>JAKWIX010000327.1:18868850-19383850 GCA_027704785.1 Solanum chmielewskii
AAAATCACATCTTTTCTTAATGCAAGTTCAAAATAAAAAGATGACATATAAAATGAGATGGAGGGAGTATTAATTATTTTTTGAAACGTAAATTGTTCATAAGAAAAACATGAATAATCATTAATTAAATTATAACTTATGATGAATTGTTTTCGTCTAATTAATTAATTAAACATATAATTAATTAAATATTAAATAATAATATATTATTTATTTTTTGGTTAAAATGCCTACACTAAATAAAAATATTGTAATATATAGAACTAATTAAATATTATATCATATTATACTAAAAGTAAGAAGACTTGAGTATAAAATTAAATCACCCAAATCTCTCTCTCTCTCTCTCTCTCTCTCTCTCTCTCTCTCTATATATATATATATATATATATATATATATATATATATATATATATATAAATGAAGAACATAAAAAAGGTGATGTGGCACCTGTATCTGGCCTCCATTCAAGTTTATCTTTTTTCCTTTTTCTTTTTGAGATTTCTTTCGTAATTATTTACATTAAACATTATATTTATTCAATAGAAATGAAAATCATATTTATTATTCTTTTTATATTTAGTTACAAAAGAAAATCTCTATCTATTTATATTTTTTACTTAAATAACAAGAAATTAAAAAAATCACTTTTGTAGAAAACTAGAGCAAAATAAGACAAGAAATATAAAAGGTAAAACAATAGAAATAGGAAGACAAAAGATGAGAGCATTCTTATTCTTCAAAGTATTCATCAAATCTTCAACTGTGTGCAATATGAATCCTTATGCCTTTATCTATAGTGTAACTTAGAGGCATACAAAAGGTTAATCGTTATGAAAGTGAAATGTTACAATAATAATGGTTATAAAGTTGGAGGAATAATTATCTTAAAATGGAAGACAATAATGGAGATAATGGGTGTAACTCTTGGTGTAGTGAACATCCACACTCTAATACTTTATAGAACTCCCCCTTGGATGTCCATTGATAATGTGCCTCATTAAAACCTTACTAGGAAAAAAACCATGTGGAAAAAAAATCATATTGAAGGAAAACGAGTACACAAATCTTTTAAGAAGCTTTGAATGTTACCTCGTTAAAAACCTTACCAGGATAACCCAATTGAGATAAAATCACGGTTGAGAAAAAGAGTACAATACATATTTTTCTTAAACTTATAAATTACTTGATATTTCGGAGACGGTGCATTTCAATCTTATATCATAAATTCTTAAATAGTTATGTTGACAATTCATAGTGAATAAGTTTACACGATTATCACTTGAACGAGTCTTTTGAACATCTGTCTCACCATTTTGTTTAAGATCATGTGTGAGAATGATTTTTTGTGAGATATGTTTTGTCCGATCTCCCTTAATTGTATTCTCCCTTCAATATCATTCTCGTATTTAGTGGCCGAAATATCCTTTGACAGAGGAAAATCACATATTTTTTGAATACTATAGATCATAATTCCAACCAAACACACACCCGATGTACTTCATACATCGTTATTATTTCTACATGATTTGAATAAGGGTCACTAATGTTTGATTCTTTGAGCCCAAGATATTTTTGCGCCTGCATATGTAAATAAACAATCCACTTGCAATTGAGCTTTACGTAAATCAAATAAATATTTTGCATCCACATAATCAAATTATTTTTTATTTGGAGATTGATCATTTCAAATTTATTCAATCTCAAATAAAATAACACATTTTATATGTGTTGAGTCACTTGCTTTGTTAGTTTCTTGTCATAACTTGAATGATAATATCACAATCCTCTCACATACTTTTGTTATGTATATCAAATAATCTTATAGCATTTGCATAACTAACAATCTGTAATTGCACCAATTGCGCTAATACATGACATTTTAATTTTTTTTCATAAAAAGAATATTAATTTGTGTTAAGAAGTCTCAAGACTATTGGGTACTCAATGCTTTCACCTTTACATTCTTCAAAGATTTTCATATATCATTCATCCTTTAGTTAAACATAATAATAATTCATTATGAATATTCATTTATTTCATCTACTGACAGAATGAAACAAGTTTCATTGCATCAACCATTGGAGAATATATGTCCACTTAATAATGCTAGAATTTTTGCGAAAATCCTTTTGGCCCAGAGGCACCAGCTACTCTTTCAAAGTACTTACCTAATTAGCAATGACCATTTTGATAATTTTCTCCTCTCCTTTCTCAAGGAGTTTTACATTTGGAATCGATTGGTCTATCACGCTTCTGCGTACCATAGACTCCGTCCTTCATGGACTATTAATTGGAGCATTTGCAACTTAATTAAAATATTGGCCAACAAATATATATGGAAAATTACTTGCAACATTTTGGAAATTAATTATCTCTTGAACTTCAAGTTAACATTATTTTAACGAGGATCTAGATAATTCACCTCGCATATAATTTTTAGCTGCTACACATATCTCCCCTAATGTTAGGAAATATAACATTCACCCTGTACCTCATTTTGAGGATCCATATTTGTGCGTGGCGAATCAATAAAACCATATATGAACACATAAAATTTTTAGATGAAAATTATTTGGTTCCTGACCCTGAACCAATTGTGTTGTAAGAACCTTGTTGGCTTGATGCATACATGTTAAATAAACTTATCTCATACCAAATATTAGTTTAGAGATCTGTTCTCATAATCAATTTTCTAGCTATAATTGGAGGCATACAATTTCTGCTAAACCATCCAATATTATCAACATGATTTTATAGTTTAAATTTGTGTTCTTAATTTAATAATTCGAGCAAATAATCTTAAAAAATCCAATTTGTAAGATGATACAAATGCGCATGTCACCATACCATAGATGCATCTATTAAATTACAATAGTAAACAATTCAAATGGTAGGTGAACAGGCCCATATTCACCTTTCTATAAATTTCAAATGACTTCAGGGGATACAATCCCAACCTTAGCTGGTACAATGATCATTTTATTATGAGAACAAGCTACAAAAGAGAATTCTTAAAGAATCTTTTATTAATTTATAGCCACATGAATTCTCAATTTCTTTTGCATCACATTTGAATTGGAATGAACAACCTATTATGTGAACTGATATTTATTCTAGTAAACTTCTAATTTACTTTTGCATGTGATTTAATCATCATACCCATATTTGTATACAACAAACAAGAGAAAAACATGGGTAATCTTGTATATAATATTTTTAACCCACTTTTGTTGTAGTAATTTGATGTTATTAAATCTTTTCATAATTTACAGTCTCAATATAATATTTCTCTTTTAAATTCTTTCGAAACTTAAAAGGTTTCTTTTAAGACTCATTACAGCTTCAATATTATGAACAATTTCATTCTTACGTAAAGTAATAAATTTGCTCTTTCTGAACTCTCAACTAATTTTGGGCACTATCACAAATTTCACAAAGCCACATGGTGACCATCTACTTCAAGGAGAAGATTATTATTATTGTCATGGTTAATATTATCATATGCAAGACTTATTTCTTGACAACCAATGTCAAATTTGTTTAGTCATAGCCACAACCTTTATAGGAAAAAACTATTTCTTTGTTTTTTCCTTCAATAAATCATAATTTAGCATATCATAATATTTGTGTAGTAATTAAAGTATATGACTAAATGACCATTTATGTAAAAATATTTCTTTTCAACATCTCAAACCTCCTGTAGAGGTGAGATGTGACATTTATTGAACAATTCATGAACATATTCTTATCTATATAAGATCACGTCACATTTTCTTTAAGAAATGAACCATAACAATTTGAACATGCTCCATAAGTTTTTATTACAATATAATTGTCATACCTTCACAATTATCAAATTTGTGTGACACACCTCAACATTACTTTAAGAGATAAAATGTACGAAATGTATTATCACTTTATATTCTTTTATTTGATTGAGGATTTACAAAACTTTTCAAATTTAGGTTGCACCAACAACAATGTACCCAATAACTTCTTATAGCACTTTGATTGATAAAAATTGCCTTCACATTTGAAGGAGTATCTTAAGAAACAATGTATCCGATAACCTTTGATACCACTTTAATGGAAAAAATTGCCTTCACATATAAAGGACCATCTTAAGATCCCACAATGTTCTTCATTTTCATTACAATGATGATCATTAATATTTTACTACACTCATATTCATATATTCAACCACTTGTTATTTTTTTAAACATATTATGTACTGATACCACATTCATATTAAAGAATGGAGCAAATTAATTGGGCGAATTTCACGACTTTCAGTCAAAAGTATAACTTTATGTTAGTCATAGCATATCATCACTATAGTGCATTAGGACTTAAACTCAATGCCATACCCATATAATGACGCCTTCGGTCATAAGTCAACGGGACTTGAACCCAAATTCTTATTATCATGGTGCACCGAGACTTTAACTCGATGTCTTACTAACTTGGTGCGGTGAAACATGAATTCACCGTCTTACCCTCAAACAATGTCTTAATAAACCAAATGTAATTCCAAAAATAAATATTGAATACCACAAATATAATCTGAATTTGACTTAAAATTAAATTAAACATAACTAATTAATTAGAATAACATGTTGGAACCATAAAAAATCCCAAGTAAAATTAATTAAAACATTGTACCTCACAATATTGTTGGGAAGATTATCAAAATTTAGCAACCATTTTAAATAGCCACAAGCAAGTTTTGTTAGTACTAATAATATATAGAATACAAAGTAAACCTTATAACCGAAGAATTACAAGGATAGTTCATAAAAATCAAGAAATACCTAACATTAATTCTTGACGGAGAATGAGCAAATCGTGCTGATAACGTGTTTTAAAACTAAAACAAAATAAGACAAGGAATATAAAAGATAAAAAAATAGAAATAGGGAGACAAAAGATGAGGGCATTTCTTATTCTGCAAAGTAATCATCAATGCTTCAAGTGTCAATATGAACCCTTATGTCTTTTTTGTTGTTCATCTTGTATTCCAAACATACTTAGAACAAAACTTTGAACATCTTTGTAAGAAAACAAAGTTTAAGAACATTTTCACAACTAGAAAATTAAAACTAGTAGCGAAACTAGAATCAGAAACAGATTTAAAAAAAAATATACGAAATATTTTTTTTTAAAGAGGAATTGTTCTTAATATGTGTCTAAAGAATCTTACTTATTCCAACAAACTTTGCAGAAACACGAAGTTACCAAGTTTTTGAATCAGTGAAGAACAGAAGAATAGAAGAACTGAAATTAATTCACAAATCTAAAATTTGTAAAACACATACCAGAATCTGGAAATTTTTAATAGGAAAAAGATCAAGTCCACTGAATTCACAGTGTCCCCTTAAGGAAATTATTCCCCTCTAGTATCCGAGGTTTGATTTGGAATATGACCTCCCAGGGTAAAATGATCTCAATCACCAGAGTATAGATACCAAATACTCCGGTGTCAGCGAACCACTCAACGGCAGTAAAGTACACTTAGAATACTAAATTTAGTAGTTGAAGAAGAAGTCCATGAATTCTGTGGGTATAACAAAAGTATCATTAAATTTTATATCTTTTGCTCAAAAGTTAAATTAGACACCAAGTCTAATCATAAGCAAATAACCCCCACATTTCAAATGTGATCTCAAGTTCATTCCATAGAGACACAAAATCACAAATTCTAAGTCATTGATATTTTTCCTATCATGAATACACATACCACTTAGTTTAAATACTAACAATAAGGACAAAAAAAAATTGTACAATTTATTTCTATATTACATTGAAGTTTATAGAAAATCAAAAGTACAACACTGACTTATTATGTGAATTTTTCATATTCTTCAAACCAACTGCATAGTCCAATTTATCCAGAGTATAAAGCCACAAAAGTTTTTAGTCTACAAAAATCAGACACACTAACATTTCTCATGGAGTACAAAACTACAAAAGACATTTTTTTTCCTCCAAACAGAATAACACATATTCTTTATCACATAGAAATATTTTTTCTTATCAAATAGTCTTCCAACTATATCATTTTTACATACTATTTTATCAAACAAAAATATGCGCTCTCATTTTTGCAAACTAAAAATTTTTAAAAGCAACAATATTTGAAGTAAAATTCATTCCACAACATATGGTTTGCAGATCTTTTTCCAAAGATACACATAATTTAAAAAAAATCAAAGGTGATAACTCTTAGAAACTATTTTCCTCCATAGATAATTTAATAAGAAAGTTACCTGGTAATCTTTAAACGGAATACCGTAAAAATTGTTTGTTTACATTCTCATTTCGACGTTGCTAAACAAAGCAACGAATTATGAAGAAGTAATCCATTTATCTTCTACTTTCATAATCAGATTCTCTCAATCAGTAGAATACAAAAATACTAACAGTATAATAATTTCCTTAAGATTGTTGTTCATCTTGTATTCCAAACATACTTAGAACAAAACTTTGAACATCTTTGTAAGAAAACAAAGTTTAAGAACATTTTCACAACTAGAAAATTAAAACTAGTAGCAAAACTAGAATCAGAAACAGATTTAAAAAAAAAATATACGAAATATTTTTTTTAAAAGAAGAATTGTTCTTAATATGTGTCTAAAGAATCTTACTGATTCCAACAAACTTTGCAGAAACACGAAGTTACCAAGTTTTTGAATCAGTGAAGAACAGAAGAATAGAAGAACTGAAATTAATTCACAAATCTAAAATTCGTAAAACACATACCAGAATCTGGAAATTTTTAATAGGAAAAAGATTAAGTCCACTGAATTCACAGTGTCCCCTTAAGGAAATTATTCCCCTCTAGTATCCGAGGATTGATTTGGAATATGACCTCCCAGGGTAAAATGATCTCAATCACCAGAGTATAGATACCAATAACTCCGGTGTCAGCGAACCACTCAACGGCAGTAAAGTACACTTAGAATACTAAATTTAGTAGTTGAAGAAGAAGTCCATGAATTCTATTTTAAAATGAGAGGAAATCCCTCAATTTATAGAAGACAAAGGGTGGTGCGAAAAGATTCTTATTGTGCCTTACCGGAAAGGTCACAAACCTTTGGAAAAGTCACAATCTTTCAGAATGGTCGTCACCTTTCATAAAAGTCACAACTTTCCATAAAAGTCACAACTTTTCATAAAAATTGCAACTTTTCATAAATGTCACAACTTTTCATCAAAGTCGCAACATTTCATAAAAGTCACAATGTTTGTATCACACAAAATTGTAAGAAATAGGAACAAAATATTAGTGAGGAAAAAACTACCTCGCGAAGAGCTTTTCAAACTCAATGTTTTACTTGTTCTTACTTGCTTGAGTCAATGTGTGTGACATGAACACTTGGGGCATGTCAATTACAAAACCTTGTAAGAAAATGTCAAGTTTTTGTGGAATCTAAATATGTTGAACATTCTTATAAATCTTTGAAAGGAATTCTAATCCCTTAGAATTGATTTACACTGACATTTATGATATGAAGTTAACACCATGTCATGGTGGGAAAAAGTATTTGTTACTTTTATTGAGAATTGCATTAGAAATTACTATGCCTATTTGCTAAATTGTAAGGATGAAGCAATAGAAATATCTAGACAATGTAATATCGAACTTGAAAATCAGAGTAAAAAAATAAATAAGAAGTGATAAGAATGGAGAGTATAAATCTCATTGTGCAGAAATATGTTTGAAAAGTGAAATATCAAACTACTGCCATATTCACCTCAATCTGATGAAAAACCGAACGTTGAAAGAAATGATGGATGCATTATTTATAAGTTCGGGTTTACACAAAACTTGTGTGGAGGAACTATCCTTACTGCAAAAGGGATCAACAAAAAGATTTTTCCTTTTTAGAAAGAAAGCGATTTTGTTTGATCAGAATACAATCTTTTCCATATGAGAAATGGAAAGAAAGGAAATCCAACTTGAAATATTTCAAAGTGTGGGGGTATCTAGTCAAAGTCCAAGATCCTATTCCTAACAGAATTAAAATAAGACCTATGACTGTGGACTGTAAAATTAGACTTGAGTAGTCTAGAGAAGGGTCTAGAAGGCCTAGGAAATGAAAAGGATAATATACTTAATAAAGAGATTCAGAGGCTTAGTAAAATGTTAAAGAACATTTACTTCCTTCGAATATGATTTTGTAACATTTTCTGTGTCTTCTGTAGACTCATCCTCTGGAAAGATGGTGTCAATAAACAATATTGAAAGTTAATTGATCTTCTTCAAGAAAATAAACCTTTGGGTTCAAAATGAATCTTTAGAAGGAAAATAACAGTTGATGGAACTGTTGAAAAATATAAAGCAAGACTTTGTGTCAAAGGCTTTAGAAAAAAAAATTAAGATTTTGATCTTATCGATATATATACTCGTTAGTAATTAGAATTACATCCATTCGGATGCAAAAATTATTACTGTGGTATATGACCTCCAAATTCATCAAATGAATGTGAAAAGAACTTTCTTAAATGTAGAATTGGAGGAAGAAATTTACATGGAACAACCCGAGGGTTTTGTGCTACCTGGTAAATAAAAGAAAGTTTGTGAACTTGTTAAGTCACATTATGGAAGCACCAAAACAATGACATAATTCAATCAAACCATGTTGGCAAATGGATTGAAGAATGATGGAAGTGATAAATGTGTTCACATTAAAATCATAAGGTCATTGTTTGTTTGTATATTAGTTATATGTTGATCATCAATAGAGACACTAATGACATAAATGCTACTAAATGTATGCTATAAAGCAAGTAGAATAAAAATTATTGGAGTTGCTAATGCGATCTTAGATATAAGAATTCGTAGAACTCCATAATGTTTAACATTTTCATGGTCTCATTGCATTGAAAAGGTACTTAACTAGTTCAAATATTTGAATGTCAATATTTTCAAGTGTCCAATAAATGTGAGCTTTGAATTTCAAAAGAGTGAAAACAAAAGTGACTCACAATTGGATTGTTCTAGAGTTTTGGGAAGCATGATGTATATCATATAATGTGTGCGATCAGATATAACATTTGTTATTTTAAACTGAGTCGGTTCACAAGTGATCCCAAATAAATTCATTAGATGACAATAAATAGAGTTTTGGAGTATTCAAAATAATACTTAAAATTATGTCTTGCATTATAACAATATCCAACAATATTGAAAGATATAGTGATGCAAATTGAATCATCGGAAGAATGAAGTAAAATTCACGAGTGGATATATATTTACTATTGGTAGAGGAGCAGTCTCTTAGAAATATTTTAAAAGAGACATGTATCGCTAGCTCTACAATGATCTTTGAGCTAGGTGCTCTAGATAAGGTCGGTGAATAAGTTAAAAGACTCTGGAATTTCTTGATATATATTCTATTTTGGCCCAAACCATTGGCATTAGTATGCATACACTTTCACAGTCAAGATGCAATAGGTAGGGCATGGAGCATGACGTATAACGGAAAGTCTCGTCATATACGACATAGACATGATACTGTTAGAAAACTACTCTCTAGTGGAATTATCAGAATTGACTATGTAAAGTCAAAGGATAATGTGTCGGATCCACTTACAAAAAGGCCTAACTAGAGAGAAAGTTAAAAGATCATCTAAGGGAATGAATTTACGGCTTAGGACAAGTCATCATGGCGGTAACTCTATCTAGCAGACTGGAGATCCCAAGAGCTAGATTCAAGGAGAAAAACAAAGTTGTGAATGACGGTTCGGCATTGTCAATAAACTCAATCCATTCTCATGATGAAGACAATGCTCAGGGACAAGGATACAACATTAAGGCTTGTTAATGAGTTAATAAAGCTTAATGGTTTTAATGATTTTCTAAGTTTGGCAGAGTTGACCAAATAGTGTATCTATGCGATAACACGGTTAGAAATCACCTATGTGAGTGTGAAGTGTAAGCCGCTTCAAAGAAGATGATTGTCAAAAGCCCATCTCTCTATACACTCATGAAACCAGGAGGTGTTCATGGCTAAAACGAACACAACCGTAAGAACCATAAATGGTAAAGGGTTAATTGTGTGACATATGGTTGTCTAGGTATACACCAAAGTTCGACGGTTCAAAGATATCACATCTACTGATTGACCAAGTATATCCGACATATGTTCACTACGGAAAGTCCAAGGGGAAACCTACTTATCCAGATGCAATTAATTCTTGCTTGTAAAGTACACATACTTGTCCGTTTCTTTGTCTTCGAGTCATTCCCCATTCATGCGGGGGATTGTTGTATTTTAAAAAAGGTGTGAATGGAAAATGAAGAGTTGCGACTTTTATGAAGAGTTGTGACTTTTATGAAATGTTGCGACTTTGATGAAAAGTTGTGACTTTTATGAAAAGTTGCAATTTTTATGAAAAGTTGTGACTTTTATGGAAAGTTGTGACTTTTATGAAAGGTGACGACCATTCTGAAAGATTGTGACTTTTCCAAAGGTTTGTGACCTTTCCGGTAAGGCACAATAAGAACCTTTTCGCACCACCCTTTGTCTTCTATAAATTGAGGGATTTCCTCTCATTTTAAAATAGAATTCATGGACTTCTTCAACTACTAAATTTAGTATTCTAAGTGTACTTTACTGCCGTTGAGTGGTTCGCTGACACCGGAGTTTTTGGTATCTATACTCTGGTGATTGAGATCATTTTACCCTGGGAGGTCATATTCCAAATCAAACCTCGGATACTAGAGGGGAATAATTTCCTTAAGGGGACACTGTGAATTCAGTGGACTTGATCTTTTTCCTATTAAAAATTTCCAGATTCTGGTATGTGTTTTACAAATTTTAGATTTGTGAATTAATTTCAGTTCTTCTGTTCTTCACTGATTCAAAAACTTGGTAACTTCGTGTTTCTGCAAAGTTTGTTGGAATCAGTAAGATTCTTTAGACACATATTAAGAACAATTCCTCTTTAAAAAAAAATATTTCGTATATTTTTTTTTTAAATCTGTTTCTGATTCTAGTTTCGCTACTAGTTTTAATTTTCTAGTTGTGAAAATGTTCTTAAACTTTGTTTTCTTACAAAGATGTTCAAAGTTTTGTTCTAAGTATGTTTGGAATATAAGATGAACAACATTTTTTTGTAGTGTAACATAGAGACACACAAAATGTTAGTCATAAACATGACATAAATATGAATATAATGGAGGAGGTTAGAAAAGTGAAAGATAACAAGAATAATGGTTATTAAGTTGGAGGTTATGGTTATCTTCATAATGAAAGAAATTAATAGAGATAATGAGTGTAACTTCTTGGTATAGTGTACATCTACGCTATAATATTTTATAACATCTTTAACTCCTTTCTAACTATTCTTATAGATTATCAAATCTGTAAATAACAATAAAGGTTAAACACCATTATTACCCTTAATTGAAAATTAAGTCTATAATATTTTATACCAAACAAATTCACCTTCTAATAAAAGATAGATAAACAACTATATGTCAAGTCATCACATATTAATCGTTTATTATTATGTTTACAGAAATTTTAAGGAGTTGAACAACTATTAATCCAAACGTTCACATTCATATAATATATACTCTTGAACTTTTCTTCATAAATTTATGTATAACTTACATAAGTCTCATATTATTAGACCTTAAATACTTTTGTCCCTATTTATTTCATTTTACAAAAATCCCTTAAAAATAGTCATATGGATAGATAAATTTTATTTTGATACATTATATATTTGATTGGTGCGCTTAATATGGAATAATAATGTAAAACCGATTTTCTTTTCCAAATTACGCAAATCTGATTCTCTGTCCCCACAACTCACGTTGTATTGATTCTTTTCCCTACAAATCACATAGATTCATTAATATCAATCTATTCCAATATGTAACAACTTAAAAAATTTCAAAATCAATTTTTCATCTACTCTTGAACCTTGAATCTCAAATCCGCCGTTGTAGATGATTAGACAAATGATTCATGATTTTTTGAATCATCAAGTCGAAATCATTGAATATAATAAATTGTTGAGTAATTTGAATTCAATGTATCACACTAATCTAATTGGACAACCTTGACTGCTAACATTGCTAACACAATCCCTCTGTCAATTATAAGTTCCTATTCCCCTTTTTCATCTTTCGTTTATTAAACTTTAATTTTATTTCTTAGAAGTTAATTCATTCTTGTTCAGAAAAAATTAACGAATATGAGAAATTTCCAATAATGAATATTTTTCTCAAGTGTAGTTGTAGATGCAAATATATATTTTATATATATCCATCCTTTTGAGCATTATATGTTATTATTCCGGATCACATGTGATGTATAAAACACTCCACAACATCCTTAGATTCATTACACCTGAGAAATTGAAAAGGAGGACATATGTCGCGCGTTGAACCATATTGTATTTGATAAAATCAAGTTTAATTGCTTGATGTTGTGCAAACTGCAGTGTTACATAAAATTTTGGTACTGCAAGAACTAAAACAAAGTAATGTTCAATACCTTTGGACATTTTTCTTCGATAGAAACAAAACCTAGTGATCAATATCTAAGAAAAATCTTAGATTCATCGTTTTGTTTGTCGTTTTGATATGAATATATAAACCATGATATATTAATGGCAAACGATGCGCATGTGTTGTAATTTTGAATCTATGAATATTGATGTGATAATTATTTTGTATCTAGATGAGATATGTATAAAAATTTACCATCATAATATATTGTATATGATACATTTGATAAGTAGATTAACAATTGAGATGGATCAAATATGTTTTGAATTTTGAGTGTGTATCACTAATTTGTTTCAGTGTATTAGAGCTCAGCATATTGTTGTGTGTATTGTACATATAAATAGTGTAACAATCAAGATATGTAAATTACTTTTTTTGATCTATAAACAAGTGTGGATGATACATAAATAATATATCCATATTGAATTTTGTTGAATGGTTGTATCATTGGTAATTGTAATGTATCAGGTACATGCTATAAGATGGTTACAAAATAGTGTCATTATGTGTTGGTTTGATGCTGAAAGAAAAAATATTTTTTATTTTAAGCAAAAAATATGTAATTGTGGTGGATTTCAACTAGGAGAGATACCTTGTGGATGTTGTTAAAAGAAGAATATATTACTCATGATAGATTATTGTTCGTAAAGTATTTAGTAAATTGCTAAGTATGTAAATACTATCACATACATTAGAGAAGTAAAGATTGTTTGTAAAATATTTGATTTTAGATTGATACATTACTGTGAGCTAGTTATTAAGTATCATATACATGTAGTTCTAGTTTGCCAAAGAATGAATATGTATCATATATCTATTATTGGATATAATATACAATACACCAGTAATAGAACATTATGATTTATGTATCAAGATTATTATTGGGTAAATGTATATAGATATATATCGCATTTTAAGTTGAGTAAGTCTGAACAAATATTAAACCGTGGAGATACATAAACAAAAATGATTTGTTACTACTAATAACCTTTAAAATTTTACTAAGATTGTTGATGCATGTAGATGATACATTAGGTATTGTTTATGTATCTACAATATTTATATTGAACAATAAAAAATCAAAAAAATCAACATTTGATTTGTTGAAACCAAAACAAAAGTGAAGAAGAAATCCCCCAACACTTTTATCTTTGCTCCATATCAATTTCTGTATCGGTTTTTACTGACAACAATGAAAAGTGTTTTCACCAACAAAAGAGGATTCTATGAAAATAATTTTATTACCAGGAGCAATGGAATACATCGTTTCTTTCACCTTTTCCTTATACAATTTGTGAATATGGAAAGGAAGACGATCCGGTAGTTCTTCGAAAAATTTTTTTTAGCGAAAACTTACTTGGATTCTTGGAAAAGTTATGGAGCGTTATTATTTTGAGAGAGCAAATCTGAAAATCAAAAAAAGAAAGAGAATAAAGATTGAGGGAGTGAAAATATGAAGAGATTGAGGGAGTGAAATAGGGAAAGACTAAGGGAGTGAAATTAGGAAGAGAAACGTGTATTTTGAGTGTTGAAACTTTATGTATCTGGAACGGTGGGGTTTAGGAGGAAAAAAGGGATTTTTGAGATATTTTTAAATGGCAAGGAATAATAGAAATTATGAAAAATAAAGGTTTGTATTTAAGTAATTTATCCTAAATTATTGTCCATTAAAGATGAATATCATAAGAAAAAACCGTATATACCTCCTCTTGCTAGTAATATTTTAAGTCTATCCATTAGGTTTATTTGCAAATAGTATTGTACTTCTATTTATTTTTTGTGGGAAAATGCACAAGTACCCCTCAACCTATGCCCGAAATCCCAGAGACACACTTATACTATATTAAGGTCCTATTACCCCCCTGAACTTATTTTATAAGTAATTTTCTACCCCTTTTTAGCCTACGTGGCACTAGTTTGAAAAGAAAAGTCAACAATCGTTGGGCCCACAAGATAGTGCCACGTAGGCTAAAAAGGGGTAAAAAATTATTAATAAAATAAGTTCAGGGGGGTAATAGGACCTTAGTATAGTATAAGTGTGTCTCCGAGATTTCGGGCATAGGTTGAGGGGGTACTTGGGCTTTATCCCATTTTTTGTAGTTAATTTTCTTCTAGTGTTTAGTTAAATAAAATAATATCTCATTGCCAAAATTTCTTTTTGGATACTTTTATTATTGTAGTAATGAAAATTTAGTCTAAGGAGATACTATTGCGGGCGAAAAGAAAACTGATTCCTATTTATCTTATAACTAGCTTCAAGGATGTTAGAAAGATGATTGTAACATAATCATAAAAGAAGTGAGATATTCCAAGAAATCTCATCCTTTAGATCTGTTTTTAATGCTTATTTACACAATCAATCAACTATACCTCAATTTCCTATTAGTGGAGTCAGTAGTATGAACTTTTGTTCAGCTCTAAATTGACCTCCCTTTCATAGTAGATAGACATATCTATTAATTTAATGAAGATAAAACAAAGATGACAATCACTTATTTAAGTATATATAATTATTAAAGTTTCTTAAGCCCAAGAATTTATGTTGATTGATTGCAAGTCAAGAACCAAAGAGGTTGCATCAAGCAAAATTTTATGGAGAAATAAGTATATTGAGGAGGTAACTTGGCATGAGGATATACAAGCTAGATACCCTCATCTCTATTCCCCAAATTAAATTACAATCCAATTTATGAACTCTTCTTAAAGTAACCTTTGTTTAACATGTTGAGTTCATGAGTTTTATGTGTATTTACACATTATTTTAGGTCTATAGACCTTCCCCTACCCATTTCTTTCTTGGTTTGATCTCATTGGTAGACGAATGTTCCCAAGTTTTAGATATTGTAACATCTTGGAAATTGGAAATAAAAGTTAAACAAAATTTTGCTGAATAGTTCTATAGAACCCACCTATGAACCGTAAGAAGTCCTATTGGCTATACTAAAAGAGTCGCAGAAACAAAGTTATATTTTTCCATTATGTCAACTTATATTCTAAACCTAAACCCCTATGTTTTTCACCTCATTATGCGTTTAAGCAGTGCTAATCCACCTCTTACATTCATTATACACTTCCTTGTCTCAGAGCAAGGATCCGAGAGGAGTAATCTAGGATTTTCAAGTTAATATTCGAATTTCATCAAAAACATTGTTCTCTTACCTATATAAGGTTATCCATAGTGATGGATTGAGTCTGTTCTCACGTCCTACATTAAATTCTATCATTAAGAGTGAAATCTAGGGTTATAACCATTGCTTCGAGAATCTCTTATATGAGTTGAGTTACTGTTTATGAATTCTAAACTATTGTTTAGAAGTTTCACTATATTATGCTTGGAGATTATTGAGTTATTATTCATGTTGAGAATCCCACAAGAACCCTATTTTTTCTTCTTCTTTTTTGGGAGAATCTTAATATGAGCATTCTTTCTTGAATTGATTTTTGAGAGGCTACAATGAGTTTAAGAGAAAGTAAAATTTTAAAATTCTATTTTGAGAATAGTTTAAGGGAACAAAAGGATTCCCAAATGTTTTATTTTATGTTAAAAGGAGAGTACTATTTTTCAGAATGATACAAAGAGTTTTCAGAGTTCACAAGAAATTGAGTATAGAGTAGTTGCCTCTTATAGAAGCCTTTTTGAGAACTTTTCTCAATATATAGTATATTTTTACTTGAGCATTAAATTATATATTTTGAGAGTAGTATTGAACACCGATTTGGATAAGAGCTCAAACAACTCACATTTCTTGTAAACCACGTAGCCATTGTGGGATAGTATCTTAACAACATATGGGCTACTGCTTACTCCCTTTGAGAAGGCCTATTAGATGGATCCATGAGTTTAGCATGTTCTATACCTTGACATAGAATAAGATAGTTGTGGCAACATGGACGAGTTGATATATCATCACAAAGCTTATAGAGATGGTTGTTCGTGAGATTAATAAGAGTATTTCACTATCAAATTTTATGTGTATAGTTCATTGATTTAGCATACTTATTTGTAAATAATTGAAATGATTTTATCTCTACTTATTCTTTACATTTAGTTGAGTATTTTCTTCAACTTCTTAAATTTAATTATTTATTCCTCAGATTTATTACATATTCACACATTAAATGCAACAATGCAATTTAACTTGCATGTTTTCATGATGTGTATACAATTAATTAGGATCATAAATAGGCCCTTCGTTGAGATCACTTTGCACTTCTTCCTAGTTTGGTGAGCCTTCCTTGCATTCCGAAGGACTCCACTTTTGTGTTTTAGTTTGTAGCTTTGACATTTCATGGATGTTCTCCTGAAATCCTTGTTGAACTATACGGGCTTCATAGATAGCTAGTGTTGAGATTCTTTCAGTATTTCCTTTGAACTATTTTGCAAACTATTATTGTTTTCTGAGTACTTTAAGACATTTTTTGTGTATATTATTTTGAGATTGTTTGAATCTTAAGAAGTTTTGAGGCTTTAAATTTTAAATTCAAGTATTATAACTTAAGTCTGCTTGAGTTAGTGTTCAACTAAGTAGTATCATGCCAAGGGATCGCTTTATGCTCAGGGCGTGACATTATCACTATAAGTACACTTTGTAAATGGAGATCAAATATCACATTTTATTATTCTCTCAAATAAAAGGTTTAGCCATGGGTGGAGCGAATTCTCTACCCAACACTAAAGTTCCTAATTATGGAAAAAAGTTTCTGGCAATGTGGATTAAAAATATATAGAATTAAAGGAAAAGGTTTAAAATATCCGTCGTTCATCTTTGAAACCTACTTATACCCTTGAAACTAAAATTTCCCCTATTTAATTTTTACAAAATTATTTATTACGTGTTACTTTTTCTTATAGGGTAATTTTTTTAAAAAAATTATAATTTACCTGACTAGAAACAATATACCCACCCCATGAGAAAGAGATGGATCTCTATTTTAAATGACAAACACGGAACTTGTTCATTTTAGATGTCGGTCACGGAGAAAACAAAATTAAAAGGAAGCAAATACTTGAATTAATTATCATGCATATTGCATAAGAAGATATTAGATCATGTTAATCTTCTCATATTCTAGATGCTTCTCTGATGGCGATCTGTCTCTCTCTCTCCCAGCGAAATATATGTGCTTGTGATTTCCAGGGTTGTCCCCGTGATAATGACAGCAGAGAAGTGAATCAGCCTAGCGATTTTTGTTATTGATGATTTTGAATGACAATGTGTACATTTTTTTTGTTACTGTTTAGTTCAATAGAATACCTACCTTATCTATAGAAACATATCGAGAGGCATTCAAAGATAAGAATCAAGAGGTCTTCAAAATCTTTAGTCAAGCATCGATTATGAACCAAATTTTCGCGATGTCAAAACTCAAACGAACATGAGTACCAACTTATACTGAGCTTAAAAGTCTTGATAAAACTTAGTATAGTCGAAAACGAAAGAAAACACATCAAACTTAAAGAGCATTGTATTCACAAACTTAGAATGGTTCCTTAATTTTAGGATTAATCCAACTCTCTTGAGCTTAATGGCCCTCCACTAGATAGTCCACCAAACGAAACATTTAATCTATTCTTGCACCTGCATCTCTCTTGCAAATAGGACAAGAGTTCTTGAGCTTGATCCACTCTCTAATACAACCAAAGTGGTATAAATGACCACAATTGATTTCAGTGAGGTGTTCCTTGTTGTAATAGTCATTCTAAGACAAACATGACCGAAAAAAGGAAAAAATTAGAACCAAACTTAAATAAGCTGGGCGCGGGTTCAAAAATTAGGTGTCACTTACCAAGCATATGGAGCAACGCTCCTTGCCGTCAAGATATGTTGACTTGGGCAATTGGTATGTATGGACCTTGGTGCTTAAATGGAAAGCCATTAATCTTAATCCAACTGTTATATGCGTGTGAAGTTCCAAAATTTCCTAAAACATAAAACACCATGTAACATGATAACATATCCATAAAAAGAGAATTCAAGTATGAAACTTTAAATTATTGTGTTTTCAAAGCATTACCTCCCCATCATCTCCATCTTATTCCTGAAATATTGAACTCATTTAGGAGAAAACTCATCGCACAACAAAATACAAAAAAACATCTAATTTGGAAAACTATACAAGTTTGCTAGACTTCAATTTCACCTTTTTATGTGAAATATTTAATCCACTAGAATAAAGGAAATTTAAGTAAATTGCACACAACATTATGTAAAGTAAAATTAGATCATCCTTTTTGAAATCGAGAGAGTATTACTTATAGGGGAAATCTTCCGCAACTGAATACTGCGCATCTGATAATTTTTGGAATACTTTCAATTGAGAATAACTCAACCAAGAATTATTGAAAAATAACAAAAAAATGTTTTCTGAGTGGGTATCTTTTTATCTAAGCAACAAATACTTATATTAAATATAAGCATATGATTATGTTCAAAATCAAGTGACAAGCGTAGTTTAATTTATAAGGCATGGAAAAGATAAACAAAACAACATTGGTTAAGTGAAGAAACTTAACTGGAATCATGTTTTGTGTAGGAAATAGAGCAAATATATCTATGATAAAATTCTTGGTAGGTTGCCCCTTGTTCCTCGATTTGGGGTAGTACATTACCAACAATACTTTCAGTTGTGCCTACATCTCTTGGCACATTAGGAGGGTTTGAATTCCCATAAAAGTTCAAGTTGTCAACATGAGAATTGTTGCTCTCCATCTGAGCTGCACCAATAATATTGAGTAGTGTTATATATTAAATTTAATGTGTAACTTGTTGAAGCTGCTAGCAAAAACATCACTTTCTGTTCTTACTATCTTTCCACATATATTTTGAATATGTGAATGAAGTATTCTCTCATAATCGAATTCTCTCAGATGAAAATAGAGGAATTTAATTCGACATATTAAATAACTTATAACTTTGTTTAAACTTTCCTTATATCATACTCAAGATTACCTAAAGGGAAAATAAATCCTTGAAAGTGTTCACCCGTTCTAAGGCATGCCCCCCCCCCCAATGTCTTAAAAATGAGGAATCAGTCATAGTTATCAAATTTGAAGCCCCCATTTGTAATAATAACAGATTTGTTTCAAGTCCTTTTAAACAACAAAAATATTTATTGTGTCTCTCAATTTATTTGTCGTTTTTAGTTCGTTCCAAACCATAGAAAAAAATTTTCATTAAAAAAAAGGGAAAATGCAAAAGTACCCCCTCAACCTATGCCCGAAATCCCAGAGACACACTTATACTATACTAAGGTCCTATTACCCCCCCTGAACTTATTTTATAAGTAATTTTCTACCCCTTTTTAGCCTACGTGGCACTAGTTTGAAAAAAAAGTCAACCATTGTTGGGCCCACAAGATAGTGCCACGTAGGCTAAAAAGGGGTAAAAAATTATTAATAAAATAAGTTCAGGGGGGTAATAGGACCTTAGTATAGTATAAGTGTGTCTTTGAGATTTCGGGCATAGGTTGAGGGGGTACTTGGGCATTATCCCTTAAAAATATAAATAACTTTGCATTTCAAAAATAACAAGTTAAAAGTTGAAGCTCAAATTTGTTTTTGCCTTTAGGCCTCTAATTAGCCTAAGTTGTCAACGCCACAGCCCATACCAAAATATCCCTCTTTTCTATTCAGCAAGGATCATCAAACATTAAGTCAACTTTCACATACACAAAATTGCAAAAGGAAAAAATCCCACTAAAAGGTTTACAAGAAATTATAGTTATCAGAGATAAAAAAAAAAACTACAAAAGAAGTCCATTTGTATCTAATAGCGACAGGTAATGATTGTTGAATTGAGAAAAAAAATCATTCTCTCTTGCCAGAAAGAAGTATCTAGCCATTGGATTTTTATTTTAATTATAAACTAGTCTTCTTCAAGAAGGAAAGGAGCATCACTGATATCTAATTTATCCGAACTAAAAAATCTATTTAGAAGGTTCATCATTGTTGGACTAATTTTAAGTGGTTTTGTTAAAATTAATGGATAAAGGGCTAACAACAAACCAAAACCCAACCAAATGATAAACTCGACTATAGAACTCCACTTAACGATCCTTTGCACTTTTTACTCAACCTTTTATTCCAAAAATTCAAATTAAAAGAAAAAAAACATAACCTTTGAACTTTTTATTCCCACTTTAATCCAAAAAATTCTAAATTAAAAATAATAATCCAACTATTAAGAGAAAATGAAGGACAACTTACAAGAAGAGTGCGATAAAGAGGCTGATAGAAAATATTTCTCTTCAATCGAACAAAATGATAGAGGAAAATGAGGGAGAGAGTAGTAGATATTTAATACTACATAGATTACAATAATCTCAAACATATTACAAAAATCAAGACTCATTAATTGTGAAAAAACATAAAATAAGAAATTACGACATCTCTTTTATTTTTGGGGAGTAAAATATAAATAATGTATCTTGATGTTAAATGTGCAATTGCAGATTTTTCCATTCCTATTAAACTAAAAATAAAAGGTATAATACATTAAAAAACCACTCAACTAGATCTCAGTTGACAAGTAAGCACTCTAGTTTTGATAGTGCACATATAGACACCTCAACTTAATATTTTAATATAAATTCCCAATGTTTCAATTCATTGATGTATTCTCAAGTCAATTAAGACTATAGCATGTTTTTGAGCACTTCAACCATCAACTGTTCTTAGGAAAAATACTAAGATATTGATATTGTGTAGGAATTACAATAAACTGAAAAAGGTTATCACAAATAGTGAAATGATGCCAAAACATAAAATTCACAATGTGAAGTACTGTTTAGCTGAATGAATAATCTAGAGAAAAATAAGCTCAACCTTATAAAACACTACCTCATGCCATAGAGATACAGTGTGTGGTGTATATTAAGGACTAACAAGTCCATCACATTACCCCAATCAATGGTGTTTAATGCCACCCTCCTCGACGTTTGAAGAATTATTTTCCTTCTCAAGCCCTTGGTTATAGGATCCGCCAAATTTCTTTCGGACCTTACATATTTCAAGGAAATAACACCTAGTTTTAACAATTGTTTAACTGCACCATGTCTGATGCGAATATGTCTCTTTTTTCCATTGTATATACTATTTTTGGAAAATCCAATTGTTGCTTGTGAGTCACAATGAAGAGAGACTACTGAAGCTTGTCTTCCCCACAATGGCATATCCGTAAAAAGATTTCTCAGCCACTCAGGTTCTTTCCCTGCCATCTTGAGAGAAATAAATTTAGATTACATTGTAGAACGTTCTATACAAGTCTTTTTGAATGGCTTCCACGAAATACCACCTACACTCAAAGTAAGCACATAGCCACTGATGGAGCTAACTTCATCATTTTCGGTTACCCAGTTTGCATCACAAAACCCTTCTAAAACAACAAGAAATTTATTAAAATGCAAACACAAATTCATATTACCTCTTGCATACTTCAACAAGCGATAAAGATCATTACACAGTTCACTACATGGATTATTAGTATATCTACTCAATTTACTAACAACATAAGCTATATCTGGTCGAGTATAGTTTATGAGAACATTACGTTCCCAATTATTTTAGCATATTCAGGTTGTGAAACACTATGTTTTTTATTCTTCCTCAAGTGTATGCTAGTATCATAAGGAGTTCTCACTGGAACTACATCAAAACAATCAATCTTTTTCAATGTAATGAGACTGGCACAAAGAGAAACTGCTAGCAGTTCATTTGATTTTCACTCCAAAAATCACATTTGCCTCACCAAGGTCTTTCATTTCAAATATAGAAGACAAAAGGTTCTTGGTCTCATTAATAACATTTACATTAGGGACAAAGATTAACATGTCATCTAGATATAAACATATAACCACACAATCTGTACGTAATATTTTAGAATAAACACATGTATCGTAGAAATTTATATCAAAGTCATTATCCGGTAATGTGATATTAAATTTTTCATACCACTATTTATGTGCTTGTTTAATTCCATACAACGATTTTCTGAATTTTCATACTTGATCCTTTTTTCTTGGAACCACAAAACCCTTAGGTTTATTCATATAGATCTGTTTATCTAAATTACCATTTGGATATGTTGTTTAGACATCCATTTGATGTACTTCTAGTACACTTTGGAAGTGTTCATGAATGATTTCTCTTTGGTAGGTGGCACATTAAATGATTGTTTGTTGAATCTTAGCACGTTACTACAAAGATGCGCGAAGGCTAATTTGGTTCTTAATTGGGAGAAGTGTCATTTCACAGTTAAGGAAGATATAGTCCTAGGCAACAAAGTGTCATAGAAGGAGGTGGAGGTAGGCAAAGCAAAGATTAAGGTAGTTGAAAAGTTGCCTCAGCCTATTTGTGTAAAAGGTATACAGAGTTTTTTTGGGTCATGCAAGATTATATAGACAATTCATCGTAGATTTCTCAAAAATTGCATACCCCTTGTGCAAAATGGTGGGCAAAGAGATGAAATTATCCTTGAATGATGCATGCTTAAAGGCCTTCGAGTGCCTAAAAGACTATTCTTTGCCTCATTGATTATTGGCCCAGATTGGTTGGAAGCATGTGGGGTGACGTGTAATGCAAGTGGTACTACTTTGGGGGTTTTGTTAGGGCAGAAGCTCAACAAGATCTTCCCACTACTAAAAAACGACGGACAACGTCGCTAAAAGGAACAACTTTTTTGCCATGATATCCGTTGTTTTAAATAAAAATAATTATTTAACATAAAACAACGGATAACAGATCTTAGCCCGTCGCTTCTGTTAGAAGATTTTATTATATATTGGTTACATCCGTCACTTTTATTAAAAATAATTACATAAATTAAAATATTATCTACATTGTCCGTTACTTTTAATTTATTTTAAGATACTAACTTTTCTTATTATAGAGAAAGAAAACATCTTTATATCCGTCACTTCTTGGTCAAAATACTTGGTCAACTCTGTTTAAAATTAATAAGTGACTGATAGTGTCTCTTAGTCCGTGGCTTTTTGGTCAACCATTTTTTTTAAAAAGCGATGTACATAGAGACATTGTGCGTCGCTTTTCATTATATATATAACACAGAAACGCGATTTTCACCCATTTTCCCATTTCGGAAAACTCTCCTCCTTCTCTCACTCCTGAGCACCACCACTGCATCGCTACTGTCACCAGATCCACTATGAGCCATCCACCTCCTGCCTCTCCGTTGCTGCCGAACAAACCACCACAGCTATTGTCTTCTTCTCCTCTCTCATCATTGTTGCCGAACCAACCACCGCAACTACTGTCTTCTTCTCCTCTCTCTTCAATCTTCTTTCTCTTTTAAGTTTAGGGTATAATAATTCATTTAGTTTTTTCAAATTGAGATATATTTTAATTTTTTTAGCTATTTAATAGTAATTAGTTTATTCAATTTGTGTTTATTGATTGTTAGTTTTTGTTAGGGATTATTAGTGAGTGAGTGAATTTGTGTAATTTTAGGATTAGTTTGAATTACGGTATTTTATGACTAGTTTGAATTAGGGTATTTTAGGATTAGTTTGACTTAGGGTCTTTTATGACTAGTTTGAATAGGGTATTTTAGGAATAGTTTGAATTTGGATTGTAGGACTAGCTAGTTTGAATTAGAGATTTTAGTACTTATTTGAAATAAGATATATAAAGACTTGTTTGAATTTGAGTATTTCTTGAGTTAATTAATTTAATTTTGATATTTTCGGAGTTTGAATTTTTTATTTTAAGATATGTTTTAATTTAGATTTTAGGACTATAGTTTGAATTATATTTCAGATAGTTTGAATTATATTTCAGATTTTAGGACTAATAGTTTGAATTTAGGATTTTAACACTAGTTTGATTTTTGGATTCTAGGACTACTTTGAATTTGTTTTCTTAATAATAGTTTTAATTTGGAATTTAGGACGTATTTGAATTATATTTGTGATTTTATAACTTATTATTCGAATTTGAGATTTTAGGACTAGCTATGTTTGAATTTGGTATTTTAGGGATTTGAATAACAACTTAATTAGATTTTATAATTAATTATAACACGAACATAATTAGGAATATGAACTTGTAATCTTGTTGACCTTAATTAACAGAACATAATGCTTATTCTTATTAGAACTTGGATTTTATTTTAACGTAATTAGAATTTTGTAGTACTTGAAAATCTTATTGACCTTTCTAAATTTGAAATAAAATAATTACAATACTATTAAACTTAATTATTAATAATAAATTTAAATCTTAATTCGAAATTAATATAAACTTAATTTTGGACTTAACTAGAACTTGAACTTAATTAATTAGTATTCATTAATTAATTAAGCTTATCTTTGTAGATTCTTGAAATGTAGTATTTATATTAACAATATAAATTAGTTTAATGTAGTAAAATTATTATTTAAATATATTAATATAATTGAATATCTATATATTTGTAGATGGATCATCGTTTGTGGATGTATAATGTGCATTATTATGAAACTTGTGCTGGTTTCAAATTTGAGTTTATTAACAGTGTTAGAAATTTTACTGAACAAACAATTACACTTGACATCTTCAAGAATAATGGATTGGTTAGGTGTCCTTGTAGTGCCTGTAGGTGCTTAAAATTTTTTGAACCAGATAAAGTCATGGTTCATTTCTACTGTAATGGATTTAAGCCTAGATATTTTGTATGGATTTATCATAAAGAAAGGGATGAATTGAACGGTATGTTTTATAATTCGATGCTTGTGGATGAATATAATATGATTGTACGACATGATAAAATTAGGGTTGAACATGATAATAGGGTTGAACATGATAGGGTTCATGAAATAATCAATGATGCTTTCACGTTTCAATGTTGAATGGATCTCGAACAATATTCTAATGAAGCTCCTAATGAATAAGCAAGACGTTTCTACGATCAATTAGAAAAGTCAAGTCTTCCATTTTGTGAAGGGAGTTTAAAGTATGTTTTGTCAGTTGCGGTTAGACTAATGAATTATTAAATAAGATTGAAATATTCCTAATGTGACTATGGACTCAATTGTTGATCTTTTGGGTGAACTAGTTAATTCGGAGTTTAACATATCTTAGAACTTCTATCAGGAAAATCGTTTGGTTTCCAAGTTAGGATTGATATAATGATAGAATTCATTGTTGTGTTAATGGCTACATGTTATTTTACAAGACAAATAACGAATCAGAAAATTGTAAGTTTTGTGGACATGCTCGTTATAAGAGGACTCCAGTAAGAAAGATGGTCTTTGTTAAGGCGATGCATTATCAATAGCTTAAACCTAGGCAAAAGAGGTTGTATGCATCAATGAGGTATGCCCACATATGAGATGACATCGTGAATATAGAAAGCCTTCGAGTGTCTTTTCTCATCCATCTGATGGTGAAGAACAGAGCATTTTGATAATGTATATCCTGATTTTTCTAGTGAACCCAGAAATGTATTGAGGTTATGTTTAGATGGCTTCACACCATTTTTTAATGTTGCTTCACCTTATTCATGTTTGCCGGTATTTCACATCCCTTATAATCTTCCTGTGCATGACCAGTCCTTACATCTTTCAACCTTGTGTTATTCCAGGTCCCCCTGATGCAAAAAGTTTGATCGATGTCTATGTACAACCGTTGATAAATCAGCTCACACAATTGTGGGTTGAAGGCGTTTTGACTTATGATATATCAATTAAGTAGAATTTCGTTATGCATGCTTCTTCAAGGTGGAATATTAATGATTTTCCTGCATATGGAATTTTGTCTAGTATTAACTTTATAGAATAACAGAAAAAATACACGGTTTGATTGTCATCGCTAGTTCTTGACAATGGACCATGAGTTTAGAATGATGAAAAACACATTTAGAAAAAATAAAATTGGAAGTGACCCCCTACCTCCATTACACACAGGGAATCAAATTTTGGAGAGAGTAAGTTACAGAAGCTTCATCTTCTAGACTTTCTGGATATGAAGTTGAACATAATTGGACCAATTAAAGCACATTTCGGGAGTTTTTGTGTTGTAAGGACAATATTCTACGACATAATCTGGATGTGATGCACATTGAAAAAAAGTTTATTTTAACAATTTAATTAACACAATATTGGATGTTAAGGGTAAGACAAAAGACAATCAAAAAGATAGAATGGACATAAAGGAATATTGTAGGAGAAAAGAGTTATGACTGAATAACTACAAATTGGTAAAATAGTTAAGCCCTAAACCAACTTTTCATTCACATTGGATTAGAAATGTGAAATTTGTGAGTTGGTTAAAAATTTGAGGATACCGGAGGGCTATGATTAGAATTTAGGAAAGCTTACAAATATGGATTAAGAGAAATTTGTATACTGAAAAGTGATGATTGTCATGTGTTCATGAAAATTTTAATTCCTACCCAAAAAGATATGGAAATCAATTACACAGATAACTCTTTTTTTAAAAAGATTTGTGTTCTAGAAAGTTGTCGGAAGTTTATATAGGATGGAAGAAAATATTCTTATTATTACTACTAAGTTAGAGAAGATATTTCCATGTGTTTTTTTATGTGATGGAGCATCTTATGATTCACCTTGTTCAAGAGGCCCGCTCGGAGGTTCGGTTCAAACAAGATGGATGTATTCCTTTGAAATATTATTTACTAAGTTAAATATATTCACTAATTCATTTACTAACATATATATACATGCAAAAAAATTGAAAGTTCCAAGCAAATAACTAAGCAAAGGGAAAGATCTAAGGATGGTCATATTGGGAAAGAAACTGATGGTTTTTATTATTATTACTTTGGTGATGATGTGTCATGTATGAGAAACAATCTCAATCGCAATGTTGAAGGCGATATTGATCCTTTATTTCTAGCGATATCATTTTTTAATTCAAATGGTTGAGGATCTAAAAAGCGTGGAAAGCGAAGCTTTACTAATATGGAAATGCAAGCAGTTGTGACACACTAATAAGTTTTCATTAACTAACTAAATAGTTAAATGTAAAATGACCATCTTATTCATAAACACATGGGGTAATGAAGCCATTTACACAAAATTTCCCAAATTGCTAAAAAAAATATGTTATTGTGCAAGCTAATATTGGATCGCTAAGTATTTAATAATGTATTTATGTTATACTACATTATATTTATTTGTAATAACAATCACGTAGGATTACTATGAATACTCAAGTGTCCACCATTTGCAATTACTGAAAGAAGTAGCACTTGAACATGAATCTCAATCTTGACAATAAATTAGTATTGTGCCAATGGTTTTAAGTTACCAAAGAAGTTTCTAGGAAAAGAAATATATAATAGCAGCGTCTACATACAAGGTGATATTGATGGTAATGGCCAAACTATTGAATATTATGGTGTCATTCATGAGATTATTGAAGTGTGTTATTCAAGTTGGCCTAAGAAGAAGATTTTATTGTTTCGGCGTGCGTGGTTTGACCCATTACATAGAGACACAGAGGTGGACCATCAACATAATATTATTGAGTTTAAGCACACCATGTAATACATAAGTCATGATCATTTTACTATTGCACGAAATGCTAAACAAGTGTATTACGCTCCATATCCATTGCGTAGAGACAAAGTTGATTGGTGGGTTGTTATAAAAACTAAGCACGTGGAAAGAATTTAAATTGACTTTGTCTTAGATGAAGAGTATCCAATTGTGGATCAACAAGTTGATATTGAATTGGAAATCCCACTGCCACATCCTCAACACATATTAGAGAATGTATTTGATAATGAGATACTGAATGTTGAGGAAGAAATATCCGAGAAGGAGGAAAATGAATCATTTCATGAAGAAGAATAAGATTATAATTAAAATGAAACAATTGAGGAGCAATAATGGGAGAATGATGCAATTGAAATAAGCCAAGATGAATAGTAATAGATTAAAATCTAGTATATGCAACTTTATTTATTTTGCTGGTATTATTTAATTTATGTGTTTTATATATTATACATGTAAATTTGCATACAAATGTCATTAGGCTCTGATGGTGATAGACATCACGAGCATTTTGGTGTTCCCCAAACTAATAAACCTAAAAAGATGAAGTCTAGGAGATTCAAAGATCCTGAGGATATTCCAGGATCTATTTCTTTTGTGCCTGAGCGCATCAGTCATGATACTCATTTATTTGCTCTTCCATTTGGTACGACTGATCCTCGGGCATACTATCCTAATTATCGTCGACCATTTTGTGCTTTCTCTACTTGACTAACATTGCCTCCATGGCGCTACGAGGACCTACCTTTACAGGCTATTCTTCGACCACGACCCTTATCGGCAGGTAGGATATTAGAGGATACTCCATATCCCAAGTGCATCTCCTTAGTTTTATGTCATGAGGATTGGAGATTCTATTAGTAAGCAGTCAGATGCTATGGCTAGTACGCCTCCATTGGCTTAGCGTTTTGTGTATCCTAGTGTATCACCTTCTACTAAAATTGCACCTAGTGCTACGACAAATGCTGAGATGCCTGCTCTAGATCTCGGCCAGAAGGAAAAACTTGGTAGAGTCATGATTGTGCCGGATGGACCATCGTATGTTTGCTTTGTTATCTATTTGTTTGTTTATTTTATTTATTTCTCATACTTTAATATATTATTCATAAAATAACATATTTATCATGTGTTTCGCAGGTGGCATCCTACAAAGGATGCTTCTCGGGCTTTGAAAGGATGTGTTAGAAGTGTTTAAGCACATGCTTATCACTCTTGGGTGAGATTTTAAATAGTATACACCAGACAATGTTTAATGAATTTAAGGTATATATTTTTTTTACTGTTAAGTTTTATTAATTTAGTGTACTTTACTTTTTTTTTACTATCGATCAAATTAACACTATTCAATTTTTTCAGACTATGCATACTTTGGAGTCGAGGTATAATTTGATCATTGCAACCACATTTGCGAGGCGGACATCCGCAACTATTTAGATGGATAAAAAAGTTTGGGATACTTATTAACGTCTGGGTTGGATGATGCGTCATGTTTTAATGATTTGAAGGGAACACAGATAAGTTAAGACAATTTCTCAACAAGACAAAGACGCTAGAGGTAGTCTTAAGGGTGGCTCGTTGTACACCGGAGGTGAAAAGACTGTTTGAACAATTACAAGAGAAATGGTAAGTTCTAATTCAAACTTTTAGATAAACAATTAGTTGATTCATATATATCGTTATAAATTTCAGTTTTAATTTATAGTAATAAGAATTGGGATGTACTCCCATCGAACCAATGGTTTCCAAGAAGACTCATGTGAAGAAGAAATAAAATGTGTCGGATCTGAATGTGTAGACCGAGGAATGACTGAAAAAACTTTTGCAAGTTATTTAATATGAATACTATATATACTAATTGTGAATATATTTATGATATGTATATATATTTATACCAATTTTTGTATTTAATATTTAGAGTGAGTTTCATCAGTACATCGCTGAGAATCCAGATAGTTCGGTCCAAATGACACCTGAATTGTCCATCCAAATTTGGACAGAGAAAGTGGTAGGGATACACATAAGGGTAAATTCTACGGTCTAAGCTCTCAAAATGATGTAAGATAGCTCCATTCATGATTACAGTATATTGAATCGTCATGTCAAATCGAGTCACATGACGATGTTAAGATTGTTGCTATGTCTGCTCAAATAACACAACTTACATCGGCAATGGGCAGAGTCAGAGCAGAGAAGAGTAGATGAACAAAAAACATGAGTGAGACCGTTCAGGATATCAAAAAACAAATGTTCAACCTAGCTCATCGACCTACTACATCTTATCCTACCAAGGATACTGAGGGTGATAGTGAAGAGGACGAGGATGATTTTGTAGATTGCACTCCCTAGTTTAAGTCTCTTTTGAAACACATTATGAAACACTTTATAAGCTTTTGTATTGTGATTTTGATATTTTTGAAGAGCGATTTAAATTTGATGTTTTATATGTCGTGTGATTACATTATATTGTTTGATTGGACTGGTTGAATATGAATTAAATTTAATTGATATATATTTGCACGTGGGTTGCAGAAACCACTAGATTCTACTATCAAAATATTGCAGAAAAGAGTGACGGACAGGGTGGTTTTGTCCGTCGCCTTTTTGCATTTTTTTCCAACTAAACCTAGAAAGCGACGGATAGGCTTCTTTAGTTTGTCCTTTTATGTTTATTTTCTAAAATTAATTTCCAGAAAAGTGACGGACAACGTCCTTTAGTCCGGCGCTCTTCTGGGATTTTCAAAATATAAATTTCTAGAAAAGCAACGGAGTGCGTAAATTTTTTAAAACAAAAAAAAATGAAATATAAAGAGCTATGAAGTCCTTCGCTCTTGTAAAAATTATTACTGAAAAATAATGAAAAAGCGACGCAATCCGTTGCTTTTAATTGACGTTATCCATCACTTTTTGAAAAGCGTCGAGCCAAAAAGTGAATGACATCATTGCGTCTTTTTTCGTTAATTTTAATCAAAAAAGCGATGCAGTCCGTCACTTTGGGCCATCGGTTTTTTGCAGTTTTTTAGTAATGACTGTTGGATTTAAAAAAAAAAGGTGTGAATGGAAAATGAAGAGTTGCGACTTTTATGAAGAGTTGTGACTTTTATGAAATGTTGTGACTTTGATGAAAAGTCGTGACTTTTATGAAAAGTTGCATTTTTTATGAAAAGTTGTGACTTTTATGGAAAGTTGTGACTTTTATGAAAGGTGACGACCTTTCTGAAAGATTGTGACTTTTCCAAAGGTTTGTGACCTTTCCGGTAAGGCACAATAAGAACCTTTTCGCACTATCCTCTGTTTTCTATAAATTGAGGGATTTCCTCTCATTTTAACTAGAATTTTTTTTGGACTTCTTCTTCAACTACTAAATTTAGTATTCTAAGTGTACTTTACTGCCGTTGAGTGGTTCGCTGACACCGGAGTTTTTGGTATCTATACTCTGGTGATTGAGATCATTTTACCCTGGGAGGTCATATTCCAAATCAAACCTCGGATACTAGAGGGGAATAATTTCCTTAAGGGGACACTGTGAATTCAGTGGACTTGATCTTTTTCCTATAAAAAATTTCCAGATTCTGGTACGTGTTTTACAAATTTTAGATTTGTGAATTAATTTCAGTTCTTCTATTCTTCTGTTCTTCACTGGTTCATTAAACTTGGTAACTTCGTGTTTCTGCAAAGTTTGTTGGAATCAGTAAGATTCATTAGACACATACTAACAACAATTCTTCTTTAAGAAAAATATTTCGTATTTTTTAAAAAAAAAAAATATGTTTCTGATTCTAGTTTCGCTACTAGTTTTGATTTTCTAGTTGTGAACATGTTCTTTCACTTTGTTTTCTTACAAAGATGTTCAAAGTTTTGTTCTACGTATGTTTGGAATATAAGATGAACAACAATGACCAGATCCACTATGCTAGCAAATCACTAAATAGAGCACAAACTAACTACATTGTTACTGAGCAGGACCTACTTGTTGTGTTATTGCATTAATTTGAGAAGTTTAGGACATACTAGCTGGGCACTAGCGTGATAGTTCACACTGATGATGCAACACTGCAATGGTAAATTGTGCGCTTCTTGGGAGGAAAATTGTGCGCTTCTCTGGAGGCAATCCATGATTGTAAAAGTAATAGGTAATTTACATTTTAGCATATTTTTCATTGTTTTTATAGTGCCAAAGTAAGTTTGTGTGTGCAAGAAAAAGTTGGACAAGGAACTAAGGAGCTAGGATCAGGTTGCTCTTCACGGGTACCTCAAGGGTGTGGTGCTCTTCGCGAGCAACCTCAGGGACTGTCACAGTTACCAGCATCCTCAATGGAAAAAATCATATTCGTAGGGCGAGTCGCAGAATGGTCATGGTCTCACCGAATGTCCCAATGTGCCAAGCCCTAACAGTTTGTTTGTATCATGTTACCCATTGTTTCATAATTTATTGTATTGCATTGTACTCTATTGTATTGTATTGTATGTTAGATACAATGTTTGGCTAGATTATATTGTTTGTTGTTGTTAGTAACATTTTAATTGTTTGGTTTGATTGTATCGTACTGTATTGTAATTTATAAATTTACTAAGTCGGCAGTAGAATTATGTCAAGCTTAGCCTGTATTATCAAACACCAAAAGAAGCACGTCGTAAAAATTTAAAAACACCCCCGTATATGGTTTACGGATCTGAAAGCATATAAGCATAATATTTATGAAATTGTCAATATGCTTTCAGATCCATATACCATATATGGGGTACTTAAAACATTAAATGAATGTATTAAAGCAATAGTAGCTTGTACTAAAGAAAGGAAGAACAACCTGGGGAAAGAAACCTACACTTGTTCATTAGGGGAGCTCGAAACATAATTTGGGAGGACATTAAAATCAAAGCATCATCTCTTTTGATTCGGCTCTATCAAGTCAATACTCAGTTGTATAAGAACGGAAGTTGTTGTCATTGATACAACTTCATTTCTTAATTTTACCTAGCTTAGGAAATATTTTCCTAGGTTTTGTTGCTCTATTAGCCTCTGCATCGGCTACCTCCCTTAATTAACATTGTTAAGAAAGAGGAGATTGAGTGTACTGCTATCAAAGAATTTACATTCAGTAGAGAAAATTTTTAAAGTACAAAACCACATAGAAGAGAAGTTTATCATAAAGATTAAGCTAATAAATACTACTTAAGTGCTGTAAGGACGATAATCGAAGGTATAAAGAAGAATTTAAAGAGATTTCACAACTATTTTAATGTGATGACATTTGTTTTATAAAAAGCTTCAACCACTAAAGCACACAGAGCTGAAATGTTCCAACGTAGATAATGGAAACAAGAGGGCCTACTCCAGATGAACCCACAGATGAAAATCAAGGATTGAAGATAGATGCAGATGTCAGTTATGTAATTTTGATGATTCTAAGAGGTCAAGGGATACTTCCAGCCATGACTCAATAGCAACTCAAAAACTTGGAGCCTTGGGGGTCCCTCTTGCGGTAGAATAAGCATCACCAACTTAGCTTGCAACCTACTTTGGATCGTATATACAACAGATTATAACATTCAAACCACTCAATCCATGCACAAAAACATAGTGAATTCCTGCTAGATAGTATTTTTAGCGGCAATTAATTAGTATTCTTAATAAATGTCTCTAAATCTATAATTTGATTGGATTCAATAACAATAAATTATACCCTAAACTAAATAAATCATCTAATTAATTAGATATTAAATTATAATATCTTTTTTATTTTTGAATTAAATAACTCCTACACTAAATCAAAATATATATAATTAATTAAATATTATATCATATTATAGAACTGACTTGACTTTAAAATTAAATCATCCAAATGTAACATTAAAATTTAATCAACGTTAGTTTCCCTAATCAAAATACTACAAAATTCATAAGTTGTAAATATGATAAATTGTAAAAACTAGACTTGGAGTACCATCGAAGACAAATATTTATTTGATTCTTAACTTTGATTCCTTATAATTAGCCTGTTTTCATTTATTTAATTTTGATGAATATCACTAACTACATTTAAGCACTTGATTATTTTATTGTTGTTTATGATACGCTCAAACTTACTTCTCAAATAAGAAGTAATGCGGTCGTATCAAGTATAAAACCCAATTAATGATGTTGGGATCATTCCCACGAGGGAAATAGTTCATACTTAACTTCAATCAATTATTACTACTATTTGGTCAGTTATTTCCTTGGACAACAAAGCCAATAAAAGGGGGGGGGGGGGGGAAGTTATTTCTAAATGAATGAAAATAACTATCTAAATTAATGGAGATGACTAACAGATTCAAATGTTGGAGTTTAATCAATTAATAAAAGTAACTAGGGTTTACGTGTTCCCCACAGGCTCCTAACTTGATAATTCTAACTATAACAATTCTTTCCTAGTATCTTACATGCAAAGTGATAAGTTATGTATTTCTAAATCCTTGGTCCGGCATCTAAAAAATTCCACTCCGCACCTTGGTCCGGCTATGTGTGTTGCTATACTAAACCTTACCTTTAGCCCATATTAAGCATTGTATTCGATATTTGACTAAGTTATTACCTCGTACACATCAATACTAGCATATTAGATAGTATACACTCAATCTATGTTGATAATTTTTTTCCTATTATCTACCTCCTTGGTCCGGCAAGTAGCATTAAGGTGAGTTCTAACGTTGATCATCCGTTAAAAAGACTTCTAAGCGAAAGAATTATCAATACATTCAAGGCACTATTCTAGAATTGTTATTTTAGTTAGATTTTATCTTATTATTCACCCATGGTTCCCACAACCCTAGTTATGGAGTTTAGTTACCCATAGTCATAGTTACAATATTCATATATATGATATAAGAATTCATAACTTCAATGAGAAAGAAAAAAATCCAGAAATTTACTTGAGTAATCGAAAAAATCACCAACAATCAACTCCAGAGAAAAGTGTAACAATCCAAAGTGTAATAATCAAAAAAATCTCTTAACAAAGAATCTAACATAAAAGTGTCTAATAATAAAGAGTCTAACCCCAAAAACGAGGTCTTTTGAACTATTTATAAAAAGCAAAAAAAAACTAATCAAAGAAGGACTTTATTTGCTGAAAATCTGTCAAAACGCGGCTGGGTCGATGGACCTCGCGACGGGTCATCGTGGTCATGATAGGCCGTCATGGACTCCTTCGTCCCATACTTTGCAAATTCTTCTGCTGCTCTCTTCATTACACTCGACGGTAGGTATGACGGATCGTTACAGGCACAATGGTCCGTCGAGGGTCTCCGTTCCATAACATTTAAACTCTTGGAATTTGGGTACTGGGACTACTTCTCTGATCTTCACGAAGAACCAGCAGGACAGAGCGTCATGGCTACGACGGTCCATCACGCACGTCGTAACCCCACACTTGGTCAGACTTCCTCATCTTCAATCAGCAGCTTCACTACAATGCCACCTACGGACCGTCACACGCACGACGAACCGTCAGGAGCTGCTTAGGTGGTACTTTTCTGCATTTCTTGCTCAAAAACTTCCGCGTTCATCATTAGACAGATTTCCTACAAATAAAGAGAAACTTACATAAAAATATATACAAAAAGGCTTTTGGACACACACAAAACTTAAGTAAAAAGTATTAAAAATACCGTGACACCACAGTATATCAGTAGAAACCCAAAAAAGCATGTAATCAAAAATTTTAATTAAAATAAGTCATTATTTCAATCAATTCACAAAAAATATTTATTTATTTTTTTTGAAATTATACAAAACTAAAATAAACATATTTGACAGTAATGTTTTAGGTATTATTTTATTTTTAAAAATGGCAAAAAGATAAATATCTGAAGAAATAAACAGACATAAAACATCACTATAAGATACGTTTTATTAATTCATTACTCACAAACAAGTTTTAAGGCTAAAAGTTACTTCCAATAACAATTCCTTAAAATTCAATCATGAATACAGTACCAGGACAGTACAGTTTTACTCTATTGGTTACTTATCTGATTCATTTAGAAAGAACTTATTCATATTTCTAGTTAGATTTAAAATTTTATCTTGTCAAAATTGACGATTAACCTTACCAAGTCATATATTTATTATCATTAGCTTCAGTTAGCCTTTGGAAACTGTAGATCTTTTTTCTTCTTTTGGATAAATCAAAACTCGTAGATCTAAATGACTTTAAGAACTCATTCATTTTTCTTTCTAGTCGTTTACAAGTAAAAGCAATAGCTATCCTTGTGTTTTTATTCAACTTTATTTTGCTATAAATTACTCTATTTGCAAAATATGTTGGGTTTTGAGACTTACACCTATGACTGTGTTATTAAAGAGTTGTTAGTGTCAGTAACATTTTAGTTTTAAGTGATTGTGAATAACAAATTAATAGAACATATTTGACAATGAAGTTTTATGTCTTTTTATTCCGTCGAATATTTGTCATTTTGTCATTAATTTATTTTAATAAAATAATACATAAACATTACTGTCAAATACGTTTATTCTAGTTTTGCAAAATTTCAAGTAAATATATTATTTGATGAATTGAAAAAATGACTTATTTCAATAAAAATTTATGTAGTCAAGATAAATATGTAATATTTATCTCACGTGTATCTACGATCAGTTAGAAATAAACCTTCGATATTCAATTCGTAATTTATGAAAAACAATGCAAAATGAGAGAGGAATATGAAGTGACTTTTTTGTTGGTTGCACTACATTCATGGCTAATACTTGTAGAGAAGGATGTGACTTCTTAGTACCACCTGCAAAAGGTTTTTGACAATTAAATATGATTAAATATTTCTAACAATTATTCTACATTTATGTATATGTAGGATTCACCTCTTCTTTATTTTTTTTTCTTCATTTTTTTCAAGTTTTTACTTGGATATGAGAAGCATGGCGTAGGTAAAAATTAAACTAAATTAAAATAAGATTCTAGTTAAAATTTAGATGATTAATAATCATACGAAAAATGACAATGCCACAATTATAACAATATATATTTTTTGTACATGAATATATTAAAAACTCTTTTTCTAGTCATTTTCTTGCTAGTATTATCTTTTGAGTGTGTCCATAAATATATTATAAAATAACTTCTCTTTTTCTAATTTTCATTTCCAAGCGAGTGTCTTGTTATTAATTATATGTAAACTAATTTTAAAGAGAGAATTCAAAGTTGCTATCGAAGACGTACTCAACCTTTTTCTTTTTCTTTTTTTTTAAAAAATGGAACATAAATACTCGAAGGAAAAAAAATAGAAAAGAGAAAAGATTTTATAATATATTTATGGACAAGATATTATATTGCAATGACTTATGATTATGGTGTTACTATTTTCCTTATGAAGTATTAATTATCTAATCATAATTAGAATTTTATGTTAGTCAATCCAATCTTATCCATTAATTTTTATCCATGACATGTGTCTCACATCCAAGTAAGAACTTGAGAAAAATGGAGAAGATCCGTCCCTATTTACTTTTTCTTATTTTCTCTTTTAGTTGTCCCTATCATATTGTCCAATTTGACATATCAAGAAAAGACAATTTTTTTCATATTATACCCTCATTTAAACTTCTTGAAAATTTTCAAGTTTTAATTCTTCCTTTTTAAAACAATAAATAATAAGGGTAAAATTTTAACTTAATGATGGAGTAAATTCCTTAAATGGTCAACCAAGTTAAGAGAATTGCCTTGAAATATCATTTATGTTTCATTTAGGACATAAATATCACTCAACTATTACTCTTTTCCTCCAAATATACTTGATACTTTAAAATGACACTCTCGCCTAGTTGGCATGACATGTCATTAAAGTCTTTTTTAATAATAAACTAATTTAATTCATTGAACCTATTTAACTAAAATAATGATCATATTATTTTTAATTTTTTTTTAATCTATTAAGAATAAAATTTCATACTTAAAATCTTTTATCATAATTAAACTTTTGTTATTTTATGTTATGAAGAATACATTTTAAAAATGTACAATAATTTTATCAATTTTGAATACTTATAAACACATATATTCAAAAAAAATATTGATATACAAATCACTCATTAACGCTAATATACATCAACTAATTATAAGTTGTATAACAAATCAATAATATTAAAGGTCAATACAATAAGTGTAAATTAGGTATATAGCATATTATGTAGTCATATTCTCAAGTTATGGCATAAGAGTTTGATTTTCATTCTATAACATTTAATATATCAACTTATAGCATTTCATTAAATTAAAATATTGTAAATATTTATTCTAAATAGGACGAAAAATAAAATTAAAAAATGAATAATTAAAATTGGATAATTTCCTTGAATGTAGTTAATGTCATTAACTGATAACAAAATGTGCACCTTTTAAGGGATTTTAAAATATATTAATTATAGATATGCACCTTAATTATCTCAGTCCGTTTTTAATGGTAATTATTTTTGATTTTTTATCCTTAAAAAATTGTATTCTGTTATCTTTCTTTCCATAAACGTGTATCATTTTTTTTTCCAGAAATTGAACTATATTCATATATTCAAATTCTGTCATATTTTATCATTTTTTTTTTGGAAAAACAATTAAAATTGAAGGTTGAAAAAGTTTAGATTTGATTTGATGGAGAAAATTGTGTCAATTTTAATTAAACATGGTGGCAAATGGAATTCATCAGGTTAGTTTTTTTTAATATTTTTTTAATGTGTCGTATTTTTTTCCCATGTTATATTGCATATGTTAAATTGCATGTTATATTGCATATGTTAAATTCCCATGTTATATTGCATATGTTCTGCTTTTTATAGCCTCAAGAATTCCAAAGATGTTTATGTCATTCCTGTCGAGCGTACATGGGATATACCAAGTTATATTTCATATCCTAAATTGATGCCGCCTGGTCCAAAAAGAGCAGCAGAAAGACCCAAACTTGAACGGCGGAAGGGGTTCGCAGATGTGAAATTCAAGAAGACAAAAAGCACATGTAGTAGATGCCATCAGGTTCGACACAATAGGAAGACTTGTTCAAATTATCCTGTATAAAAACAATGATGTCGTGATGTTAAATCTGTGTTTTTGAGGCATTACATTATTATAAAATGTTTTTTTATTGAATAATATTATTTTTCATACAAATGTCATACATTGTATATACAACTGTTCATATATTGACATATGTTAACAATAATAATTCATATAATCATATAACATTTATTCAGTTATTGCATTTATAATGGGGACTACATACAAAATTTATACGTTTATACAAATTCAATACTTGCATATAAAAAATAATGTATGTTTATGTTATACATATTAAATTATAATATGTTATAATTCATACAGTTTTCATACATTATTCATACCAGTAATATACATATAATTTGTTTCTGTTTGTATTGTGAAAAATATATTTTATAATTTGTCATAATTCATACATTTTTCATACAGTATTCATACCAGTAATATAATTAATATTTGTTTCTGTTTGTATTTGAAAGTGTATAGTATTCATGCAAAACAAATTTATGGAATAATTTAACATTACTATGTACTATATATCAAATTTTAATATGACATTCATAATTCATATGATTTTCATACATGATTCATACAATGTTCATATATGTTAAAGTGAGACACATTTAGTAATAATCAGTAATAATTTATATAAACCATCAGTAGTCATAATAAAAATACAAACAAAAACAAATTGTATGTATATTACTGGTATGAATAATGTATGCAAGATGGTGATACACATTTATTAATGTATAATTGTATGATATAATTCATACAGTATTCATACAGTATTCATACTAGTAATATAATTAATATCCCTTTCTGTTTGTATTTGAAAGTGTATAGTATTCATGCAAAACAAATTTATGGAATAATTTAACATTACTATGTACTATATATCAAATTTTAATATGACATTCATAATTCATAGGATTTTCATACATGATTCATACAGTGTTCATATATGTTAAAGTGAGACACATTTAGTAATGATCAGTAGTAATTTATATAAAACCATCAGAGTAGTCATAATAAAAAAACCACAAAAATACATAAATTGTTCATAAGTTAAAAAAAATAAGTCATTCAAATAAATGTACATTGTGCCATGAAGATTTCTACTTCCTGATATGGAATTTTGGAGTAGGATAATTGGTGGTGTCCATAACTTGTTCTTTATGAGTTCGAGGTCCACCCTTTTTGCTAGCAACTGTTCCTGTAACTTCACTTTCACTGATTGCGCCTTCATCATTCTTTGATTTTCCATAATGTCAAAGTCATCCCTAACATTTTCATTCCCCATTATAAATAAGTGTCTCAACAATTGACATTGAATTTTAATGTGATGCAACTTATAAAAAAATTCAAAAGGTGTTTCATCTAGGAATTGTTGAAACTTATCTTGACCTAAAATGATCAACAAATCCGCAAACACATTCATGTTAATACATGAAGACAAATGTGTTTGTGTCTTCGTCTCCTAAAAAATTGTAAAAATTAAATACATTAATCATACACATATTCATACACATGTAATACAAAACTAATACAGTGAATCATACACAATTCAAACAAACTTACAACATAATATTGAAAAATACATAATTCATACACATAGTATACAAAACATAATGCAGTAAATCATACACAATTCAAACAAACTTACAACATAATATTGAAAAATACATAATTTATACACATAGTATATAAAACATAATACAATATAATCATACACATTTCAAACAAACTTACAACATTCTTTCATACACAATATATTCAACACCAAAATATACAAATCAAAACATAAAGTATAACTAATTATGGATATTACTATTCAACAGTATCAAAAAACTTGATACAAAAAAATTTATACACAATTCATACACATTTTATATATACCGTGAATCATACAGTAAATCATACAAAATTCATACAGTGAATCATACACAATTCATACAGTTAATCATACACAATTCATACAGTTAATCATACATAAAAAATACATGTTTCAGCAATTGATATTGTAATATGAAGAGATCTGTAATTTCATACAATGAATCACACACAATTCATACATTATTTATTTACACAAAATTTATATTTTAACTATTTTATACCCAAATAACTGAAAATAAAAATAACAGAACATAAATTTTTTTAAAAAAATTAACTTTTACTAACCTTTGAACTTTTTTTGGGTTTAACTGTTTCTTCTTCTTCTTGTAAATGTGAAGTATCGATTTCAGATGCTCTTGATTTTTTGGATTTTGATTTTATCAACTCTTCCACAAAATCAGATTCAGAATCTGATGATTCCTCGATTTCTTTTCCTTTCCTCTTATTTTCTCTTTCTTTCGTCCTTTTCTCAGATTAATCTACATTTTTCTTTTCTTTCCCTTTTCTCTTCTTCTCGTTTTCCTTTGGATGTTTTTTTTTCCTATTGTTGATTTCCCTGATCTAGATTTAACTTTAACAGATGAAAGTTGAGATTGTGTTTGTGATAAAAATTTGATAGATGGAGCATGAAAATCGTCTGAGCTTGCTTCTTCATTCAATCTTCTACTTTTTCTTGGGGTTTCGTTGCCTCTTTTCGACATTGTACGGTTTGTTTATCGCAAGAGTTGAAGATTTGAGTGCTAAAAATGAAGATTTGAATGCAAGTATTTGAGAATTCTTGAAGAAGACTGTTAAGAGAGAAGTGATTTTGAGAGAAATTTGGTGAAAATAAATTAGGCGTGCGAATTATGGTGAAAAGTTTTGATAGACGTGTAGAGGTAATGATTTTGAAAAAGAGTTGGGGAAGAACAAAAATTTGGGAAATATAAATTATTATTTTTTAGATAACGTTTTACAGTTTAAAAATAAAAATATAACTGTTTTAGAGATAAAATCCCTATTATTTTGTAGTTATCTTAAAAAAGGTAACTATATAACATTTAATTTAAATTACATTAATTAAGAGTTTGTTTAAAAAAGGTAACTTAAAATAATAAATTTAATTAACTACATTGGTATAAATAAGGTAATTGAATTATTTAAATAAGTTAATTATTATTTTAAAAAATTAATGAGAATAATATATTATTTCTTGATATGCTATAACTTGATAATAATATGCTATAAGTAATTTATTATTAAAAAGTTTGTTTATAACTTGATATTTAACATCTTAAATGTGTGTGTAGTGTTATTTTTATATACAATAATATTAATTGTATATTTTTCAATTCATGCTTCCGGTATTATTACTTTTTTTGAATGAAAAAAAAAGAAAGTGACTTATATTATATTTTTTATTCATTAGAAATACTAAATACCTCAAAGGTCTCCTTAATTCTAGTTAATTCATTTTAAAAGTACTAAACCTATTTAATTCATCAAACTTATGTCTCTAAATAAATATATAAATTACATGAGAATTTATTAAGATTATAAGAAAAGTAATATAAAAAGTCTAGTAACTTTATATATTATCACCAAACAAAATTATTTAAAAGAATCTCTGTGTGAACTTAATACCTGATAATTTTAAAATTCCTGACAAAATTAGTTAAAAATTTTAAATAATTTTTAATAAAAGTATTTAGATAAATTTGTAACTTTGACCAAAAATTGGTAAGAAAGAGAAAATTATTATTTAACTTTTTATATTTTTATTTTTATTTTTATTCTTTTATTCTATTATATTATAACTTTTCATTTAATTAAACATCAATAAATAAACTAATAATTAATTGAATTTACTTACTTAATTAATACTATACATATTATATGAGATTAATATACTAATAAATAAAGATCAAACTATAAATATTATTCATTTGGTATTTTCTTTTAAAAAATGATATTGTAAGTATATATTAATTTCAAAGCACCCAAATAATTATTTTTTAATAATTAATCGACCTTAAAAATTATTGATTTATGTATCAATATTTTTTTAATGTATGTATTTATAAGTATTTGAAATTTAAGAGATTATAGTACGTTTTAAAAAACGCAGTTTGCATAACATGAAAAAATAAAAAGTTTAATTATGATAAAATATTTTAAGTATGAAAATTTACTCTAAATAAATTAATTTTAAAAAATCAAAATAATATGGTAATTATTTTAGTTAAATGAGTATAATGAATTTAATTAGTTTATTATTAAAAAAGACTTCAATGACATGTCATGCCAACTAGGAGAGAGTGATGCTGTTGTATTGTCAAGTATATTTGGAGGAAAAAATAGTGATAGTTGGGTGATATTTTGGTCCTAAATGAAACATAAATGATATTTTAAGGCAATTCCCTTAACTTGGTTGACCATATGGGGAATTGACTCCTTCATAATGCTATTTGTTTCTATATTAATATGTGTCCCACTTCTAAAATAGAGAACTAAATAGGGATAGAGGGAGTATTATACTTAATCCGTCCAACAATAGTTGTTCACTATATTATTGTGGGATTTCCAACAATACTTGTTCACTTAATGAAATCAATAGATAAATTTACACTTAGTTCGAAACTTATCCTTATTATTAATTATAGTCATTTCTCGATAACATTTTCAAGACAATTTATTTATTATATTTAAAGGGTGATATAGTAAAATTACCCTTCTATTCATAATTTCTTAAGAAATGCACAAAGTCAGTAGTGAACGAGTATTGCTGGATAGAGGGAGTGTAAAAAGTTGAGCTATCATTTTACTCCTAGACTAAATTAAATATCTAACAAATAAATATTTAAAATAATAATATACTCCCTCCGTCTCATTTTTCTGTCAACTCTTTCTACGAATAGTTTAACCACAATACTTGTCATTTTATAAAATTTATGCATAAATTATGATATTTTGTCTATTTTACTCTTGATTGAGTAGTTAATTAATCTTGAAAATGTATATATCATTTATCGTAAAGTTGACTTAAGAAAACATTGAATAAGAGTAGAGGGGTAAAATCACATCTTTTCTTAATACAAGTGCAAAGTAAAAAGATGACACATAAAATGAGACGGAGGGAATATTAATTATTTTTTGAAACGTAAATTGTTAATAAGAAAAACATGAATAATCATTAATTAAATTATAAAATATGATGAGTAGTTTTCATGTAATTATTTAATTAAACGTCTAATTAATTAAATATTAACTAATAATATATTATTTATTTTTTGGTTAAAAATGCCTACACTAAATCAAAATATTGTAATATACAGAATTAATTAAATATTATATCATATTATAATAAAAGTAGGAAGACTTGAGTATAAAATTAAATCACCCAAATCTACGTCTATGTGTGTGTATATATATATATAAAGTTAATATAAAGGAGGAACATAGGAAAGGTGACGTTGCACCTGTATGTGGCCTCCATTCAAGTTTATCTTTTTTTCTCTTTCTTTTTGAGATTTTTTTTCTTAATTATTTACATTAAATATTATATTTATTAAATAGAAAAGACAATCATATTTATTATTCTTATCATATAAAGTTACACAAAAAAACCTCTATTTATTTATATTTTTTACTTAAATAAAAAGATATTTAAAAAATCTCTTTTGTTGTAAATCTAAGCAAAATAACACAAGGAATATAGAAGATAAAACAATAGAAATAGGGAGACAAAAGATGAGAGCATTTCTTATTCTTCAAAGTATTCATCAAATCTTCAAGTGTGTGCAATATGAACCTTATGCCTCTATTTATAGTGTAACATAGCGGCATATAAAAGGTTAGTCAGAAACATGACATTTACATGATATGGAGGAGGTTATGAAACTGAAATGTTACAAGAATACCGGTTATAAAGTTGGAGGAATGATTATCTTAAAATGGAAGAAAATAATGGAAATAATGGGTGTAACTTCTTGGTGTAGTGGAGATCCACACTATAATATCTAATAGAACTCCCCCTTGGATGTCCATTCATAATGTGCCTCGTTAAAACCTTTCTAGGAAAAAAACCCTGTGGAGAAAAATCATAGTGAAGAAAAACGAGTACACAAATCTTTTAATAAGCTTTGAAGGTTGCCTCATTAAAAACCTTACCTGAAAAACCCAATTGAGATAAAATCATGGTTAAGAAAAGAGTACAATACTTATTTTCTCCTCCCGATAAATACTTTACTTGATATATCGGAGACTATGCATTTCAATCTTATATCACAACTTATCAAATGTTGATGTTGACAATTTATAGTCAATAAGTTTACAGGAGTATCACTTCAACCAATCTTTTGAACGTTTTTTGAAGATCATATGTGAAAAAGACTTTTTGTGAAATATGTTTTGTCCGATCTCCTTTAATTGTATCCTCCCTTCAATATCATTCTCGTATATAGATCGTTATTATTTCTGCATGATTTGAAAAAGTGGTCACTAATGTTTGATTCTTTGAACCCAAGATATTTTTGCACCTTCATACGTAAATAAACAATCCATTAGCAATTGAACTTTATGTGAATCAATTAAATATTTTGCATTCTCATAATCAAATCATTTATGATTCGGAGATTGATCGTTATTGAAGCTTAAAGAAAATAACAAATTTTCTATGGTTGAGTCACTTGCTTTGTTAGTTTTTTGTCATAACTTGAATGATAATATCACAATCCTCTCATATAACTTTTGTTATCGATATCGATTAATCTTCTAGCATTTGCATGACCAACAATGTGTAAGTGCACCATTTGCGCTAATACATGACATTTTAAATTGTTTTCATAGAATAAAAAAATTATTAATTCGTGCAAAGTAGTCTCAAAACATTGGGTACTCAATGCGTTCAAACCTTTAAATCGTTCAAAGATTTTCGTATAACCTTCATCATCTAGTCAAACATATTAATATTTCATTATGAGTATTTAAGGATTTCATCTACTGACAGAATGAAACAAGTGTCATTGCATCAACCACTGGAGAATATATGTCCACTTAATAATGTTAGAATTTTTGCGAAAATCCTTTCTGCCCAAAGGCACCGACCGCACTTTATATTTCACGGTTATATTTTTTAACAATGATTCATTTGTACCTTACTGATATTTGATTTGGATTCTTGAACTATATGATCAAAAATCACTTTTCTAAGTGAACAAAATATACTCGAATAGCGACAATAATTTATCAGTCCACACTATATGACATATTTGAATTTAAGATCCTCGTTACCATTTATAGTATTGAGTAATACTTTATATAAAATATACTATCGATGACTATTTTGATATCGATTTCAATAGTACATAAATTATCGAGATCTGTTAATTTTTCATTATTTCCAGGTAGCTGAACTTTTGCCAAGGTTTTATGAAATGTCATTCCATAGTGCTATTTCAAAGTACTGACCTCATTAGCAATGACCATTTTGATAATTTTCTCTTCTCATTTATTTTTACATTTGGAATCGATTGGTCTATCACGCTTCTGGCGTACCATAGACTCCGTCCTTCATGGACTATTTATTGGAGCATTTGAGACTTAATTAAAATATTGGGCCAAAAAATGTATCTAGCAGATTAGTTGCAACATTTTGGAAATTAATTATATCTTGAACTTCCTGTTCACATTATTTTGAACGAGATTTAAATAATTTAACCCAAACATAATTTTCAGCTGTTGCACATATCTTCCCTAATGTTAGGAAATATAACATTCAACCTCATTTGGGGATCCATCTTTGTGCGTGGTGGAGCAATAAAATCATATGTGCACACATGAAATTTTTAGATGAAAGTTATTTGGTTCCTGACCCTGAACCAATTGTGTTGGAAGAACCTTGTTGCCTTGATACATACATGTTAAATAAACTTATCTCATACCAAATATTAGTTGACAGATGTGTTCTCATAATCAATGGTCTAGCTATAATTGGAGACATACAATTTCTGCTAAACCAACCAACATTAAAAACATGATTTTATAGTTTGAAGCTATGTTCTTAATTTAATAATTCGAGCAAACAATCTTACATAATCTAATTTGTAAGTTTATACAAATGCGCATGTGACTAATATTTATTCTAGTAAACTTCTAGTTTACTTTTGCATATGATTCCATCATCATGCTCATATTTGTACACAACAAACAAGAGAAAAACAATGCATAATCTTGTACATTAATATTTATAACCCACTTTTGTTGTAGTAAATCGAGTGTGTATCAAAAATTTGTATAAGTGTATTAGAGTTCAATATATTGTAGTGTATATTGTACATATAAATTGTGTAACAATCAAGATATCAAATTACTTGTTTTGATCTATAAACAAGTGCGGATGATACATACATACATATATATATGTATCCATCTTGAATTAAGTTGAATGGTTGTATCATTTGTAATTGTAATGTATCTGGTACATTCTTTAAGATGGTTACAAAATTGTGTCGTTATGTGTTAGTTTGATGCTGAAAGAAAAAAACATTGTTTGTTTTAAGCAAAAAATATGTAATTGTGGTTGATTTCAACTAGGCGAGATACCTTGTGGATAGTGTTAATATATTACTCATGATAGATTACTATTCCTAAAGTATTTAGTAATTTTTTATGCATTGTAATTCTATCTGATACATTAAAGAAGTAACGATTGTTCGTAAAATATTTGATTTTAGATCGATACATTACTGTGAGCTAGTTATTAAGTATCATATACATGTAGTTCTAGTTTGCCAAAGAATGAATATGTATCATATATCTATTATTGGATATGATATATAATAATCGAGTTATAGAGCATTATTATTTATGTTTCAAGATTATTATTATTGGGTAAATGTGTATATATATATATATATCGCATTCTAAGTTGAGTAAGACTGAACAAATATTAAAGAGTGTAGATACATAAACACTACTGATTTTTTATTGTTAATAACCTTGCAAATTTGACTAAGATTGATGATACATGTAGATGGTACATTAGGTATTATTTATGTATCTACAACATTTATATTGAATATGATAAAACTCATCGAATATTCAACAACATTATTGTTATGTATCAATACTTAAATATTAATATAATACATTGCATAAAACAAAAGTTATTGTAACAGTAATGTATCAGATCAATGATTACACTTACATAGGATAACTTAAGAATCAAAATAAATGAGATACATTGAAAATGAAGACATTAGACATATCTATTTATGTTTCTTTTTGAAGTCATATGTATTATAAAGGATGAACAACAAAAAATCAAAAAAAAATCAACAATTGACCTGTTGAAACCAAAAAAGAAGTGAAGAAGAAATCCCCCAACGCTTTTATCTTTGCTCCATATCATTTTCTGTATCTTTTTTTTACTTCCACCATGGGAAGTGTTTTCACTAGCAGGATTCTCTGAAAACAATTTTGTTACCAAGAGCAATGGAATACATCATTTCTTTTACCTTTTCCTTATACATTTTGTGAATGTGGAAATGAAGGAGATCTGATAGTTCTTCAAAAAAAATTTTGGAGCGAAAACTTACTTTGATTCTTGGAAGAGTTATGGTGAGAGAGAAAATCTGAAAATTAAAAAAGAAAGAAAATAAAGATTGAGGGAGTGAAAATATGAAGAGATTGAGGGAGTGAAATAGAGAGTGATTAAGGGAGTGAAATTAGGAAGAGAAACATGTTTTTTGAGTGTTGAAACTTTATGTATCTGGAATAGCGGGGTTTAGGAGGAAAAAGAGGGTTTTTTGAGATATTTTAAGATGGTAGGGAATAATAGAAATTATAAAAAATATAGGAGTGTATTTAAGTAATTTATTCTAAATATATTGTCCATTAAAAATAAATTTCATAAGTAAAAACCGTATATACCTCCTCTTGCTAGTAATATTTCAAGTCTATCCATTAATTGTATTTGCAAATAGAAGTGTAGTTTATTTTCTTCTAGTGTTTAGTTAAATAAAATAATATCTCATTGCTAAAATTTCTTTTTGGATACTTTTATTATTGTAGTAATGAAAATTTAGTCTAAGGAGATACTATTGCGGCCGAGCAAGGAACTAATTCCTATTTATCTTATAACAAGCTTCAACGATGTCAGAAAGATGATTGCAACATAATCATAAAATAATTTTAGGTTTAATCCAACTCTCTTGAGCTTAATGACACCACTCCACTAATTCGTCCAACCAACGAAAAATTTAGTCGATTCTTGCACCTGCATCTCTCTTGCAAATAGGGCAAGAGTTCTTGAGCTTTATCCACTCTCTAATACAACAAAGGTGGTATAAATGACCACATTTGATTTCAGTGAGTTTTTCCTTGTCGCAATAGTCATTCTAAGACAAACATGACCCAAAAAAGGAATGGTCAGAATCAAACTTAAATATGCTTATAGGCTGGGGGTGGGGGTTCTAAAATTAGGTGTCACTTACCAAGCATATGGAGCAACGCTCCTTACCGTCAAGACATGTTAACTTGGGCAATTGGTATGTATGGACTTTAGTGCGTAAATGGAAAGCCATTAATTTTAATCCAGCAGTTATACGCACGTGGAGTTCCAAAATTTCCTAAAAGATAAAACACCAAGTAACAAGATAACTTATCCAAAAAAAGAAAATTCAAGTATCAAACTTTAATTATTGTGTTTTTAAAGCATTACCTCCCCATCATCTCCATCTCTTTCCTGAAATATTGAACTAATTTAGGAGAAGTCTCATTGCACAACAAAATAGAAAAAACATCTAATATGGAAAAATATATAAGTTTGCTAGACTTCATTTTCAACTTTTTATTTGAAATTTTTTATCCACTAGATTAAAGGTAATTTTAGTAAATTTGACACAACATTATGTCAAATCAAATTAGATCATCATTTTTGAAATCGAGGGAGTATTATTTATAGGGGAAATGCTACGCAACTGAATACTACGCATCTGAAATTTTTTGGAATATTTTCAATTGAGAATAACTAAACCAAGAATTATTGAAAAATAACAAAAAAATGTTTTCTGAGTGGGTATCATTTTTTTCTAAGCAACAAATACTTAAATCAAATATATGCACATGGTTAAGTCAAAATCAAGTGACAAACACAGTTTAATTGATAGGGCATGGAAAAAAATAAACAAAACAACGTTGATTAAGTGAAGAAACTTAACTGGAATCACGTTTTGTGTAGGAAATAGAGCAAGATATGTATGATAAAATTCTTGGTAGGCTGCCCGTTGTTCCTGGATTTGGGGTAGTACATTATCATGAATACTTTCAGTTGTGCCTACATCTCTTGGCACATTAGCAGGGTTTAAATTCCTATCGAAGGTCGAGTTGTCAACATGAGAATTGGTACTCTCCATCTTAGCTGCAACGATAATATTGAGTAGTGTTATATATTAAATTTAAGGCGTAACTTGTTGAAGCTGCTAGCAAAAACATCACTTTCTGTTCTTACTATCTTTTCCACATATACATTGAATATATGACTGAAGTACTTCTCTCATAATTAATGCACTCAGAGGAAAATAGAGGAATTTAATTCGACATACTAAATAACTTATAACTTTGTTTCAAATTTCATTAATCATACTCGAGATTACCTAAAGGGAAAATCAATCCTTGAAATTGTTCAACCACCACAAGGGTTCCCCAAACCAACACTGCACACACACTTGGGACAAATGATCACCCGCTCTAAGCCATGCCCCCCCCCCCCCGGGACGGCTCAATGTCTTAAAAAATGAGAAATCCATCATAGTTACCAAATTTAAGCCCCCATTTGTAGTAGTTATAGATTTTTTTCAAGTCTTTTTTAACAAAAAAAAAATTATATTGTGTCTTTTAATTTATTTGTCTTTTTTAGTTCGTTTCAAAACATTAAAAATGTTTTTCATCTTCTTTTTTTTTCACTTTTTAAATTTATCTTCCACATTTCATCTTTAAGACCATAAAAGTATATATATATATATATATATATATATATATATATATATATATATATATATATATATTTTTCATTAAAAAAAAAGAAATAACTTTGCATTTCAAAAATAACAAATTAAAAGTTGAAGCTCAAATTTGTTTTTGCCTTTAGGCCATTAATTAGCCTAAGTTGTCAACGCCACACCCCATACCAAAATATCCCTCTTTTCTATTCATCAAGGATCATCAATCAAATTAATTTGACATTAATTAAACTTCCACATACACAAAATTGCAAATGGAAAAAATCCCACTAAAAGGTTTACAAGAATTATAGTTACCAAAGATAGAAAAACTACAAATGAAGTTCATCTGTATCTAATAGCAATAGGTAATGATTGTTGAATTAAGGGAAAAAATCACTCTCTCTTGCCTAAAAGAAGTATCTAGCCATTGGATTTTTATTTTATTTATAAACTAGACTTCTTCAAAAAGGAAAGGGGTATCACTGATGCCTAATTAATCAGAACTAAAAGATCTATTTAGAAGGTTCATCATTGTTAGACTTATTTTAAGTGGTTTTATTAAAATTTTAATGGATAAAGGGCTAAGAACAAACCAAAATCAAATCAAATGATAAACTTCATTATAGAACTCCACTTAGCGATCATTTGCACTTTTTATTAAACCTTTCATCCCAAAAATTCTAAATCAAAAAAAAAAAATCATAACCTTTGAACTTTTTATCACTACTTTCATCCAAAAAATTATAAATTAAAAATAATACTTCAACTATTGAGAGAAAAATTACAGGACAACTTACAAGAAGAGTGCGATAGAGCGGCTGATAGAATATCTTTCTTTTTAATCGAACAAAATGATAGCGAAAAATGAGGTAGAGAGAAATAGATATTTAATACCACATAGATTATAATAATCTCACACAGATTACAAAAATCAAGACTCATGAATGGTAAAAAAAACATAAAATAACAAATTACGACATCTCTTTTCTTTTTGCGGAGTAAAATATAAATAATGTATCTTCTAGATGAGATGTTTAATGTGAAATTGCAGATTTTTCCATTCCTACTATACAAAAAATAAAAGGCAAAATACGTTTAAAAAAAACCACTCAACAAGATCTCAGTTGACAAGTAAGCACTCTAATTTTTATAGTGCACATATAGACACCTCAACTTAATATTTTAATATAAATTCCCAATGTTTCAATTCATTGATGTATTCTCAAGTCAAGTAGTACTATCTCTTCTTTTTTATCACTTCCACCATCAACTGTTTTTAGAAGAAATACTGCAATATTGATATTGTATAGGAATAACAATGAACTTAAAAATCTTATCACAAATGCTACGTCGTGGCAAGTCACAACCTTGAAAGTGATTTTGGCCCGACTCAGGTGTAAATCTTTATAGCTGGTCATACCCCTAGGTTCCACACCCTAAATTCGAAGGATTTTCCAAACCAATTGCCCCAAAAAAAGTTCTAAGAACAAGATTAAAAGAAACGAAGAAACTGGTTTTATGTTCTTTTTGTTTGTGTTGGTGTAATATTCTTGTTCACAAAAGGCCATGCTATTATAGGATTCCCAAAAGGAGTTTAAAAGTTAAGATTCAATTTATAAAACGTATTGTCAATGTTAATGAAATTAAAGACCATTACACCACATTCTACATAAACTCTCTTTTTTGTTTCGGAACGGAAATATTATTCTCTTTTAACGCATTTTACAAAGAAAAGAAATATTTTTCTTAGGATTACACAAAACGAATAATGTGTAATTAAGTGTCAATATCTTTCGATTTGAATTAACACAAAGTGAAATGAGGCAAAAACATAAAATTCACAAAGTAAAGTACTGTTGAACTGAATGAATTAGAATTGAAAGCCCATAACACATACTTTGTCCATTAATTTTAAGAAACCTCAGCAATATAAATAAGTGCTTTTATGGTCATGCACACACACCTCGGGTATTATACATGAGTGCTCTAGAAGACGACCTAAGTATTTCCATAAAAGGTGACCACACCTTTTGTCACGCCCCGAGCTACCCCCGAGACGCTTACACGGAACCTAGGACCACAAGTGATCCCAAGCTAACCCTGCTGGCATGATCATGAGTACACTAAAAATAATAAACTGATGCGGAAGCTACACCATATTTAAATATGAAAAGATGAGGAATACCCATATTCTATAACAAAGGTATTTGAAAATAATGAGTTTAATACAAAGGAAATATTAACTCAATACTAATATAAATCTAACTATGTCTGAAATAAGCCTCTAAACCGGACTAAAAATATTGGGACAAGCCCCAACTAAATCTAGCAATAACTGTAACTAAATGACTATATAATGAAATGAAACTCATGACTGTTTTCCTCGGAGAATGAGGAATCACCACTGAATCTGCTGAAATTGAGATCAAAAATCGATCTATGCGTGATCTAGATGTTGATAACCTGAACCTACATCACGAGAACATGTACGCACGTATGCGTCAGTACTTGAAAGGTACTGAGCAAGTAGGATAGAGTAAAGCTGAAATAAAACATAACTGAACAAGCATAAAATCAAGTATAATATTCTTACATGATAAACTGAATTCTAAGCTGACTGAATGCAATGATCGGTTTATAACATGCTGAAGCTGAATACTGAATACACTGATAAATGGTCAATGTAGAGAGTCTGACTGAACTATGGCATCTACTAATAACCGATAATAAAACCACATGAGCTAAATGTAGAGCCCGATGTATACGCCCCATCGAGAGTACTAAATATACCCTGTTAGAGGTATAAAGGCATACTGGCGTGATCACTAAACTTATTGCCCTCAAAGGGGACATACAATCTACTTGGCTACTAGTTCTGGGACAATTGGGTACGCTAAACCCTACTTCAACTCGGTATTATGCTACTCCCATGAATTCTATAAATTTACTGATTATGTCTGAGTTTGTGTAAATACTGGATAGCTCTAAAATGAACATGCAAAAAGTAATCTCGTAATTATGCATTTATAACTGAGGCATGCATATTTGAAGTGTCTGAAATATCTGACCTAGCATGTGTAATTCAAGAACTAAAGAAATACAAAGCTAGGGTTCTGAAATTCATGCGATAATCTGAGTAATAACATGATAATCTGATTTCGAACATAAAATTAATAAATTCATAAAGTTCTGTTGAAGTTCAAAAGACCCTAGATCTAATCATGATATGAGAATCAAGAATCTGGCTGAAAACTAGGGACCCAATGCATGAAAGGAACCCACTTGTGAAATCCCACATACCTGGCGATGAAATCCATGGAAAAATACTTCGGTTTCGGGGCTGGAACTGCAGGAACTTACTTCGTTCTTGAACTAGGGTTCTTAAGATTTTTCTCCTTTCTTGCCTCTAATTTTCTAACTTTTGATTTAATGATGTGACTTAGATATGTTTTAATTGTGTTTCTAGGCTTAAACTGACTAAATATGATGATTTAGGGTCAAAGCAACGTAACTTAGGGTTTAAACGAAGTGGGGAAGTTCATAAAGACCACTGGGAAAGTTTCTCGCGGAACAAACGATGGCCAGGACTGACGGTCCGTGGTCTGCCCGACGCCCCGTCGTTGGGTCTGTCGTCAGGGCCTGTTAGACTGGACTTTACTAAAATGGTCATAACCTTTTCCTCGGAGGTATGATTTTAGCAAGGTAGGTGGTTATGGAAATATAATTCAATTATCTATCTGTGGGTAGGTCATGGTACACGTAAATCATGTTCTACTAAGAGTTATGACCATTTGAACTTGACCCAACTTCATTTCCCCTTAATTGTCAAAAAATTTTCCACCTACGGACCGTAGGTCCACCTATAGACCGTGCTGGTCTTCCGTAGATCTTGTAAGAGAATGGGTGAAGGGAGTATTGATATATGGTCACGGACTACGGACCGTCGTCTGACCTACTGACTGTATGTCCGTCCTTCGTCCAAGACTTAACCAATTTTTTTTCTGGGCGAAAATTTTTGGGAGTTTCTTATCCCATTGAATGTTGTGCAGGACGGACCATGGATCAGACTACGGTCAGTTGATGCCACCATTGGTTGCACCTTTAGATTATTTTTTTGTAAAGCTGTTTTTTGGTCTTTTTTGGCTACGGGGTGTTACATTAGCTCCCTATTGGTAACATTCATCCTCGAATGAAGACTAAACTAGATGAAGTAGAGGGAGAGAGATACAAACCCTTATACTAACATTGAGAACTGAGTTTCTGTCTCAATTGAGTTCCGAGTGCATGCAATTACGCTGACAATGCAATTACAAACTGAGGGAACATGATTGATTCTAAAAATGAATTTACGCATGAATGACTGGAAAAGTGAAGAGGAACTATTACCTCAAGTTTGAGTGGAATCGGAAGGAAAGAGGTGAATATACTTGGCTTACATGGCTGCTTCTGCTTCCCAAGTAGCTCCCTCTATGGACTGACTCCTCCAAAAAACCTAGACTTCTGACCTGACGGTCAAGAATTTCAACTGGTACATCCTCATAAGAAAGACTATTTTTCACCGCCACACTCTACAATGGCACTATAGAAGCTGTATAACCCACACACTTTTTCAAGAGTGAGATGTGGAAGGTTGGATGCACTACTGCTAATTCTGCTGGAAACTCTAACTCATATGCCACCTTGCCAACCCTTTTAAAGATCTTGTAAGAGCCTACATATCTAGGACTGAGCTTCCATTTCTTTCCAAATCTTATCACCCCTTTCATAGGTGATACCTTCTCAAAAACCCAATCATCAACTTGGAACTCTAGTTCCATTCTCCTTACATCTGCATAAGATTTCTGACGACTTTGGGCTGTCTTAAGTCTATCTCTAATGAGTTGCACTTTCTTCATAGAATAAAGGACTGAATCTAGCCCTATCAAAGCTGCTTCAGTTACTTCAAACCAACCAACAAGAGATCTACATCTATGCCCATATAAAGCCTCGTAAGGGCCCATCTAAATACTTGAATAGTAGCTATTATTTAGGCAAACCCAATAAGAGGAAGGTGATCATCCCAATTACCCTTGAAATCGATCACACAAGATCTTAACATATCCTCTAAGGTCTGAATGATACGCTCTGTCTGCCCATCCGTTTGTGGATGAAATGTTGTACTAAGGTTAACTTGATTACCAAGACCTTTCTGAAATGACTTCGAGAAATTAGAAGAAAATTGAGGACTTCTATCTAAGATGATAGACAAAGGAACCCCATGCAACCTCAAAATTTCAATTGATGTAAATCTTGGCATAGTCCTCCGTCGAATTTGTAGTCTTGATCGCTAAAAATTGAGAAGACTTAGTCATCCTATCAACTATCACCCAAATGGAGTCATGGTGTCTGCGAGTACGAGCTAATTTTGTGATGAAATCTATATTGATCACATCCAACTTCCAAGTAGGAACATCGATCTCTTGATTTATACCTCCTATTTTCTAATGTTCTACCTTGACTTGCTGGCAATAGAGGCACTTACTCACAAAGTCTGCTATATGCTTTTTCATGCATTTCCACCAATAGACTTCCCGCAGATCGCAGTACATCTTAGTGGCATATGGATGAATAAATACTTAGAGTTATGGGCTTCTTCAAGAATATATTGTCTCAACTCGCCCACATAAGGAACACACAATCTACCCTGGTAGCGAAGTACACCATGTCCCTATTGGGAGAAAACCTCCACTCTCTGATTATGGACTACACCCTTAACTTCAAGCAAGATTGGGTCACTGTCTAGTTTTTCCTTAACCTCTACTACCAAAGAAGATTCTTCCCTATTTTGAACTGTTACACCAATGTAAGATATGCTCATAAGGCGAACTCCCAAGCGAGCAAGCCTGTGAACATCCTTCACTAGCTCCTTCAATTCTTCCTTAACAAGGGCTACACTACCCATAGATAATCTAATAAGAGCATCTGCTAGTGCATTCTTCTTACCAGGATTGGTAATGTACACTCATATCATAATCCATAAGAAACTCAAGTCATCTCCTTTGGTGAAGATTTAACTCTTTCTGGGTGAACTCATACTTGAAGGCTCTTATGATCGTTGAACACATCTACATGGACACGATACAAGTAGTGTCTCCATAGCTTTATTTCAAACACCACTTCTTCAAGCTCAAGGTCATGAGTTGGATAATTTTTCTCATGCACCTTAAGTTGTCTAGAAGCATAATCTATCATCTTATCTCACTTCATGAACACACAACCAAGGTCAACTCTTGATGCATCACAATAGAACACATAACCATCTGAACCCTTTGGTGAAGTCAAGACAAGAGTTGTAGTCAATCTAGTTTTCAATTTTGCGGATCTTTTCTCACAATCTTTTGACCATTGGAACATGACTATCTTCTGAGTCAACCTAGTCAATGGTGAGGATATGGATGAAAATACTTCCACAAATTTTCCGTAATAACCTTCTATACCTAAGAAACTTCAAATATCTGTAGCAGAGGTAGGTCTAGGCCGTTGTTTCACTGCTTCTATCTTTTGTGAATCTAATCGGATCCCTTCGCTTGATACAATGTAACTAAGGAAAGCAACTGATGGAAACAAAAACTCACATTTGCTAAATTAGCAAATAACTGGCGATCACTGAGAGTCTATAGAACAATTCTAAAGTGACTTGCATGTTCTTTTTCACTCCTAGAGTAAATTAGTATATCATCAATAGAGATGATATAAACAAGTCCAAATATTGTTTGAACACCATGTTCATCAAATCTATGAAAGTTGCAGGAGCATTTGTTAGTCCAAACAACATAACAACAAATTCATAATGACCATACCGAGTTCTGAAGGTTGTTTTCCAAATGTCACTATCTCTGACTCTAAGCTGGTGATAACTCGATCTGAGGTCTATCTTTGAGAAATGGCTAGCACCCTGATGTTGGTCAAACAAGTATTCAATCCTGGGGATGGGATACTTATTTTTGATTGTGACCTAGTTCAACTGTCTATACACAATTCACATTCTGAGAGAACCAACTTTCTGTCCTTAAGGTAATAAATAAATCGACCTGTATGCGCTAAGATAATACCTTGCCATTCTAGGATTTGTTCGTCTGGAAACTGAAAACGAACAATCCTAGTTCTAAAATCGACTGAGGCATAATATGAGTGTAACCAATCCATGCCTAGAATGAAATCAAAGTCAACAATTTCTAACTCTACTAGATCTGCTGAGGTGACTTTCAGAGATACTCTGCAGGGTAATTTCTATATACCATCAAGCTATAACTGGGTCACCGACTGGAGTAGAGACTGAGAAAGGTTCTGAGAGAGTTTCTGGACTAACACTGAATTGGACTGCTAAACTGAGTTACAAAAGACAAAGTCATGTCTGTTGTCTTTCCACCGAGTGAACCATATGTGAGTCACATCCTTGAGTTTGTAGGATGCCAATCTCTCCTATCACTATGAGTTACTGACACCACACAAAATATTTTCTTGACCTTATCAATGAACTTCTGTGGGTCCTCACCAACTTTTAACCCTAAAAACATAGGCGGATTCATCCTAACAACATTACAAACTCTGCATTATTCTAGTTGGTCATACTCTGAGCCAAAAGCTGAATGAACATTGTGAAACTCTGCATTTACTTCCTTATCTGGCACTAGATAAACTGTGTTAGTATTGCGTGCATCAACATTACATGCCTAATCTCTACAAGAAGGCATGATATTAAGAGCACAACATCAACTTAGAATGGAATTTGATCATACCTTACGCACGATAAGACTAATAAAAAAGTGAAGTTTTTTTTCCTATGACACTTCATAGCCTCTCTTTCATTAGATGTGATGCATTTCACACCCATGAAAAGGACTCTACTTAGTGCAGCTTTTTCAGACATCCTAGGACTCTTGAACCTAGTGCTCTGATACAAGTTTTTTCACGACCCGAGCTACCCCTGAGACGCTGACACGGAAACTAGGATAACAAATGATCTCAAGCTAACCCTGTTGGCATGATCATGAGCATACAAAAGATAATAAACTGATGCGGAAGCCAAACTATAATTAAATCTAAAAAGATGGGGAATACCCATATTTTATGACTGAGATATTTTAAAACAATGAGTTTAATACAAAGGAAATATTAACTCAATACTAAGCTGAATCTAACTATGTCTGAAATAAGCCTCTAAACTGGACTAGAAATACCAGGATAGGCCTCAGCTAAATCTAGCAAAAACAGAAACTAAATGACTAAAGACTGAAATGAAATTTATGATTGTTGTCCTTGGAGAATGAGGACTCACCACTGAATCTGCTGAACTGGAGATTTAAAATTGATCTATGCGTGATATGGATGCTGAGAACCTGAACCTACATCACGAGAAGATCTAGCTCACGTATGCATCAGTACTTGAAAGGTACTGAGCATGTAGGATAGAGTAAAGCTGAAATAAAACATAACTGAACAAGCATAAAGCAAGTATAATAATCTGACATGATAAACTAAATTGTGTTGACTGGATGCAATGACCAGTTTATAACATAATAAAACTGAATACTGAATACACTGATAAATGGTCAATGCTGAGAGTCTGAATGAACTGCGGGAGCTACTAATAACCGATAATAAAACCACATGAGCTAAATGTGGAGTCCAATGTACACACCCTTTCGAGAGGACACAATATATCATGTCAAAGGTATAAAGGCATGCTGGCGTGATCACTAAACTGATTACCCACAGAGGGGACTTACAACCTATTTGGCTAGTAGTTCTGGGACTATTGGTACGCTAAACCCTACTCCAACTCGGTATTATGCTACTCCAATGAATTCTATAAATTTACTGATTATGTTTGAGTTTCTGTAAATATTGGATATCTCGAAACAAAACATGCAAACTGAAAATTTAACAATTAATCTGGTAATTCTGCATTTATAACTGAGGCATGTATATCTGAAGTGTCTGAAATATCTCACCTAGCATGTGTCATTCAAAAACTAAAGAAATACAAAGCTAGGGTTCTGAAATTCATGCGATAATCTGAGTAATAACATGATAATCTGATTTCGAACATAACTTAATAAATTCATAATGTTCTGTTGAAGTTCCAAAGAACCCAGATCTAATCATGATATGTGAATAAAGAATCTGACTGAAAACTAGACACCCAATGCATGAAAGGAACCCACTTGTGAAATACCACATACCTGGTGATGAAATCCACAGAAAAATACTCCGGTTTTGGGGCTGGAACTGCAGGAACATACTTCTATCTTGAACTAGGGTTCTTGAGATTTTTCTCCTTTCTTGCTTTTAATTTCTAACTTTTGATTTAATGATGTTACTTAGATATGGTTTAATTGTGTTTCTAGGCTTAAACTGACTATAATATGACGATTTAGGGTCAAAACGATGTAACTTAGGGTTTAAACAAAGTGGGAAAGGTAAAAAAGACCCTTGGGAAAGTTTCTCTCGGAACAAACGCTGGCCAGGAATGACGGTCCGTGGTCTACCCGATGCCCTGTCGTTGGGTCAGTCGTTAGGGCCTGTTAGACTTGACTGTACAAAAATGGTCATATCCTTTTACTCAGAGGTTTGGTTTTAGCAAGGTCGGTAGATATGGAAAGATAATTCAATTATCTATGTTTGGGTTGGTCATGAGACACATAATTCATTTTGTACTAAAAGTTATGACCATTTGAAGTTGTACCAATTTCATTTCCCTTTAACTGTCTATAAATTTTCCACCTACGGACTGTAGGTCCACCAACGGACCGTGCTGGTCACCTGTAGCTCTTCTTAGAGAGTGGGTGAAGGGAGTATTGATAGACGGTCATGGACTACGGACCGTCTTCTGACCTATGGACCGTAAGTCCGTCAGTCGTCCAAGACTTAACAAAAAAAATTTTGGGCTAAAATTTTTTGGAGTTTTCTGATCCCATTGATGGTTGTGTAGGACAGACCGTGGGTCAGGCTACGGTCCGTCGATGCCACCGTTGGTTGAACCTGCAGATTTTTTTTTGTACAGTTAATTTTTAATCTTATTTGGATACAGGGTGTTACACCTTTACACTTACGTAGGTGATTCCATCAAGTCTATATCAAATATACCACCTTAAGACTATAGAATCATCAATAGAAAAATAAGCTCAACCTTATAAAACACTACCTCACGCCATAGGGATAGAGTATGTGGTGTATATTGAGGCGTAACAGGTCCATCAAAATTACCTCAATCAATGGTCTTTAGACCTACCCCCCTTGATGTTTCAAGAATTATTTTCCTTCTCAAGCCCTTGGTTATAGGATCCGCCAAATTTCTTTTGGACATTACATATTCCGAGGAAACAACACCTAGCTTTTAGAAATTGTATATACTATTTTTGGCAAATCCTGTTGCTACTTGTGAGTCACAATGAAGAGAGATTAATAAAGCTTGTCTTCCCCATAGTGGTATATCCGCCAAAAGATTTCTCAGCCACTCAGGTTCTTTCCCTGCCATCTCGACAAAAATAAATTTAGGTTACATTGTTGAATGTTCTATACAAGTCTTGTTTGATGACTTCCATGAAATACACATATGCTAAAAGTAAGAACATAGCCACTGGTGGAGCTAACTTCATCATTTTCAGTTGCCCAGTTTGCATCACAAAACCCTTCAAAAACAACAAAAATTTTATTAAAATGCAAACACAAATTCATATTACCTCTTACATACTTCAGCAATCGATAGAGATCATTACACTGTTCACTACATGGATTTTGAGTATATCTTCTCAATTTACTAATAACATAAGCTATACTAGGTCGAGTATAGTTTATGAGAAACATTACCCTCCCAATTAGTTTAGCATATTCAGTTTGTGAAACACTATGTTTTTTATTCTTCCTCAAGTGTATGCTAGGATCATAAGAAGTTCTCACTGGAAATACATCAAAACAATCAAACCTTTTCACTGTAATGAGACTGACACAAAGAGAAACTGTTATATGTTAATTTGATTTTTACTCCAAAAATCACATTTGCCTCACCAAGGTCTTTCACTGCAAATATAGTATACAAAAGGTTCTTGGTCTTATTAATAACATTTACAATAGGACCAAAGATTAACATGTCATCTAGATATAAACATATAACCACACAATCAGCACCTATTATTTTAAAATAAACACATGTATCATAGAAATTTATTTCAAAGTCATAATACGGTAATGTGATAATAAATTTTTCATACCATTACTTATGTGCTTGTTTTATTCCAAACAAGGACTTTCTCAATATCCATACTTTATCCTCTTTTCCTTGAACAAAAAAACCCTCAGGTTGATTCATATAAATCATTTTATCTAAATTACCATTTATAAATGTTGTTTTGACATCCATTTGATGTACCACTAGGACACTTTGAAAGTGTTCATGAATGATTTCTCTTTGGTAGGTGGCACATTTGATGATTGTTTGTTGAATCTTAGCACGGTACCACAGAGATATGCGGAGGCTAATTTTGTTCTTAATTTGGAGAAGTGTCAATTCATGGTTAAGGAAGACACAGTGCTAGGCCACAAGGTGTCATAGAAGGAGGTGGAGGTAGACAAAGCAAAGATTGAGGTAATTGAAAAGTTGCCTCAGCCTATTTGTGTAAAAGGTATTCGCAGTTTTTAGGTCATGCAAGAATATATAGACAATTCATCGTAGATTTCTCAAAAATTGCGTACCCCTTGTGCAAAAAGTTGGAGAAAGAGATGAAATTATCCTTTATTGATGCATAGTGTCTCTTAGTCCGTCGCTTTTTAGTTAACTATTGTTTTAAAGCGATGGACATAGAGACATTGTCCGTCGCTATAAATTTTACATAGAACACATAGACGCCATTTTCCTCCATTTCCCCATTTCTGAAAACTCTCCTCCTTCTCTCCACTCCTGACCACCACCACTGCGTCGCTGTTGTCGCCAGATCCCCTGTGAGACAGCCACCTCCTTCCTCTCCGTTGCTTCCGAACAAACCGCTGCAACTATTGCCTGCTTCTCCTCTCTCTTCAATCTCTCTTTTTCCTTTATGTTTAGGGTATTTATTTTTTATTTTTTTCAAATTGAGATGTATTTTAATTTTATTAGCTATTTAACAGTAATTAATTTATTGAATTTGTGTTTATTAGGGATTATTTTTGAGTGAGTGAATTAGTGTAATGTTAGGATTAGTTTTAATTAGGGTATTTTATGACTGTTTGAATTCGGGTATTTTAGGATTAGTTTGAATTAGGGTTTTTTATGACTAGTTTGAATTAGGGTATTTTAGTAGTAGGTTTTGAATTTGAATTTTAGGACTAGCTAGTTTGAATTAGAGATTTTAAGAGTGATTTGAATTGAGGTATTTAAAGACTTGTTTGAATTTGAGTATTTCTTGGGTTAATTAGTTTGATTTTGAGATATTAGGAGTTTGAATTTTTTATTCTAAGATTTGTTTTAATTTTGAATTTAGGACTACAGTTTGAATTATATTTAAGATTTTAGGACTAATAGTTTGAATTTTGGATTTTAACACTAGTTTGATTTTGGGTTTTTACGACTACTTTGAATTTTTAATTTTAAGAATAGTTTTAATTTGGAATTTAGGACGTGTTTGAATTATATTTGTGATTTTATGACTAATTATTTGAATTTGAGTTTTTAGGACTAGCTATGTTTGAATTTGGTATTTTAGGGATTTGAAGTACAAGTTAATTAGATTTTATAATTAATTATAACTTGAACATAATAAGGAATATGAACTTGAAATCTTGATGACCTTAATTAATTTTGGAATTGTAGCACTATCTAGCGAGATTTGAATATGGGATTTTATAAGGGATTTCAGTTACGACTTAATTAGAACTTATAATTATTATAGGTGGAATTTACTATAAATTGAACTTAATTAGGAATATGATCTTGAAATGTTGTTGACCTTAATTAGCATAACATAATTTTTATTCTTATTAGACCTTGGAATTTATTAGAACATAGTTAGAATTTTGTAGTACTTTAAAATCATATTGACCTTTCTTAATTTGAACTTAAATTAATTAGAATATCATTAAACTTAATTAGTTTATAATAAACTGAAATCTTATTAGAAAGTAATATAAACTTAATTTTGGACTTAACTAGAACTCGAACTTAATTAATTAGTATTCACTAATTATTTAAGCATGTAGGTGCTTAAATTTGTTTGAACCAAATAAAGTAATGGTTCATTTGTACTATAATGGATTTAAGACTAACTATTTGTATTGATTGATCATAGAGAAAGGGATGAATTTAATGGTATGTTTCATAGTTCGATGCTTGTGGATGAATATAATATGATTGCACCACATGATAAAATTAGGGTTGAACTTGATAATAGGGTAGAAAATTATAGGGTTCATGAAATAATCAATGATGCTTTCGGGTTTCAAGGTTGAATGGATCTCGAACAATATTCTGATGAAGCTCCTAATGAAGAAGCAAGACGTTTTAATGATCAATTAGAGGAGTCTAGTCGTCCATTTTGTAAAGGAAGTTTGCATTCTGTTTTGTCAGTTGCGGTTAGATTAATTAATTATTAAATAAGATTGAAATATTCCTAATGCGACTATGGACTCAGTGGTTGATCTTTTGGGTGAATAGTTAATTTGGAGTTTAACATACCTAAGAACTTCTATCAGGCAAATCGTTTGATTTCCAAGTTAGGAATGATGAATGATATAATTCATTGTTGTGTTAATGTCTGCATTTTGTTTTACAAGACGGATAGCGAATTAGAAAATTTTAAGCTTTGTGGGCATGCTCGTAGAAGAGGACTCCAGTTAGAAAGATGGCCTTAGTTAAGGAGATGCATAATAACATCATAAACCTAGGCTAAAGAGGTCGTATGCATCAATGAGGTATCCCCACATATGAGATGACATCGTGAATATAGAAAGCCTTCCAATGTCTTGTCTTATCCATCTGATGTTGAAGCATGGAAGCATTTTGATAATGTATGTCCTGATTTTTCTAGTGAACCCAGAAATGTGTTGGAGTTATGTTTATATGGCTTTACACCATTCTTTAATGTTGCTTCACCTTATTCATGTTTGCCGATATTTCTTATCCCGTATCATCTTCCTCCAAAAATGTGCATGACCAGTCCTTACATATTTCTACCTTGTGTTATTCCAGGTCCCCGTGTCCCAAAAAGTTTAATTGATGTCTATCTACAACCATTGATAGATCAACTCAAACAATTGTGGCTTGAGGCGTTTTCACTTATGGTATATCAATCAAGTAGAATTTCGCTATGCATGCTTCTTTAAGGTGGACTATTAATGATTTTCCTGCGTATGGAATTTTTTCTGGTATTAACTTTAAAGAATGACAATAAATACATGGTTTGATTGTCATTGTCAGTTCTTGACAATGGACATGACTTTTGAATGATGAAAAACACATTTAGAAAAAAATAATTTGAAGTGACCCCTACCTCCATTACACATAGGGCATCAAATTTGGGAGAGAGTTCTTAATTTCCTAAAGTTACAGAAGCTTCATCTTCTAGACTTTCTTGATATTATGTTTAACATAATTGGACAAATTAAAACATGTTTTGGGAGTTTTTGTGTTAGAAGGACAATCTTCTACGACATAATCTGGATGTGATGCACATTGAAAAAAGTTTATTTTAACAATTTATTTAACACAATGTTGGATGTTAAGGGTAAGACAAAAGAAAATCCAAAAGATAGAATGCACATAAAGGAATATTGTAGGAGAAAAGACTTATGAATGAAGAACTACAAACTGGTAAAATAGATAAGCCCAAAGCAAACTTTTCATTCACATTGGATGAGAAATGTGAAATTTGTGAGTTGTTTAAAATTTTGAGGATGCCAGAGGACTATGATTCAAATATAGGAAAACGGAAAAATATCAATGAAGAGAATTGATAAGTATGAAAAGTGATGATTGTTATGTGTTTATGAAAATTTTAATTCCTACCCAAAAGGATATGGAAACCAATAATGCCATTAATTTATCATTTAATCAGAGTGTCACGTTCCGACATGGTATTCTTGGATCGGAGTGTCACATTCCGACACGGTAATTTTGGATCGGAGTGTCACGTTCCGACACGGTATTCTTGGATTGGAGTGTCACGTTCCGACACGGTATTCTTTGATCGGAGTGTCACGTACCGACACGATAATTTTAACAGAAAAACATATTGAATTAATGGAATATACTCAATCTCAAAGAACTCAACTCCCAAAATGATTTTGTTTGAAGGCATGAGTCCTCATGTGTGATCTTGATACCGTTGACTTAATACGTGCTTACTTTATTGTTATTGACACTTGTTCATGTTGTTTGTTGCTTATCACAAGATAAGTGCTATAGTTGAGTTCATACTACTATTCTTGGTATATTAGTTAATATTTTTGGTTGACCGGTGATACTTACTCAGTACATGTTTCCTCGTACTGAGCCCTACTTGTTTTCTTCTTTGTTTTCCTTTTAAGAAATGCAGCAAGTGTACCTATGACTTCTGATTTCCCTCAGCTCTAGCTACTTTCCCGCATATCAAGTTCCAGGGTGAGCTATCCATTAAAGCTCGTGTTGGGTTCTCTCAGTCATGACATGATGTCCAATACTTTCGTACACATACCATTTTATTCTTTTATTTTGGTGTATTTGATATTCTTAGACTTAGTATTGGAGATTAGATGTCCTTGATGTGATGACTTTCAGGTTTTGGGCAATGATATTTAGTAACATTTGAGTTTTCGCGTTATGCTTGTATTTTGTAGGTTAAGTTAAATTGGTTGGTTCGTCCACTTAAGAGGGTTAAGTGTAGGTGCCACTCACGACTCGTTTTGGGTGATGACACCCACTTTGGAGGTCCGGTTCAAACAAGATTGATGTATTCATTTGAAATATTATTCACTAAGTTATATATATTTGCCAAGTCTGTTACTAACATATATATACATATATGCATCAAAAAAGATTGACAGTTCCAAGCAAACATTTAAGCAGAGGGGAAAGCATAGAAAGCGAGGTTTTACTAATTTGGAAATGCAAGAGTTGTGACACACTAATAAGTTTTCATTAACTGACGAAATAGTTGAATGTAAATGACCAGCTTGTTCGTAAACACATGGGGTAATGAAGCCATTTACACAAAATTTCCCCAATGGCTAAAATACTACGTAAGCGTGAAATCATACATTGAATCGCTAAGTATTTAATAATGCATTTATCTTATACTTACTTATATTATTTATAATAACAATCATGTAGGATTACCATGACTACTCAAGTGTCCACCATATGCAATTTTTGAAAGAAGTAGCACTTGAACATGAATCTCAATCCTGACAATGAATTAGTATTTTGCCAATGGTTTTAAGTTACCAAAGAAGTTTCTAGAAAAAGAAATAAATAATAGCAGTGTCTACATATATGGTGATATTGATGGAATTGGCCAAACTATTGAATATTATGGTGTCATTCATGAGATTATGGAATTGAGGTATTCAAGTTGGCCTAAGAAGAAGATTGTATTGTTTTGGTGTGAGTGGTTTGACCCATTACATAGAGGCACATAGGTGGACCATCAACATAATATAATTGAGAATAAGCACACCATGTAATACATAAGTCATGATCCTTTTTATTATTGCACAAAATGCTAAACAAGTGTATTACGCTCCATATCCATTGCGTAGAGACAAAGCTGATTGGTGGGTCGTTATAAAAACTAAGCATGTGGAAAGAATTGAAATTGATAATGTCTTAGATGTGGCGTATCTAAATGATGTTGCAATTGTGGATCAACAATATGATTTTGAATTGGAAATCCCACTACAACATCCTCAACACATATTAGATAAAGTATTCAATAATGAGATACTGAGTGTTGAGGAAGAAATATCCGAGAATGAGGAAAATGAATCATTTGATGACGAATAATAAGATTATAATGAAACTTAAACAATAGAGGAGCAAGAATGGGAGAATGATGAATTTGAAACAAGCGAAGATGAATAGTAATAGAATGAAATCTAGTATATTTAACGTTATTTATTTTGCTAGTTTTATTTAATTTAAGATTTTTATACATTATACATGTAAATTTGAACACATATGTCATTAGGCTTCGATGGTGATAGACATCATGACCATTTTGGTGTTCGCCAAACTAATAAATCTAAAAAGAAGAAGTCTAGGAGATTCATAGATCCGTAGGATATTTCAGGATGTATTTCTTTTGTGCGTGAGCGCATACATCATGATACTCATTTATTTTCTTTTCCATTTAGTACAACTGATCCTCATTCATATCATCCTATTTATCGCTGACCATTTGGTGATTTCTCTACTTCACTGACATTGACTCCATGGCGCTACAAGGACCTACCTTTACAGGTCATTATTCGACCACGACCCTTATCGGCAGGTAGGATATTAGAGGGTACTCCATCTCCCACATGTGCATCTCTTTAGTTATATGCCATGAGGATTGGAGGTTCTATTAGCAAGTAGATAGATGCTATGGCCAGTACGCCTCCATTGGCTTAGCGATTTGTGTATCCTAGTGTATTACCTTCTACTACAGTTGCACCTAGTGCTACAAGAGATGGTGAGATGCCTGTTCTAGCTCTCGGCAAGCTGGACAAACTTTCTAGAGTCGTGATTGAGCCAGATGGACCATCGTATGTTTTGCTTGTTATATATCTATTAGTTTATTTTATTTATTTGTTATACTTTAATATATTATTCATTAAATAACATATTGATCATGTATTTCGCAGGTGGCATCCTACAAAGAATGTTTCTTGTGCTTTAAAAGAATGTGTTAGAAGAATTTAACCACATGCTTATCAGTCTTGGGTGAGATTCCAAGTAGTATACACTAGACAATGTTCAATGAATTTAAGGTATATATTCTTTTAGTTAAGTTTTATTAATTTAGTATACTTTACTTTATTTTTACTATCGATCTAATTAACACTATTCAATTTTTTTCAGATTATGTATACTTGGGAGTCCAGAAAATATTTGGTCATTGCAACCTCATTTGAGAGGCGGACATCCGCGATTATTTAGATTGCTAAAGAAAGTTTGGGATACTGATTAACGTGGGTTGGATGTTGCTTCATGTTTTAATGATTTTAAGGGAACAGGAATAAATTTAAGACAATTTCCGAACAAGCCAAAGAGGCTAGAGGCAGTCTTATGGGTGGCTGGTTGCACATCGCAGGTGAAAAGACTATGGAAACAATTACAAGAGAAATGGTAAGTTGTAATTCAAACTTTTAGATAATTAATTAGTTCATTCATATATATTTTTATAAATTTCAGTTTTAATTTATAGGAATTAGAATTGAGATGTACTCCCATTGGACCAGAGGTTTACAATAATACTCAAGTAAAGAAAAAGTAAAATGTGTCCGATCTGAATGTGTGGATCGAGGAAATGACCAGACAAACTTTTGCAAGTTATTTAATATTAATAAATATATATACTTAAAGTGAATATATTTATGATATGTATATAAAATTATACCAATTTTTATATTTAATATTAAGAGTGAGTTTCATTAGTACATCACAAAATCTAGATAGTTCGGTCCAAATGACACTTGAATTATCCATCCAAATTTGGACAGAGAAAGTGGTAGGGGACACACAAAAGGGTAGATTCTACGGTCTAGGCTCTCTAAACGATGTAAGATAACTCCATTAAGGATTACAACATATTGAATCGTCACGTCAAAACGAGGCACTTACGATGTTCAGATTGCTGCTATGTCGGCACAAATAACACAACTTAAATCAGCACTGGGCAGAGTCGAAGCGGAGAAGAGTAGATGACCAAAAAAGCATGAGTGCGACCATTCAGGAAATCAAAAAACAAATGTTGAACCTCTCTCATCGACCTACTACATCTTCTCCTACCAAGGATACTCACGGCGATAGTGAGGAGGAGGGGGTTGATTTTGTAGATTGCATTCCCTAGTTTAAGTCTCTTTTGAAACACATTATGAAACACTTTATACGCTTTTGTATTGTGATTTTGATATTTTTGAAGAGTGATTTAAGTTTGATGTTTTATATGTCGTGTGTTTACATTATATAGTTTGATTGGACTGGTTGAATATGAATTGAATTAAATTGATTTATATTTGCACATGGGCAGCGGAAACTACAAGATTCTACTCTCAAAAGAATTGCAGAAAAGAGTGACAGACAGGGTGATTTTTTCTATCGCTTTTTTGCATTTTTTTTCAACTTAATCAAGAAAGTGACGAATAGGCTTCTTTAGTTTGTCCTTTTCTGCTTACTCTATAAAATTGATTTCCAGAAAAGAGATGGACAAAGTCCTTTAGCCCGTGCTCTTCGGGGATTTTAAAAATATAAATTTCTAAAAAAGCAATGGACATCATTGATTTTTGAAAACAAAAAATAAGTGAAAATATAAAAAGCTACAAAGTCCTTCGCTTTTGTAAAAACAATTAGTAAAAAATAATCAAAAAGTGGCGCAATCCATTGCTTTTAAGTGACATTGTCCGTCACTTTTTGAAAAGAGTCGAGCAAAAAAGTGAATGACATCATTGCATCGCTTTTTCGTCAATTTTAACCAAAAAAGCAATGCAGTCCGTCCCTTTTGACCGTCGTTTTTTTGCAATTTTTTATTAGTGACCTGATCTACTATGCTAGCAAATCACTAAATAGAACAAAACATAACTACACCGTTACCGAGCAGGACCTACTTGTTGTGGTATTGCATTAATTTGTGAAGTTCACACTAATAATGCAACACTGCAATGGTAAATTGTGCGCTTCTTGGGAGATAACCCATGATTGTAAAAGTTATAGGTAGTTTACATTTTAGCATATTTTTCATTATTTTTAGTGTCAATGTGTGTTCGCGTGTGTAGGAAAAAGTTAGACAAAGAACTAAGGAGCTAGGATTAGGAAGCTCTTCATGAGTACCTCACGTGGTGGTGCTCTTCACGAGCAATCTCAGGGCCTGTCACAGTTACAGGCATCCTTATAGGAGAAAATCATATTCTTAGGGCGAGTTGCAGAATGGTCATGGTCTCACCTAATGTTCCAATGTTCCAACCCCTAATAGTCACGACCCAAAAATGGGTGTGATGGCACTCGTCTTATCCCACAAAGACAAGTTAGCCTAAAACCCAATATCTAACAAAGTGCAAAAGTAAATGACAATCCAACAACGATTCCTATTATGAAACCAAGTCATATTAATTCAATCCACAAAATTAGGTTGTCACGTGCACAAGCCTCTAATGTAAATATTAGAATTTAAATAAAATAGTAGTCTAAAATGAAGTTGTCTTTTAAGTAAAAACAAAGTCATAAACTAGAGTAGGAAAGTCCACTGAGATGACAAGCAGCTACCTCACAACCCTCCACAAGATGCCTCAGAAACGAAAAGAATGACAGGTATCACGAAGATCCAGGCTCGTAACCTACAAAATTTTTTGTAGAAGCAAGGGGTAAGTACCAAACCACGCGGTACCTAACAAGAAAACCTCTAAACACAAGTTAAGTGAACAAAATACGAGTACTCCTTACACCCTATTTAAACCTCCTCGCTACAGCCTAACAATTTACAGTTTACCAAACACACAACTCAATAACCACACTCTATGAGTTTACACATTCTCAATAAAAACTTAATATTCAATAGTCACAAGCTTCACAGAGAAACATTCACAGGATCAGCAAAACACGTGTTCAAGTTCATCAATAATAAAATGTGCAATGCCATGACATGCAATGTCAAATATAGTGATGCATGTCTTTCTTAACGATACACACCCGCTGTCTTTCAGTTCGGGACCCATGGGGGACATATCTGTTCATGCATCTGTCGCGGCGCACGATATGACCCTCGATAACAGTAACCTTCGCGGCGCACAATACGTCCCTTGAAAAATAATATCCATCGCGGCGCGCGATACGACCCTCGGAATGGTACATCCTCTAACCACAACCATGTCTCAAATACAACGCAAATGACATGCTCAAATGAAAATGAAGAGATAACCATTTTGATAACAAAGCACAATTTAGTACAAGGAATGCAACACCAACAAATAAGCAACAAGTCTCCAATTCATTCTCAATACTACACAAGAAAATACACGAATTTCATACGCTTAACAAGGTTTTAGAAATCCACTTGCCTTAACCACTCGAATAATCACTCTGGAACTTGAGCCTTCCTTTCCGTTGAGCTTCCAAATCGATGCAATCAATGCAAGTATATATATTCACAATAAGGTTTCAGAACTAACAACACCCACCCTTTTTATGTGTTTAACCCTAACCTTAAAAATTCACCCAAATTTATAATCAAGTTCGTAATTCTTGATGCCAACTAACATTTCAACTTCATATTTTTTTCCAAGTTTCAAGTCTAGGATTGCATCCCAATTTTCCAATATCATAATTCAAATGGTACTCACAAAATACCATTTCTCTAATACATATATATATACCAATATATCAAAACTTGAACCATAATATAATTATCAAAACTACGAAAATTACACTACAATGGATTCACATTAACGTGCAAAATCCCTTTTTTTCTTTCTACCATTTTCTCCCAATCAATGATTGGCTCATTATGGCCAATCATTGCTAATCATTAGAATTTTTTTTTATATATATATTTGCCCTAAATTTCCAGAAACTAATCACAGGCCACTTTTACAAACATACTGTTATAATTTCCATTTCACTATTCTGGCACGTAATTTTTTTTTCTTTTCACGTATATTATTTCCTTTTATTGCAAAATTCACAATTTGTCTTTCACATATCCTTAAGTTATCCCCACTATTAATAACATACCTTACATCCTAAGAACATTAAGTGCACCGCCTAACAAATTTTTTTAAATTCACACTATATGTATATATACATATATAAATAGCCATAATCAATCAAGCATAACCAATTGTGACAAAGCATTAGCGATTGTTACCTGCAAGGTCGATTTCTCTTTTCCTCTCGTGGCGTCAGCTCATGTAAGTTTCTGCCACCTCTTCTTTTCTAAATTACTTGTTTATTTAACTGACCAAACCCACTAATTTATTTATTATTTTTTTACATGACCCTAATAGTATAAGGTATGAAATAATGATCACTTTATCCCACCTACTCTCTATTAATTCCATTATTTACGCTTAACATTAATTAAATTAAATCAAGCTATACGAATATTTAAAATTTTTAAAAATTACCTTCTGGGTCATTATATTATCCACCACTAAAAATCATGTTCGTCCTCGAACATAAAGTAAAAGAAAGTACCTGAAGCTTCAAAAAATTGAGGATATCTGGCACGCATGTCAGACTCAGTCTCCCAAGTTGCCTCTCCCACTGATCAATGCTTCTATTGCACCTTCACTGAAGCAATATCCTTGGTCCTAAGCTTTCGAACCTTCCTATCCAAAATAGCTATGGGTTCCTCCCTAAATGTCATGTCTAGACCCAACTCCACAGAATCAAGTGAAAGCACATGAGATTCATCCGGAATATACTTCCGAATCATAGAGACATGAAAAACAGGATGGACTGCTGACAAACTAGGTGGAAAGGCCAACTTATAGGCCACCTCTCCCACTCGGCTTAAAATCTCAAAAGGGCCAATGAATCTAGGACTAAGCTTGCCCTTCTTTCCGAAACTCATCACACCCTTCGTGGGAGATACTTGGAGCCAAACATGATCACCCTCCATAAACACTAAGGCTCTAACTCTCTGGTCTGCATAACTCTTCCGTCGACTCGGGGCTGTCAGCAGTCTATACTGAATCATACGGACTTGCTCCATAGCGTCTCGAAGCAAGTCTGTATCCAAAGAGTCCATCTCCACCAAATCAAACCAACAATCGGAGATCTACACCGTCTACCGTACAAAGCCTCAAATGGGGCCATCTGGATACTTGAGTGATAACTGTTATTTTTAGGCAAACTCCGCTAAGGGTAAATGTCGATCCCATCTAGCTCCAAAATCAATCAGACACGCCCGGAGCATATCCTCTAACACCTGAATCGTCCGCTCGGACTGACCATCTGTCTGAGGGTGAAAAGCTGTACTCATATCTAACTGAGTACCAAGACCATGCTGTAATGCCTTCCAGAAGTTAGAAGTAAATAATGAACCTCGATCTGATATAATAGAGATAGGAACCCCATGTTGTCGCACGATCTGACTTATACATAACTCGGCTAACTTTTCTGCCGTATACTTCATCTGAAACAGAATGAAATGGGCAGACTTGGTCAGCCTATCAACAACGACCCAAATAGAGTCATAACCACCCACTGTGGTAGGCAAACCCACAACAAAGTCCATAGTAATCCTCTCCCACTTCCAAGTAAGAATAGGCATCCTCTAAGATACACCTCCGGGATGTTGGTGCTCACACTTTGCCTGGTGGCAAGTAAAATACCTCAAAACAAAGTCTGAAATATCTCTCTTTATCCCACACCACCAGTAATGCTGACTCAGATCATGATACATCTTCCCCGCTCCCGGATAGATGGAGTACCGAGAACAATGGGCCTCCTCAAGAATCAATCTAATCAAATCGCCTGTCTTGGGCACATAAATCCTGCCTCCGATTCTCAAGACACCATCAAAATCAAGGACAACCTTCTTATCATCCCCTCTCAATACTTTGTCTCGAATGAGACATAACTTTTCATCATTAAACTGGTGTTTACGGATCTGCTCGACTAAAGAAGACCGAGCCTCAATAAAAGCAATCGGATAAGACTGTTAGCTGAACATCTGAAAATCTCTAGCGAATGGTCTCTCCTCAATATAAGAGATGCAAGACTCCCCATGCTAGGAGTCTTCCTACTCAAAGCATCAGCCACAACATTGGCCTTCCCCGGATGATACAGAATGGTCACATCATAGTCCTTCAACAACTCAAGCCATCTCCGCTGCCTCAAGTTCAAATCCCTCTGACTAAAGATATATTGAAGACTCCGATGATCAGTCAAGATCTCACAATGCACTCCATACAAATAATGACGCCATAACTTAAGTACAAATACCACAACCGCCAACTCCAAGTCATGAATACGATATTTCTTCTCATGGGACTTCAATTGCCTAGAAGCATAAGCAATCATTTTCCCCTTCTGCATCAACACACCACCCAATCCTACTCCTGAAGCATCACAATACACTGTAAAGACTACATCCTCCTCAGGTAGAGTCAACACAAAAGCTGAAGTCAGCAAAGTCCTGAGTTTTTGAAAGCTCTGCTCACACTCATCAGACCACTGAAAACGCACATCTTGTCGAGTCAATCTAGTTAATGGAGCTGCAATAGTAGAGAAACTCTGAACAAATCCTCGATAAAAGCCTGCCAATGCCATAAAACTCCAAATCTCAGTAGGTGAAGTAGGTCGCGTCCAGCCTCTAACTGCCTCAATTTTTGCCGGATCTACTCTAATACCCTCCTTGGACACCACGTGTCCCAAGAATGTCACAGAAGTAAGACAGAACTCACACTTTGAGAACTTGGCATACAACTTCTCTTCTCTGAACCTTTGAAGTACAATTCTCAGGTGTCGAACATGGTCTTCTTCAGTATTAGAGTAAACCAAGATGTCATCGATGAAAACAATCACAAAAGAATCAAGGTATGGTCGAAACACCCCATTCATCAACTCCATGAATACTGCAGGGGCATTAGTCAATCCGAAGGACATCACTAGAAACTCATATTGCCCATACCAGGTCTGAAAAGTTGTCTTAGAGATATCTGATGCCCTAATCTTTAACTGATGATACCCAGACCTCAAATCAATCTTAGAGAAGAATGATGCTCCATGTAATTGATCAAATAAGTCATCAATACACGAAAGAGGATACTTATTCTTCATTGTTAGTTTGTTCAACTGTCTGTAATCAATACACATCCTCATAGTCCCATCCTTTTTTTTCACAAATAATACAGGGGCACCCCAAGGTGATACACTGGGGCGAATAAAACCCTTACTCAATGAATCGTGCAATTGATCCTTGAATTCTTTCAACTCTGCTGGGGCCATACGATATGGAGGTATACAAATAGGGTTAGTGCCCGGCTCCAAATCAATAGCAAAATCGATATCCCTATCGGGAGGAACAATTGGAAGATCAGACGGAAATACATCGAGAATCTCATGAACCACAGGAACAGAGTCCATGGGAGGTGATTCAACACTAGTATCCCCAATAAACGCGAAGTAAGACAAACACCCCCTCTCCACCATTCTCTTAGCACGACTAAAAGAGATAACCTTGCTAGGATAAGAACCACTAACACTCTTCCACTCAACCATCAGAACACCAGGCATTGCTAAAGTCACAGTCTTAGCATTACAATCAAGGACAACGTGATAAGGAGAAAGCCAATCCATACCCAAGATAACATCAAAGTCTACCATCCCCAGAATGATTAAGTCTACCCATGTGTCATACCTAGCCAAAGAAACAAGACAGGATCGCTACACTCGATCCACCACTAAGAGCTTACCCATGGGTGTAGAAACACGAATAGGTACAGTCATGCTATCACATATCATATCAAATTTAGCAGAAAAATACGTAGACACATAAGACAATGTAAAACCTGGATCAAACAACACAGACGCAGGTCGATGGCATACTAGGATGATACCTGTAATAACATCATCAGAGGTCTCCACCTCAGGTCTTCCTGGAAAAGAATAACAGTGGCCTCCTCGTCCACCTCTAACCGGGGTGGTACCTCTACCCCCACTCTGCTGAGCTGCAACACCACTACTAGAAACTCTATCACCTCTGCCTGACTGAACTCTGCCACGACCTCTACCCTGTGGTGCTGGTGTTCTAGTCAGGAATGAAGAATTAAGTCGAGGCTCACCACGACCTCTTTGAGAGGTACACTGCCGCATTAGATTATCGGGATCTCCACAAGTAAAACAAAATCTCTTACTTGGGAACTGCTGTGTGGACCCTGAAAACCCACTATAACTGCCTCGCCCTGTACGTCGCTGCTGTGAACCGTACGAGCCTTGACCCAGGCTATAAGAACCCCTAGATATTTGGCCACCCTCAAATGTCGTCATAGATGCATGAATAGGTCCTCGCTGCTGAAAAGAACCACTCACTCTCTGTGATCCCCTACCTCCTAATGAAGCACCATAAAATTGACCTGATATGCGAGCCCTTTTAGGGTCCCCAAACTCCTCTCTCTCCATCAATTCCGCCTCTTTGGCGGTGCTCACAATGGATTGAAAGAAGCCCCATCCCTAGATGGCAGAAACACAGCTGACCTAATAGAGAAAGTCAATGCCCTCACAAATCTACGTATTATCTCTGTCTCATTTGGAATAATGGCCAACGCATGCCTAGACAATAGGCAAAAATGCGCATCATACTCTGTAACCGATAAACCATCCTGTCTCAGACTCTCAAACCTCAAGCGACTCTCCTCTCTCACGCTCCAAGGGATAAAACGATCTTGGAATGCACTAGTAAAGTGCTCGCAAGTCACTGGAAGAGATCTAATCGGCAAAACCCTCGAATAAGTCCTCCACCAGTCTCTCGCTGGTCCACGAAGCTGGAGTGTAGCATATCGAACCCCATGTGACTCATCTAATCCAACCACCTCTAGTAACTCTCGACAGGTAGTTAGAAACTCATGAGCATCCTCGCTCTTCCCACCCTGAAACTGAGGTGGATCCATCTTTCAAAATCTCTCATACCTACGCTTCTCATCCTCTGTCATAACAACCACTGGTGCAACTTGACACTCAACTGCAGGTGCAACATAATTCTGAACTGCGGGATCCACTGGTAGCTGCCCCATCGTATCATGAACAACTGGAGCTTGCTGCTGCTTTTGGGTCTGAGCCCCCTCTCTAGTACGAGAGTCATGTGGTGTGGTAGTCGCACCACCAGCCTGAGAAAAGCCCTGTAGCACACTTAACACCCTCAATAGTGTATCGTGAAGCCAAAGTGTGACTACAGGATTTGGAGGAACCTTGTTCTCTCTATCATCAACCAGAGGCTCTGGAGAGACCTCTCTAGCATGACCTCCCACTGGTGCTACTCCACGGGCACGACCTCTGGCTATTATCGTACCACGAGTAGATCTTTAGCTCGAGCTCTACCCCTACCCCTAGATGGGGCGTTAACAACTGCCTCGGGAAGTGCCTCCTCTCTACCACCATTAACATTATTTCTAGTCCTCGTCATCTGTCAAAAATAGTATACAACAACCCATTACTAATGAAGGTAACTACGCACTATGAGGAAGAATAAACAAAAGAAAGTTTCCTAATAATCTTTATAGTCTCTCAGAGATGAGTACAGACGTCTCATCCTTGAGACTCTACGTAGACTCGGCTTGTATACACGTGAGACCTACGAACCTGGGGCTCTGATAACATTTTTTCACGACCCAAAAATGGGTGTGATGGCACCCGTCTTATCCCACCAAGACAAGTAAGCCTAAAACCCAATATCTAACAAAGTGCGGAAGTAAATGACAATCCAACAACAATTCCTATTATGAAACCAAGTCATATTAATTCAATCCCCAAAATCAGGTTGTCACGTGCACAAGCATCTAATGTAAATATTAGAATTGAAATAAAATAGAAGTCAAAAATGAAGTTGTCTTTCAAGTAAAAACAAAGTTATAAACTGGAGTAGGAAAGTCCACTGAGATGACAAGCAGCTACCTCACAACCCTCCACAAGATAACTCAGAAACGAAAATAATGACAGGTATCACGAAGATCCAGGCTCGTAACCTACATAAATTTTTGTAGAAGCAAGGGGTGAGTACCAAACCACGCGGTACCCAATAAGCAAACCTCTAAACACAAGTTAAGTGAACAAAATACGGGTACTCCTTACACCCTATCTAAACCTCCACGCTACAGCCTAACAATTTACAGTTTACAAAACACACAACTCAATAACCACACTATTTTAGTTTACACATTCTCAATAACAACTCAATATTCCATAGTCACAAGCTTTACAGAGAAACACTCACAAGATCAGCAAAACACGTGTTTAAGTTCATCAATAATAAAATGTGCAATGCCATGAGATGCAATGTCAAATATAGTGATGCATGTCTTTCTTAACGATACACACCCGCTGTCTTTCAGTTCGGGACCCATGGGGGACATATCTGTCCATGCATGTGTCGCGGCGCATGACACGACCATCGATAACAGTAACCTTCACGGTGCGCGATACGTCCCTCGAAATATAATATCCATCGCGGCGCGCGATACGACCCTCGAAATGGTACATCTTCTTACCACAACCATGTATCAAATACAAGGCAAATGACATGCTCAAATGAAAATAAAGAGATAACCATTTTTATAACGAAACGCATTTTACTACAAGGAATACAACACCAACAAATAAGCAACAAGTCTCCAAGTTATTCTCAATACTACACAAGAAAATATACGAATTTCATACGCTTAACAAGGGTTTAGAAATCCACTTGCCTTAACCACTCAAATAATCACTCTGGGACTTGAGCCTTCCCTTTCCGTTGAGCTTCCAAATCGATGCAATTTATGCAAGTATTTATATTCACAATAAGGTTTCAAAACTAACAACACCCACCCTTTTTATGTGTTTAACCCTAACCATAAAAATTTACCCAAATTTGTAATGAAGTTCGTAATTCTTTATGCCAACTAACATTTCAACGTCATATTTTTTTTCCAAGTTTCAAGTCGAGGATTGCATCCCGATTTTCCAATATCATAATTCAAATGGTACTCACAAAATAACATTTCTCTAATACATATATACATACCAATATATCAAAACTTGAACCATAATATAGTAATCAAAACTACGAAAATTACACTACAATGGAGTCACAGTAACGTGCAAAATCCCTTTTTTTTCTTTCTACCATTTCCTCCCAACCAATGATTGGCTCATTATGGACAATCATTGGTAATCATTAGAATATATATATATATATATATATATATATATATATATATATATATATATATATATATATGTATATTTGCCCTAAGTTTCCAGAAACTAATCACAGGCCACTTTTATAAAATACAACATACCATAATTTCCATTTCACTATTCTGGCACCTAATTTTTTGTTGTTTTTTTTTCTTTCACGTATATTATATCCTTCCATTGCAAAATTTACAATTTATCTTTCTTATATCCTTAAGTTATCCCCACTATTAATGATCGACCTTACATCATAAGAACATTAACTGCACCGCCTAACAAATTTTCTTAAATTCACACTATATGTATATATACATATATAATTAGGCATAATCAATCAAGCTTAACCAATTGTGACAAAGCATTAGTGATTGTTACCTGCAAGGTCGATTTCTCTTTTACTCTCATGGCGTTTGATACGTCAAACTTACTTCTCGAATAATAAGTAAAGTGGTCGTGTCAAGTAAATAACCCAACTAGTGAGGTTGAGATCCCACGAGGAAAATACTCAAGACTTAACTTCAATCTATTATTACTTAGTTTTGGTCAATAACTTCCTTGGAAAGTAAAAACAATAAAAAAGGGGTTTCTATTTCTAAATGAATGAAAATAATTACCTAAATTGAAAGAGATACTTAACCGCTTTGAATGTTGGATTTTAATCAATTAATCAAAGTAACTAGGGTTTATGTGTTCCCCACAGGTTCATAACTTGATAATTCTAACTATAACAATTCTTTCCTAGTATCTTGCATGCAAAGTGATAAGTTATGTATTTCTAAATCCTTGGTCCGGCATCTAGAAAATCTCACTCCGCACCTTGGTATGGCTACGTGTGTTGCCATCCTAACCCTTATCTTTACCTCATATTAAGCACCGTATTCGATATTTGACTATGTTATTACCTCGTACCAATCAATACTAGACTATTGGATAGTATACACTAAATCTGTGTTGATAATTCTTTTCCTATTATCTACCTCCTTGGTTCGGCAAGTAGAATTAAGGCAAGTTTTAACGTTGGCCATCCGTTAAAAAGACTTCTAAGCGAAAGATTTATTAATACATGCAAGACACCATTCTAGAATAGTTATTTTAGTTAGGTTTTATCTCATTATTTGTCGATGGATCCCACAACCCTAGTTATGGAGTTTAGTTACTCATAGTCATAATCACAATATTCAAATATATTAAATAAGAATTCATATACTTACTACAATGAGAAAGAGTAAAATCCGAAAGTTTGCTTGATTAATCACAAAAATCACTTGCAAGAATCTCAAAGTAATGAATAATCTCACAAAAAGTCTAATGATGATCAAGAATCTAACAATACACTATCTACTAATATAATGTCTAATAATACGGAGTCTAACAATGATCGAGAGTCCAACCCCAAAAATGAGGTTTTTCAAACTATTTATAGAAAATAAAAACCTAATTAAACAATGAGTCTATTTGCTGGAAATCTGCCAAAACGAGGCTGGGTCGACGGACCTCGCGACGGATCGTCGTTGTCACGACGGACCGTCATGGACTCCATCATCCCATACTTATGAAATTTCTTGTGCTACTCTCTTCATTACCCTCGACAGCAAGTATGACAGACCGTCATAGGCACAACGGTCCGTCGAGGGTCTTCGTGCCAAAACACTTCAACTCTTTGAATATGGGTACTAGGATTACTTCTCTGAACTTCATGACGAACCTGCAGGACGGACCGTCACAGACACAGCGGACCGTCAGAAGCTTCGTAAACCCACACTTGGTCAGACTTCCCCATCTTCCTTCAGCAGCTGCACTACGCTTCCACTTACGGACCGTCACAAGCACGACGGAATGTCATAAGCTCCGTAGGTTGTCTCTTCTGCATTTCTTCGCTCAAAATCAACGCATTCATCTTTGGACAGATTTCCTGCAAAACAAAGAGAAACTTATATGAAAATTATCACAAAAAGGCTTTTGGATACACTAAACTTAAGGAAAAAGTATTAATAATACCGCGAATCCATGGTATATCAACACCCTCAACTTAAATTCGTTGTTTGTCCTCAAACGACGCATTATGACTCAATACAAAATCTTTGTACAATAGTATCCATGTTTCATCCTTGTCAATCATTTGGCTATCAATCTCGATTAATCTCATCAAATCTATGCATGTTATCACTATTAGGCTTGAATTATGTGGGATCAGAACATGACACAGACTCACCATGCACTAACACCTATCCTCTTCAATTTATCACCGAGGTGCTAACAATTCCGATAAAAAAAATCCTCATTTTTCACACAATGATTTCAGTTTGAGTATAAGGATTACTATTCAACACTCGCTTTCAGAACAAAGTCACACTCATTCATACCTATTGCCATAAGCTTGCCCTTACATTTACTGCCTTAAGTTTGCCATACAACCCTTAGGATCACGATAGGACTTTTTTAGCTAGTAACATAGGCTCAGGGTAAGGTAGGGTATATTTAGGTATACTTTAGTGAATTTTTGCCCTCTTTGACATATCGGCTAAACCTTCCACTTTCTATCATTTTATCTCGCCCAGTTTCTCATATTCTTTCACCTTGCTATTTTTTCTTCTTTCTTCATTTGTGTAAGTGACTCTCTTCTTTTCTTGCTTGTATTTCTTGTATATTTTTCTTTTTCTTTACTTTTCTTTCAACTAATTCTTGAGTCACATTACCTTTGTTCTTTCTCTCTCTTTGTTCTTTCAACCCTACTTTCCAGAGCATTCCTCATAATAGTCACCCTCAACTCATGGCTTTGCCATGAGTCAAGGTACACAACACCCAAAGTTGGGTCAGGGCCATAACGAAGGTTGTTTACTGCATTAGCCACCCTCAACTTATGCTTTTGGCATAAGCTGAGGTGCACATGTCCAAGGAGGGACCAGGGCCAACACATTGTTCCCAGAAAAGATAAGTTGGGGTGAAAAAGAAAGGTCTAATTTATGCTCAGATCATTTGGATCAAAGAAGGATAAATTTCATTTGGTTTCTTTTATTTAGGCTAGAAATGGGCTATATTGAATAAGGGCCTATGATCCTTTCTTAATTGTCTATTACAGCTTACTTTTAGCAGGACTAACCATGCAAGTTCTAGCTCAGTACCAATAGTGGACTATTCAAATCTTCCTTACACTCACTTGACATCTCATCACTATACCAGATTATCAAACACCTAGATCAAATTTTAGACTTAGGGTAATGCAATGGTGTACCTCTATGTAATGCTTAGAGTTACACATTTATCACTTACTATGCCTAGTCATGTATCATTTTCTAATTTATCAGGATATCATTTAGCCATCATGCTCCAGAATTAAACTATGTACAAAAGATATAGACCTGCCGGTTCAACAAAAAAAGAAATCAGTCTTTTGGGGAAAAAGAACACAGGAGAGAAAACCCCAAAAGAGGATAGTGAATTGGGCTACTCAGACTTCACTCTAACACTCACTTTCCATTTACCCCACCCCCAACAAAAAAAACAGGCAATTGCCCCCAATGCATAAAAATTTATATACTAGAGTGCTAGTTGAAGCAAACCTGTGGCGCAAAGCACCATTGATTAGCAAGCTCGTGGGTCTGATTCCCCGGAACCCACGTCCTCTGCAATCTGGACACCCTCAGTGGTGTCCTCAACAACAACCGCACCATCAGTAGTGCCTCCTGCTATCTCCAAAGTTAGGGAGCTAGACGCCCCAGCCGCTAACTCTGATGCTCTAATCTGGTGCGCCTCCTCCTCACCAAGTCAGGCTTTCCTCGCAGCCTCCATCTCTCGGGCTCCTTCTTCTGTGCTCGCGCCTCGTCTTCTGCTCGACCCGTACGCCTCTTAGCATGCTCTCGAGGGGGAAGTGGTGGAATCTCTGAAGTGGCAAATAGGACCGCCAACACTGTGTCTTCAGCAGGCTCGACAAAAGGGGCCTCAGATTCAGGCACCCTAGCCTCTAAGATCGTGTCAATATCTGCGCGAAGGCTATCGACTGCAGCCTGAAAAGTTGACACGTCCACTTGAGGGGCTGGCCAGGCTAGCACCCTCAACTCAAAGGCGTCAGAGCGCTGGTGAACCTCAGCGATCTTCCGCTCTCTATACTGGACCATTTTCTACTCTAGGCGCTCTTCTGACTCAGTAATAGACTTCTGCATCCACGGATGGATATGATGGAGAAGTGTAGCCATTTGCGCCTCTAATTTTTGGACCCTAGCAAGCGGGACCAGCGTCGGTAGAGGGGCTGTGCGAGAGGAGCTCGGAGCAGTGCTACTACCTTGGATAGACTCGACCAGGGTAGTGTCAGTGGACGCCGCCTGTGTAGCCATGCGGCCTGGGCTACCATATTAGCAAGATCATCAGCAAGTGGCGGCATCTCTAGAAGGGGCTCTCTGTGTGGAGCCAACTCATTGGCCTCATCTCTGATGAGGCCAACGTCAACAGTGCCCTGCGGGGTCTTGAGCTAATCTACGTGCCATATAGGCACACCTGCGGACCTGCAGAGAGAAAAGATCATGCACGGGAAAGGGTAAGTAGTAGTGACCTTGAAAGCCCTATCGTGCATGACTTCCTGTAGAAGCCACGTGAAATCCACCTCGAACCCGGCTTTCATCGCCTTCATCAACACTGCTCGATCCCATTTAACGATATTATCAGCGGCTGTGGGGGAAAGATAGTGGCGGACAATCAGCCACAAGAACTTCGCTGTGAAAGTCAGGTTGGCCTTCTTGATGGCCCCCTTTTGCTCAGTCTCCCAGTCGGCACCCTCTCCATCGACTGACAGGTGCAGGTCCATCCACCTCTTAGTGGTCTCTCTCAGCGATGGCTCGCGCAGGAACTGTCTATCTTTAACAATCTGCTAGTGGTAGTCAAACTCGGCAGTGAGAGGGGTCCAATTAGCATCAACACCCTCGCCGTATAGAAACCGGTGGATGGCAGGCAGGGAAATGTCAACCTGCATGCCCCGTACTCGGACCTTCTCCAGTGGGTCCTGTTTAGCGGGGGCAGCCCGCCTATCTATCTGTGATCGAAGAGTCACTACGTAGGATGCATAGAACTCTCAGACCATTTCTTCACTGTAACGGCCCAACGGACGTGCTGTCCACTCCAGGCAATGCCTGGTGAATATATTGTGGATCTCAGGCATCGTCGGGAGACTCCCTGTAAGGACCCGTTGCTCCAAGGTGAGTGTTCGAGTCATCACTCCATTATCAGTTAGGAACTTGGCGTCGGAGTAGACTTGAAATTTCTCGTCGACACACCACCGGTTGGGATGGTCAGTGGCTGGGGAGGGGGCCTGAGCTGGTGAACCTGATGTGGATTCCAAACTGTCAGCCTCATTAGACAAGGTCGACGCTGCAGCGGCGGCGGGTGCGGGAACCTCAGCAGAACCAGAGGCTTCCTCCGACCAGGATACTCCTAAGGAGATAGATGCTCCTTCTTCATTTGTGGCTGACCCAGAGGGTGTGCTGGTTAGTGTACGCTCCTCATCAGACTGAGAGGCAGTGACTACGCCGGACGCCACCTTTTTGGGTGTGGCTCTGGGAGCACGTGCAGCACGGGAAGGGGTGGAAGTGCCTGGGGGCACGTACTCGGGGTCACACTCATCATTAGAGCCATTGACCATGCGGGCTGACGGAGCAATAGACTTTGATCGCCCGCATGCGTAGATTCGATCTTGCTTTGGTGCAATTGTAGATAGTACATGTAAAGGATCAATATTAGTACGGGTAGTGGCAAACAAGACAAGCAAAACCATACTAAAAAAATGAAAAATAATATCTCATTGCTATCGTAACAGTGACACACGACGCGCCTGGTGACGGCTCGTTGTGACTATGACGGACCGTCATGGGGTTCGTCGTGTCTTACTTAGACTATGTACATATGGAGAACCCTGTAGGAGAGTCTCTGACTAGTATGACGGTATGTGCAGGACGGACCGTCACAGGTACGACGGTCCGTCGTAGGTGTACGTCAGAGGACACTTACAAAAAAATGAGAGACCCTTAGGAGAGGGATCTCTGACCGTCATAACGGTCATGCAGGACGGACCGTCGTGGGTACGACGGTCTATCACATGTGTCCGTTGAAGGACACTTAGAAAAAGTGAGAGACCCTCAGAAACAGGGTCTCTGACAACCAGAACGGTTGTGCAGGACGGACAGTCGTGAAGACGACGGTCCGTCACATGTGTCCATTGGAGGACACTTTGAAAAAAATGGGCAGTGGGGTGTTAGGGCTTTTGGAATGGACCCTACGACGGTCCGTCATGGGCACGATGGTCCATCATCGGGGTCTCGTTCTGTAGATCAGTGACAGAACTGGTGTACCCCATTCATCCCCAATGAACCCAAATCGAACTTGTAGTGTTTTGGACCTACATTTGTCTAACCCAACTACCTAGGAAACTAGTAATGTGAAAGCACCTATGTCTAGGGTTGTAAACATGGCAATTTCGAACATTTTTAACCTAGGTTAGACAAAATCTTATATAAAAGAAACAAACATATCACGAATAATTAAGCTAATACTAATTAATAAAAATGCAAGATAAATGAGTAGAAATTAGAGACACATACCTTAGAATTGGAGAAAAACAAGATGGACAAGTACTCGGTGACCAGGAAGATACCCACAGCAGCAACTCCGACTAGTAGGTTATAACTTGTAGGGCTTTGGAGAATTTTGGGGGAACAATGAATGGTTGATAGAGGGAGAGATTGTGGAAGTTGAAAAGAGAGGGAAATGGGAGGATGATGAAGGAATGGGGGTGAAATGAGGGGTTGGGGGGTTTAAACGGTCTGATTTTGAAAAAGACTCCAGTCGGGTCGGGTCGGGTAAGGCTCATTAATGACGCAACGACTCCCCGGCGATGGTCCGTCGAAATTGTGACGACCCCTCGTTGGTTCCGTCGTGTGTGCCCTAGATTGAAAATAACAGAAAGACGTACCTGGTACGACAGAGGCATACGACGGTCCATCGCTGTATCCGTCAGTGATTGCTGCAGATGAAATTTTCTGCACAATTTCCTGGTGATGTGCCTACAAATTTAAAAACCCATTAGTAGAAAAATGCTACCATTACTAAAAAGACTATAATTATTGGGTTGCCTCCCAACAAGCGCCTGATTTAATGTCGCGGCACGACTGTGGACACTTGATTACTCAGACTTCATCAAGATGGTATGCCTCTATCACTTCATTCCCCGATGCTTTATAACTAAAATAGAGTTTTATTCGATCTCTATTCATCTTAAACCGCACTCTCTCCTTGGCTTTTAACTCAACTATTCCATGAGGGAATACTTGGGTAATCAAGTAAGGGTCAGTCCATTTGGACTTGAGCTTGCCCGGAAGACAAGGCGACCCAGACTTGTCTACAAGCACCAAATCCCCAACCCTAAACTCTTGTTTTGCACTTTTTTGATCATTCTCCTTCTTCATCTTTTCATTGTGGGATATGGCGGATACTGATTGGATCTCACCACTCTGCCTCATAGTCCTACACACGTTGAAGGTCGCTTCTTCATTGTTCAACAGAAATTTCATCTGCCCTTTTTCCAAATCAACTAAGGCTTTACCTGTAGCAAGGAATGGACTCCCAAGAATAATAGGTACTTCAAAATCGACTTCACAATCAAGAATAACAAAATCAGCCGGAAAGATGAATGACTCCACTTTTATTAGCACATTATGGAGTATCCCTATAGGCCGTTTCACTGTCCGATCATCCATCAGTAGCCGCATCGCAGTGGGTTTTGGGTCACCCAAACCCAACTTCTTGTAGATCGAGAGGGGAATGAAATTTTTGCTTGCCCCCAGATCACATAATGCTTTCGCAATATGTAATGACCCAACTGTACAAGGAATAGTGAACGCAGCCGGATCTTCTTTCTTTTGTACGAGGGATCTTGTAGCAATAGCACTACAATGCTGCAGTCTATCATCATCCTCAAAAGTGACTGATCTTTTCTTTGTGACCAGATCTTTCATAAACTTGGCATAACCGGGCATTTGTTCTAGAGCTTCTACCAAAGGGACATTGATAGAGATCTGTTTTAGCATTGTTATAAAATGACGATATTTACCATCCTCGGTCTTTTTCACTAATCTCTGAGGGAAGGATGGTGGTGGTATACGCATGGGAATTACCTTCATAGGGACTTCTGCATCTTTTCCATTGCTCTCTTCTTCCTCAACACTACCCTTTACCACCTTATCATCATCCTTTCTCACATTTTCCTCATCAGACGGCATAGGTGGGTCAATGGTTTGCTTACCACCCCGAGTAGTGATCGCCATACAGTGCGTATCATTTTTTGGATTTTGTAAAGTGTTGCTAGGAAGAGTGTCCGGTTGTCATGTGTTCACTGTCGCAGATAATTGGGCCATTTGCAACTCGATCTGTTTAATCGATATTGCATGTGTATTAACTTTTTGCCCAATACTAGCTAAATCACACCTTAACTCTTTAATGTTCTCATCACTAGCATCGAACCTCCTCATAATTTTGTGCAACATATCCTCAACTCGCGCCATACTATCTCCACCATCCCTAGGAGTAACTTCACGATTTTGAGGAGGGACATAGGGCCCATTCCTATCATTTCTGTTACCGTAGTTACCCTTGTTGAAGTTGTTTTCGCGGTTGTAGTTTCCATCTCAGACATAATGACCCTCACGATTATAGTTACCATAGTTCCGACCTTGGGTCCCTTGACCTTGGCGCCAATTATCCTGATTTGAGCCTTGGGCACTTGGTCGAAAACCCCCAGTCACCTCATTTACTGCATAAGTGTCCTCCGCATTATAGCATTCATCATTAGGAGGTGGTGGTTTAGCCAAGTTGTTGACTGCATTTATCTTTTCTGCACCCCCAGTGACATGTTTTAGTACCAACCCAAGCTGAGTTCTCATATGAGCCATTTCTTCACGAATCTCATCTGTGGTTGGGTTGTGAGTCGACCGCACTACGAAGGTGTTTCTCCCTGTATCAGACTTCCTAGTACTCCAAGCATTATTATTCCGGGAGATTTTCTCTAATTTTTTTGCAATTTCAGCATAAGGACATTCCCCATAAGATCAACCTGCTATAGTGTCCAACTACGAATCAGACCTGCTACTCCCTTCCCCTTTCCCTTTCACGATATCTTTTTGATTTTTTGCAGCTTTCACGTGAAGAGAACTAAAAATCCAGGGGAGGTGGTTTTCCCTTGTCTTTGTTGTTTAGTTTCTTGGAGACCGGATAGTAGCGTGCTAAGAAAACATCCCTTAGTTGGTTCCAAGTGAAGATTTAGTTGTATGGGAGCTTAGTGAACCATATAGGAGCCTCTCCCGTTAGTGAGAGAGGAAACACTCTGAGCCCTATTACTCTATATCAAAATCAAGCCTCCCTACTCAGCTTTTACACACTGCCCTTACCTTAGCTATATGGGCATGTGGATCCTCAGAAGGGTAGCCCTGAAACAAACCTCTGGCAGTGAGCATTTGCATCAGGCTACTAGTTACCACAAAAGTGTGGCCTGTGGGTAGAGGAGGCAAAACCAGTGGCCCATCGGAGTCTGCTATGTTATCATAGCCTCTGTAATATGCTTGGGGCCGTGGAGCGGGATTTTGTCCCCTCTATTGGTGTTCACCCGGAGCATCGGGTAACAACTGACCATGAACATCAACCGGAGCTGGGATGTTTTGGTTTGGATCATCATCATTGATTCCCAAGTTTCGATTCATATTGCGTAGCGTACAAGGGTTCTCTTCCTCTCCTTGTATTTGGCACACAAGGAGGATAAATCTGAAAAAAATCAAAAACAATAAAACAAAGTAAAATCAAGAAAATATCAACTAAACTATAGTAATAAGTTCAAGTTAATCTAAAAGCTATAATCCCCGGCAGCGGCGCCAAAATTTGATAAGCTCAAACTTACTTCTCGAATAAGAAGTAAAGCGGTCGTGTCAAGTAAATAACCCAACTAGTGAGGTTGGGATCGTTCCCACGAGGAAATACTCTAGACTTAACTTCAATCTACTATTACTATTGTTTGGTCAATTACTTCTTTGGAAAGTAAAAACAATAAAAGAGGGGTTTCTACTTTTAAATGAATGAAAATAACTACCTAAATTGAAAGAGAAACTTAACAGCTTTGAATGTTGGATTTTAATCAATTAATCAAAGTAACTAGGGTTTATGTGTTCCCCACAGGTTCATAACTGTATAATTCTAACTATAACAATTCTTTCCTAGTATCTTGCATCCAAAGTGATAAGTTATGTATTTCTAAATCCTTGGTCCGGCATCTAGAAAATCTCACTCCTCACCTTGGTCCGGCTACGTGTGTTGCTATCCTAACCCTTATCTTTACCTCATATTAAGCATCGTATTCGATATTTGACTAAGTTATTACCTCGTACCAATCAATACTAGCCTATTAGATAGTATACACTAAATATATGTTGATAATTCTTTTCCTATTATCTACCTCCTTGGTCCGGCAAGTAGCATTAAGGCGAGTTCTAACGTTGGCTATCCATTAAAAAGACTTCTAAGCGAAAGAATTATTAATGCATGCAAGACACCATTCTAGAATTGTTATTTTACTTAGGTTTTATCTCATTATTTGCCTATGGTTCCCACAATCCTAGTTATGGAGTTTAGTTACTCATAGTCATAATCACAATATTCAAATATATTAAATAAGAATTCATGTACTTACTTCAATGAGAAAGAGTAAAATCCGAAATTTTGCTTGATTAATCACCAAAAATCACTTGCAAGAATCTCAAAGTAATCAATAATCTCACAAAATGTCTAATGATAATCAAGAATCTAACATTACAGTATCTCCTAATATGATGTCTAATAATACGGAGTCTAACAATGATCCAGGGTCTAACCCCAAAAACGAGGTTTTTCGAACTATTTATAGAAAATAAAAACCTAATTAAACAAGGACTCTATTTGCTGGAAATCTGCCAAAACGCGGATGGGTCAACGGACCTCGCGACGGATCGTCGTGGTCACGACGGACCGTCATGGACTCCGTCGTACCATACTTATGCAATTTCTTCTGTTGCTCTCTTCATTACCCTCGAAGGCAAGTATGACGGACCGTCATAGGCACAACGGTCCGTCGAGGGTCTTCGTTCCAAAACACTTCAACTCTTGGAATATGGGTACTGGGATTATTTCTCTGAACTTCATGACGAACCTGCAGGACGGACCGTCACAGACACGATGGACCATCACAAGCTTCGTAACCCAACACATGGTCATACTTCCCCATCTTCGTTCAGCAGCTGCACTACGCTGCCACCTACGGACCGTCACAAGCACGACAGACCGTCATAAGCTCCGTAGGTGGTCTCTTCTGCATTTCTTCGCTCAAAATATTTGCATTCATCTTTCGACAGATTTCCTGCAAAACAAAGAGAAACTTATATAAAAATTAGCACAGAAAGGTTTTTGGACACACTAAACTTAAGGAAAAAGTATTAATAATACCGTGAAACCACGGTATATCAGCGTCGGCTCAGGTAAGTTTCTGCCTCATCTTCTTTTCTAAATTAATTGTTTATTAAATTGACCAAACCCACTAATTTATTTTTATTTTTTTACATGACCCTAATAGTGTAAGGTATTAAATAATGATCACCTTATCCCACTAACTCTCTATTAATTCCATTATTTACGCTTAACTATAAATAAATTAACTCAAGTTATACGAACATTTTAAATTTTCAAAAATTACCTTGAGGGTCATTTTATTAACACTTTGTTTGGATCACTAACTCTCTATTAATTCCATTATTTACGCTTAACTATAAATAAATTAACTCAAGTTATACGAACATTTTAAATTTTCAAAAATTACCTTCAGGGTCATTTTACTAACACTTTGTTTGGATCACTGTTACCCATTGTTTCATAATTTATTGTATTGTATTGTACTCTATTATACTATATTGTATGGTAAATACAATTTTTGGCTAGATTATATTGTTGGTTGTTGTTTACTAACATTTTTCATTGTTTGGTTTTATTGTATCGTACTTTATTGTAATTTATAAATCTACTAAGTCGACGGGTAGAATTGAATCAAGCTTAGCCTGTATTATCAAAGACCAAAAGAAGCACGTCTCAGAAATTTAAAAACACCCCCATACATTGTTTACGAATATGAAAGAATATAAACATAATGTCTATGAAATTGTCAATATGCGTTCAGATCCATATACCGTATATGGGGTATTTAAAACATTAAATGAATGTACTAAAACAATAGTAGCTTGTACTAAAGAAAGGAAATGCAGCCTGGGGAAACAAACCTACATTGGTTCATTACGGGGCTCGAAACATAATTTGGGAGGACATTAAAACCAAAGCATCATCTCTCTTGATTCGGCTCGACCAAGCCAATACTCAGTTGTATAAGAACGAAAGTTTTTTCCATTGATACAGCTTAATTTCTTATTTTTACCTAGCCTAGTAAATTATTTCCTAGGTTTGGTTGCTCTATTAGACACTGCATCGGCTACCTCCCTTAAGTAACATTGTTAATAAAACGGAGATTGAGTGTACTACTATCCAAGAATTTACATTCAGCAGACAAAATTTTCAAAGTACGAAACCACATAGAAGAGAAGTTTATCAGAAAACTTAAGCTAATTAATACTACTAAAGTGTTGGAAGAATGACACTTGAAGAGATAAAAAATAATTTGAAGAGCTTTCACAACTATTTTTAAGGTGATGGCATTGGTTTGATAAAATGCTTCAACCACTAAACCACACAGAGCGGAAATGTTCCAACGTAGATAACGCAAAGAAGAGGGCCTACTCCATAGGAACCCACACATGAAAATCAATGATTGAAGATAGATGCAGATGTCAGTTATGTAATTTTGAAGATCCTACGAGGTCAAGGGATAATTCCAGTCATGACTCAACAACAACTCAAAAACATTGAGCCTTGGGGGTCTCTCTTGAACAGCAGAATATGCATCACCAACTTAGCTTGCAACCTAATTTGGATTGTATATATAACAGATTAAAACATTCTAACCACTCAATCCATGCACAAAAACAGAGTGAAAAAAAAATGAAAAAAGTTACTTAAAATCCTTATTTAGTATCACTGGTCTCAAACTACTAAAATAGTCGTCATCCTAAAGATTTTTGAACTGAACCGAGCATCTACCGGAAACAACCTCTTTATCTCCAAGATAGGGGAAGGTGTACATATACATAACTTTACCCAAACCCCACTTGTGGAATTATACTCATGACATGCTGTTATTATTGAAATTACAGAAAAAATAAAGTCATTGTAATTTAAGAGAACAAGGCAAACAATAAAGAAGAACACGAACCAGCAAGATATCATTAACGACAGAGGGCTGCAATTGTAAAATTTCAGCTTGATTCAATATTGAACTATTTCGTTCGACAGCACGATAGGGAAAAGTCACCTCAAAAATCATATCGGCCTTGCCATATGTAGAAACACCCATTCCCATCTTCTTCTTAAACAATATGGGCTCAACAAATCTATCTCCTCTTTCTCTTTCCATCATAAGCTCTCTCCTTACTTCCAACTCCAACATCCGTCTTCGAGTAATATCTTCTGCAATGATCTTTTCCTTATACGATCCTTCTTAATCTCATTCCTCATTGTCTCAACCTATTTCTACTAAGGCTCAATGACTCAACCTCCTTTAAACCTCTCTGATTAGGGGATGGATACTCCATTTGAAACACAATAGAAAAGGGGAGAGGAATATGAAATGACTCCTTGCACAACATAATGTGCAACCTTTTTTTTTTTAATTTAATTAAAATCTAAAGATAACAAACATTCTAATATTATTTAAATAAATTTAAACCTTTTTTAAAGTTTCAATTTAATGTCCAAAAAGAGTTGAAATTAAATTTAGAAGACGATAAATCAAATCGAGTTGCAAAATTTTACCTTCATATTAAGTCTTGGATTTGTTTCTAGTGCTTCTTTGGACAAGCAGGCCGTCAATAAAGTGATTCTTGAATGTAATTCATGTTGAAACTTTCTCTAATGGCATAATACATATATTGGAAACTAAACTAGGCTTCAAATTTTAAGTTTGACCTCCAACTTTCATAATGCACAAACGGATACTTTAACTATCAAACTTTTAAATAAATAAACACATGAGGCCTATATAGAACAATACATGCAGTACACCACGTAGGACAAAAAAGACATGTAGGATGACATGTGGGACATCTGTGTCGATATGTTCAACTTTATACAAGTTTAAGTGTATATTGTGTATATCCAAAGTTGAAGGGCATAAATGTAATTTCAAGCAAACTTAAAGGGCATATTTATGTATTATGTCTTCTCTAATATTTGTCTCGAGAAAATATGTAACCCTCCAATAAATATTTTTGTGTTCTTTTAATTGGCCCAGGTCAAGCTAATCAAAAATTCAATGTAATAAGATTGTTTTTGATAGGACAAAAATATATGATTATGGATACTTGACAATTTTTTACTGATTCTTGAATTTGTTTGGAATTGTTACGTCATTTAAATAAGTGAAATCATTTTATTCGTCTTGTATTTGATTGAAATGTTATATCATTTGATACGTATTACAATTCAGGAATCTAAACCTCCTGATAAAATGGTCTTCAAACTTGAATTTAATAAAATAAATTTATATATTTATTCAGGTCAAATAATTTTTTAAAGACAAACAGATATAATTCAAATTTTATATGGATTTCATTTAATTAATTTTATAAAATCTATAGATTATCCCTACTTCAAAATTCATTAGTTGTAAATTTAATCAATTATAAAAACTAGATTTGAAGTACAATTATAGACAAATATTTATTTGATTCTCATTTTTGATTCCTTATATATTGCTTGTTTTCATTTAATTAATGTCGCAGACCACATTTAAGCAGTTGGTTATTTTATTGTCGTTGCTACTCCCTCCCTCCGTCCACAAATGTTTGACAGATATACTAAAATAAATATCCAAGATTAATTTTTCATTTAAATAATCAAGAGATAATTACATGTTTTTTTTCAATTTTGTCATTAATAATTACTTTATTTTGTTCAATTGAAAAGTTATGTAGATTTTTGATATTCTTTGTATAGTAGGTTATATTAGTCAAATTACACCTCGTATTAAATTTTTTTTGAGAGGAATGCATGACCTTACCCTGATAAACAATTGTGGACGGAGAGAGCATTTAAAAGCATGTAGTCAAGATACGATGTATAATATTTGTCTCACATTTATCTACGGTCAATTAGGGGTGGACATTCAGTATTTTGTTCGTTATTTTTAATTTTGATTTTGGTAATTCGATAATTGGTAGTTAAAAGTAGAAATCAAATACCAAATATCAAATTTTAAATTTCTTCTGGATAATTCAGTAATCGGTAAATCAAACATCCGCCACATAAAAAATAAACTCTAACGAGAATACCTTAATTCCTGCTAGATAGTATTTTTAGCAGCAATTAGCTAGTATTCTTTGTAAATGTCTCTAAATCTATAGTTATATTGGATCCAGTGACTATAAATTAAACCGTACACTAAATTGATTGTCTAATTAATTAGATATCAGATTATAATATCTTTTTTATTTTTGAATTAAATAACTCCTACACTAAATCAAAAAATCGTAAAATATATAATTAATTAAATATTATATCATATTATAGAACGACTTGACTTTAAAAATAAATCATCCGGATGCACATTAAAAGTTAATCAACATTATTTTCCCTAGTCAATATACTAAATCTACTTCAAAATTCATAAGTTGTAAATTTGATTAACTGTAAAATCTAGACTTGGAGTACCATTGTAGTCAAATATTTATTTGATCCATAATTTTGATTCCTTATAATTAGCTTGTTTTAATTTATTTAATTTTGACGAATATTGCTAATTACATTTAAGCACTTGAAAATTTTATTATTGTAGCTATTAAAAAAACAATGGCAAAAAGACAAATATCTGAAGAAGTAAACAGACATAAAATATTACTATCAAATACATTTTATTAATTTGTTACAAACAAACACGTTTTAAGGCAAAAATATTACTTCCAATAACAATTCTTTAAAATTAAATCATGAATACCTTACCAGGACATACAATTTTACTTCACTGGTTACTTATCTAATGTATTTAAGAAGCACTTATTTATATTTCCAGTTAGATTTAAAAATCTTCATCATGTAAAAATTGAGGATTAACCTGACCATACAGGGGCAGAGGGACACTATACCCAGGTTGTTCTATTGGACACCCTTCGTCGGAAATTACATCGTATATATAAGTAAAATTACACCATAAATAGTTAAATAATACATATTCGACACCCTTAGACACACTAAAGTCTCCTAGCCCAGCGGTTTCTTGTGGTAACGCATTGCAAAATACACGCATGCAAAGTTTTGAATCACAATTGTTGCATTTGTTTTTTTTTTTTTTTTGACATTCTCAAAAAGATCCTAAATAAGTTTTGATTATAGTTAATAAATCAATTATATTTTTAATATCTCAAAATAAATATTATTTATTAAAAATCTTAATTCGAGACCTAAGCATAGTTAATAAATAAGTTTTTTCCAGCAATTCAAAGCTCATATTATCTATTAGAATAATCTCAAATTATAGACCTACAACTTTAAAATATAATTAAAAGAAGCACTAAACATTAAATTTTAATCATTTTTTCAATAAAAATTTATATAAAATTTAAGAGTAATTATTAACTTAAATATAATTAGGAATTCTTATTTTTTCCATATCGCTACTAAAAGTGAAAAAGGTTCTATGTAGAATTTATTTTTTTGAAAAACTCGTTTAATTTTACTCTTTATTTTTAATATATTGTTGTTTAGTCGCCAAAGGTTTGTGAAACCTTGAACTATAAAAGTGATTTCATCATAAACTAAATTTTCTCTTTCTCTTTTTCTTTTTGTTTACTTCCTATTAAATAAACATGAAAATTCAAGTTAAATCTTACGTGGTTTGATTTTTAAAAATTTAGTATATTTTCTCATTAAAAAATTTTAATTGTTAATGTTACATAGTTCAATTTCAAAGTTTTAGTGCACCCATCAACAAATTATTTTTGTACCTATGCGATTCTTGGATACCCTTCATGAAATTTCTGGCTACGCCACTACTGACCAAGACATATATTAAGCATCATTATCCTTAATTTGCCTTTGAAAACCTATAGATCTTTTTTCTTTATTTAAACCAAAACTCATAGATCTAAATGACTTTAAGAACTCATTATGTTTCCTTTCTAGCCGTATACAAGTAAAAACAATAGCTATCCTTTGTGTTATTATTCAACTCTCTTTTGCTACAAATTACTCTATTTGCAAAGCATGTTGGGTTTTGAGACTTTAAACTATGATTGTGTAATTAAAGAGTTGTTAGTGTCAATAATGTTTTAGTCTTGAAACGTGACTGTAAATAACGAATCAATAAAACGTATTTGATATTAAGAGTTTATGTCTGTTTATTTCGTCTGATATTTATCGTATTGTGATTAATTTTTTTTATTATAAAATATATCTAAAACATTACTGTCAAATACGTTTATTCTAGTTTTGCAAAATTTCAAATAAATTTACTATTTTGATGAATTTGTTTAAATAATGACTTATTTCGATCAAAAATTTATGTAATCAAGATAAAATATATAATATTTATCTTATGTATATCTACGATCAGTTAGAAATAAACCTTCGATATTCAATTCGTAATTTATAAAGCAAAATGCAAAATGAGAGAGGAATATGAAGTGACTTTTTTTTTAGTTGCACAACATTTATGGCAACTACTTGTAGGGAAGGATGTGACTTTTTAGCGCCACCTGCAAAAGTTTTTTGACATTTGAATATGATTAAATATTTCTAAGAATTATTCTACATTTTTGAATATATAGGATTCTCTTCTTTTTTTCCCTTTCCGATCATTCTTTTCAAGTTTTTACTTAAATATAGACAAATGACGTAGGTAAAAACTAAATTAAATTAAAATAAGATTCTAATTATAATTAAGATGATTAATATTTCATAAGAAAAATGACAATGCCACAATTATAACAATATATTTTTTGTACATGAATATATTAAAAAACTCCTTTTCAAATCTCTTTCTTGCAAGTATTATCTTTTGCATTTGTCCATAAATATATTATAATATAATTTATCTTTTTCGAATTTTCTTTTGCATGTGAGTATTGATCTTTCTATTAATTATATGTAAACTAATTCTAAAGAGAGAGTTTAAAGTTGCTATCTAAGACTTACTCAACTTTTTTTTTTTTAAAAAATAGCCGAACATAAATACTTGTAGGAAATAAAAGAAAAGAGAAAAGTTTTTATAATATATTTATGGACAAGATATCATATTGTTATGACTTATGATTAATGTGTTATTATTTTCCTTATGAAATATTAATTATCTAAATCATAATAGAATCTTATGTTAATCAAATAAATCTCATCCATTAAATTTTATTTATGTCTTTTATCTTATATCCAAGCAAGAACTTGGTGAAAATGGAGAGTATTCGTCCCTGTTTACTTGTCCATATTTCCTCTTTTAATTGTCCCTATTTACTTGTCCATTTTGAAAAATCAATAAAGGACGATTAATTTTCCTATTATACCCTCATTTAAACTTCTTGAAAGTTTTCACGTTTTATCTTCCTTTCTGAAACTGTAACTAATATGGGTAAAATGGCAACTTCATAATGCTTCTATATTAATATGTGTGCCACATTTAATGTCGACAACTAAATAGGGACGAAGGGAGTATTATACTTAATCCGTCCAACAATAGTTGTTCACTATACAATTGTGGGATTTTTAACAATACTTGTCCACTTTATAAAATCAATAGATAAATTTACACTTAGTTCCTAATGTAGCCTTATCATTAATTATAATCATTTCACGATTAAATTTTTCAAGACAATGTATTTATTATATTCAAAGGGTGATATAGTAAAATTACCCTTCTATTCATAATTTCTTAAGATATGCCGCATTGTTGGATAGAGGCACTATAAAAAGTTGAACTATCATTTTACTCCTAGACTAAATTATCTAACTAATTAAACATTTAAAATGATAATATACTCCCTCCGTCTGATTTTATATTTCATCCCTTTCTATGAATAACTGAACCACAATACTTGTCATTTTATAAAATTTAGGGAAAATGAAAAAGTACCCCCTCAACCTATACCCGTAATCACAGAGACACACTTATATTATACTGAGGTCTTATTTCCCCCCCTGAACTTATTTTGTAACTAATTTTCTACCCCTTTTTGGCCTACGTGACATTTATTTGAAAAAAAATAGTCAACCAGCGTTGGGCCCACAAGATAGTGCCATGTAGGAAAAAAAGGGGTAGAAAATTATTAATAAAAATAAGTTCATGAGGGGTAATAGGACCTTCGTATAGTATAAGTCCATCTCTGAAATTTCGGGCATAGGTTGAGGGGGTACTTGTGCATTATCCCTAAAATTTATGCATAAATTATCATATTTTGTATATTTTACCTTTGATAGAGTATTTAATTTATCTTGAAAATGTATTTATCATTTATCATAAAGTTGACTTAAGAAAACATTAAATAAGAGTAGAAAGGTAAAATCACATTTTTTTTAATGCAAGTGCAAAGAAAATTCATGAAATATAAAATGAGCTGGAGGGAGTATTAATTTTTTTTTGAAACGTAAGTTATTTATAAGAAAAAAATGAATAATCATTAATTAAATTATAAGTTATGATGGCTTTTTTATCTGATTAATCAATTAAACATCTAATTAAACATTAAATGATAACATGTTATTTATTTTTTTGTTAAATAACGCCTACACCAAATAAAAATATTGTAATAAACATAACTAATTACATATTATATCATATTATACTAAAAGTAGGACAACTTGAGTATAAATTAAATCACCCAAATCAATATCTATATTTGTATCTATATCTATTTTATTTATTTATATCTATATTTAATATAAAGGAGGAACATAGAAAAAGTGACGTGACACCTCTATGTGGCCTCCATTCAAGTTTATCTTTTTTTCCTCTTTGTTTTTGAGATTTTTTTCTTAATTATTTTCATTAAATATTATATTTATTAAATAGAAAAGTCAAATATATTTATTATTCTTATCATATCAAGTTACAAAAATACCTCTATCTATTTATCTTTTTTTACTTAAATAACAATAAAAAAAAAGTCTCTTTTGTTGTAAAAACTAAAGCAAAATAATACAAGGAATATAAAAGATAAATCAATATAAATAGGACAAAAAACATTTCGTATTCTTAAATGTATTCATCAAATCTTCAAGTGTGTGCAATATGAACCCTTATGCCTCTATTTATAGTGTAACATAGAGGCATACAAAAGTTTAGTCGTAAACATTACATTAACATGAATATAATGTAGGAGGTTATGAAAGTGAAAGATTCCAAGAATAATGGTTATAAAGTTGGAGGTTATGGTTATTTTAAAATGGAAGATAATAATGGAGATAATGGGTGTAACTTCTTGGTGTAGTAGACATCCACACTATAATATTTTATAGAACTCCCCCTTGAATGACCATTTATTACGTGCCTCGTTAAAACCTTACCAGGAAAAAAACTACGTGGAATAAAAATCACAGTGAAGGAAAAAGAGTAGACAAATCGTTTAATACGCTTTGAATGTTGCCTCATGAAAAACCTTAACAGGAAAACACAACTGGGATAAAATCATGGTTAAGGAAAAGAGTAAAATACATATTTTACTTGATATCTCGTAGATGATACATTTCAATCTTATATCAGAACTTCTCAAATATTGATGTTGACAATTCATAGTGAATAAGTTTACAAGATTATCACTTGAACGAGTCTTTTGAACGTCTATCTCACCATTTTATTGAAGATCATGTGTGAAAAAGAATTTTGGTGAAATATTCTTTGTTCGATCTCTTTTTATTGTATCCTCCTTCAAAATCATTCTCGTATATGTTGGCCGGATTATCCTTTGCCAAAGAAAAATCACATATTTTTTGAATACTATAGATCATAATTCCAACCACACACTCCCAATTTACTTCTTAGATCGTTATTATTTTTTGCATGATTTGAAAAAGTGGTTACCAATGTTTGATTTTTTGAACCCAAAATATGTTTGCGACTTCATATGTAAATAAGCAGTCCATTTGCGATCGAACTTTATGCGAATCAAATAAATATTCTACACCCACATAATTAAATCAATTTTGATTCGGAGATTGTTCATTTCAAATTTATTGATACTCAAAGAAAATAACACATTTTCTATGTGTTGAGTCACTTGCTTTGTCAGTTTCTTGTCATATCTTGAATGATAATATGACAATCCTCTCACATAGCTTTTGTTATGTATATCAAATAATCTTCTAGCATTAGCATAACCAACAATTTGTAAGTGCACCAATTGCGCTAATACATGACTTTTGAAATCGTTTTCATAAAATTAAGAATTTCTTAATCCGTGTTAAGCAATCTCAAAACCATTGGGTACTCAATGCATTAAAACATTTAAATCATTCAAAATTCATATAACCTTCATCGTCTAGTTGGACATAATAATAATTCATTATGCTTATTCAAGTATATTATCTACTGCTAGACTGGAACAAGTCTCATTGCATCAACCATGGGAGAATATACCTCGATTCAATAATGTTAGAATTTTTGCAAAAATCCTTTTTGCCCAGAGGTACAAACCGCACTTTATATTTCACGGTTATACTTTTTCACGATGGTTCATTTGTACCAAACTGCCATTATATTTGTCTTCATGAACTATAAGATCAATAATCACTTTTCTATGTGTATCAAAATATACTCGAAAAGTGCCAATAATTTACTTGTCCATACTATATAATAGATTTGAATTTTAGATCCTCGCAACCATTTATAGCACTGAGTGCTACTTCATATCAAATATACCGTCTACGAACAATTTGATATCGATTCCAATACAACATAACTTATCAAGATCTCTTCATTTTATATCATTTCCAGCTACATGAACCTTTTCCAAAGTTTTATGAAATGTTACGCAATAGTGCTCTTTCAAAGTACTTGCCTCATTAGCAATGACCATTTTGATAATTTGCTCCTTACCTTCCTCAAGGAGTTTTACATTTGATATCGATTGGTCTATCACGCTTCTGACATATTATAGACTCCATAACTCAAGGATTATTGTTGCATTTGCAACTTAATTAAAATATTTGGCCAACAAATATATCTGACAAATAACTTGCAACATGTTGGAAATTAATTATCTCTTTAACATCAAGTTCACATTTTTAATGAGGATCTAGATAATTAACCCCACACATAATTTTTTTGGCTACACATATCTCCTCCTAATGATAGGAAATATAACATTCACCCTCAACCTCATCTAGGGATCCATCTTTGTGCTTGGTGGAACAATAAAATCTTATTTGCACACATCAAATTTTTATATGAAAATTATTTGGTTTTTGACCCTGAACCAATTGTGTTGGGAGAACTTTGTTGGCTTGATAAATACATGTTAAATAAACTTATCTCATACCAAATATTATTTGAGAGATTTGTTCTCCTAATAAATGGTGTAGCTATAATTGGAGGCATACAATTTTTTCTAAACCAACCAGCATTATATAAACACGATTTTATAGTTTGAAAGTGTTCTCTTAATTTAATAATTCGAGCAAACAATCTTCAAAGCCCAGTTTGTAAGTTGACACAAATGTACATGTGACCATACCATAGATGCATCTATAAAATCATAATAGTAAACGGTCCACATGGCAGGTGAACTGATCCATATTCACCTTTTTATATATTCCAAATAACTTCGGGGGATACAATCTCAACCTTAGCTTGTACAATGATCATTTTATCACGAGAACAAGCTACAAAAGAGAATTCTTAAAGAATCTTTTATTTCTTCAACATATAGCCACATGGATTCTCAATTTTTTTCATCACAATTGAATTGAAATAACCAATCGAACATGCCAATGATGTTTATTCTAGTAAACTTCTAGTTTACTTTTGCATGTGATTCCATCATCATGCTCGTATTTGAATACAATAAACAAAAGGAAAACAATGGATACTCTTGTACATAAATATTTATAACCCACTTTTGTTGTAGTAATATGAAGTTATTAAGTCTTCCCATAATTTATAGTCTTAGTATAATATTTTTCTTTTCAATTCTTTTGAAACTTAAAAAGTTCCTTTTGAGACTCACTACAACTCCAATATTATGAACAGTTTCATTGCTCTGGATAGTAATAAATTAGCCCTTTTAGAACTCTCAACTAATTTTGTGTACTATCACAATTTCACAACGCCATTCTTATGGTGACCATCTCTTTCAAGGAAAAGATTATTATTATTGTCATGGTTAAAATTATCACATGCATGACTTATTTCTTTACAACCAATAACAAATTTGTTTGGTCATACACACCTTTATAGGAAAGAACTATTTCCTTCTTTTGTCCTTCTATAGTTCATAATTTAACATATCACAATATTTGTGTAGTACTTAAAATACATGAGTAAATGACCATTTATGTCAAATATTTCTTTCAATATCTCAAACCTCCCGTCGAGGTGAGATTTGACATTTATCCAACATATCATGAATATGTTCTTATCCATATAGGATCACAAATCACATTTTATTTAAGAAATGAACAATAAACATTTGAACACGCTCCATGAGTTTTTAATAGAAACTCATTGTCATACTTTCACATTTATCAAATTTATGTGTCACACCTCAACATCACTTTAAGAGATCAAATGTACCAAATGTACTATTACTTTGTATTTTTTTATTTGATGGAGGATTTACAAAACTTTTAAAATTTGGGTTGCACCAACAATAATGTGCCCAAAACTTCTCATACCACTTTATTAGATAAAAATTGCCTTCACATTTGAAGGAGCATCGTAAGAAACAATATATTCAATAACCTTTCATACCACTTTAATGGACAAAGTTACCTTCACATTTGAAGGACCATCTTAACAACTCATAATTTTCTTCATTTTCATACCACAATGATGATCATTAAAATTTTACTATACTCATATTCATATATTCGACCACTTGTCATTTTTAGACATATTATGCACTGATACCACATTCATATTAAAGAATGAAGCAAATTAATTTAGCAAATTTCATGACTTTCAGTCAACAATATATAACTTTATGTTAGTCATATCATATCATCACTATAGTGCATTAGGACTTAAACCCAATGTCTTACCCATATAAAGACGCCTTAGGTCATAAATCAATGGGACTTGAACACCAATTCTTATTATAATAGTGCACCGATACTTTAACTCGATGCCTTACCAACTTGGTGAGGTCAAACATGAATTCACCGTTTTACCCTCAACCAATGTCTTAATAAACCAAATGTAATACAAAAAATAAATATTGAATATAATAAATATAATCTGAATTTGACTTAAAATTAAATAAAAATAAACAAATCTTATTAATTAGAATAACATGTTGGGAACATAAAAAAATCGCAAGTAAAATAAATTAAAATATTGTACCTCACAATATTGTTATGAAGATTATCATAATTTACTAACCATTTTAAATAACCACAAAAGAAGTTTTGTTAGTACAAATAATTTATAGGATCTGAAGTATACCTTGTAGCCGAAGAATTACTAGGATAGTTCATAAAAATCAAGAAATACGTAACATTGATTCTTAATAAAGAATAAGCAACTCGTGCTGATAACATGTTGTAAAACTAAAACCAAATAAGACAAGGAATATAATGTTATTCAACATGTATTATAAGGTAAGCCTAAAATGAAAGAAACAGAATAAGATGAAACAAAAAGTAAATAGAATACAAGAAGTAATCCGAGTCTACAGAAACTACTGTGTGTCCTTAAGAAATTTAATCCCCTCATTGTACCTGAGCTTATGGATTAATTTCTCCCAAGATAAAATGGATTAATCTTGTTAAAGAAATAGCGGTACCTCAAATTTCTTTAAGTTCAGCGAACTTCAGAACAACAAAAAGTCATACAGACTCAGTTGATCGACACTTTGATTTGTTTGAGAGGAAAAAATTTATGCAGAGCAGGAAAAAATTCAGTGTTTGAAAAAACGAAAATTGACTTCCTTTTATAGCCATTTTTAGCAAGATACGTGTCTATTCAGACCCGTTTTATACAAAAACTTGTGTCTTTTGGAAAAAATAACAACTTTTAGAAAAAATGTGTCTGTTAGGAAAATAAAAGCTTTTCGAAAAATAACGACTTTTCGGAAAGAGTAACAACTTTTTGGAATGTTACCGTTACCCGCAAAGTTATAAGAGATAATATTAACAGGATTTATTTGATTTAACAAAAACAGATTAAAAAAATTTTGTCCAAAAAATTTATCAATCAAATCATTTGCGAAATCGAAATCCAAATCTGAAGCCTAGCGGGCGACGACGACGGCGCGATGGGGAATCTTCTTCTTAGATCTTTAAGAAGTAATGGAAGTGTTTCCTTATATAAGGACAACAATTTCTCATTCTTTTGCCGATATGGGAGAAATGACTTTTCATTTGCACTTTGCAAATGACTTTTCATTTTCCCTCCAAAATAGTTCCCTCACTTTTCATATTCTCTCTTTTCTTTTTCCATTCACACTTGCTAAACCCGTGATATAAAAGATAAAACAATATAAATAGGGGTACAAAGATGAAATAATTTCTTATTCTTCAAAGTAATCGTCAAATCTTCAAGTGTCAATATGAACCCTTATGTCTCTATTTATAGTTTAACATATAGACATACAAAAAGTTAGTCATAAACATGACATTAACATGAATATAATGGAGGAGGTTAGAAAAATGAAAGATTACAATAATAATGGTTATTAAGTTGGAGATTATGGAGGTTATGATTATCGTCGTAATGAAAGAAATTAATGGAGATAATGAGTTTAACTTCTTGGTGTAGTGTACATCCACGGTATAATATTTTTATAACATCTTTAACTCCTTTCTAACTATTCTTATGGATTATCAAATCTATAAATAAAATAAAAGTTAAACAACATTATTACCCTTAGTTGAAAATTAAGTCTATATTATTTTATTCCAAATAAGTTCACCTTCTAATAAAAGATAAATAAACAACTATATGTCAAGTCATCACATATTAGTCATTTATGATTATGTTTACGGAGAATTTAAAGAGTTGAATAAACATTAACCCAAACGTTTACATTCATATAATCTATCATCTTGATCTTTTCTTCATAAATTTATTGTACATTAAAAATCATAAGTAAACACCATGTATACCTTCTCTTTCTAGTAATATTTCAAGTCTATCCATTAATTGTATTTGCAAATATTATTGTACTACTGTTTATTTTTTGTAGTTAATTTTCTTCTGCTTTATTTAAATAAAATAATATCTCATTGCTAAAATTTCTTTTTGGGTACTTTTATTATTGTAGTAATGAAAATTTAGTCTAAGGAGATACTATTGCGGGCGAACAGAGAAATTGATTTCTATTTATCTTATAAAAAGCTTCAAGGATGTCAAAAGGACGGTTGTAACATAATCATAAAAGAAGTGATATGTTCCAAGAAAATCTAATCCTTGTATCTCTTTTTAATACTTATTTACACCAGCAATCAACTATACCTCAATTTCCTATAAGTGGAGTCAGTACTAACTTTTGCTCTGCTCTAATTTGCCCTTCCTTTTCAAGTAAATAGACATATCTATTAATTTCATCAAGATAAACAAAGATGGCAAGTACTTATTTAAGTATAATTGTTAAGGTTTCTTAAGCCCAAGAATTTATGTTGATTGATCGCAAGTCAAGAATCAAAGAGATTGCATTAGCCAAAATTTTATGGAGAAATAAGTATATTGTAGAGGCAACTTGGCATGAGGATATACAAGCTAGATTGCCTCATCTCTTTTCCCCAAATTCAATTCCAATCCATGTAAAAAACTCTTCCAAAAGTTCCCTTTGTTTAACATGTTGAGTACATGAGTTTTATGTGTATTTACACATTATTTTGGGTCTATAGACCTTCCTCACCTATTTCTTGCTTGGTTTGATCTAATTGGAAGATGAATGTTCCGAAGATTTAGATATTGTGAGACCTTGGCACTTGGAAATAAAAGTAAAAGAAAATTTTGCTGAATGGTTCTACCGAACCCACCTATGGACCCTAAGAAGTTCTACTGGCCGTAGTAACGGAGTCGTAGAAACCAAGTTATATTTTTCCATTATGTCAAGTTATATTCTGAAACTAAACACCAATGTTTTCCACCTCATTATGGGTTTAGGCAGTGTAAATCAACATCATTACATTCATTATACACTTACTTTTCTTAGAGCAAGGATCCGATGGAGTAATCTAGGTTTTTCATGCCGATGTTCGAATTTCGTCAAAAAAATTGTTCTCTTAGGTATGTAAGATTATTCATAGTGACGGACTAAGTTCGTTCTCACGTCCTACATTTAAATTCTATCACTAAGAGTGAAATCTAGTGTTATAACCATTGCTACGAGAATCTCTTATATGAGTTGAGTTACTGTTTGTGAATTCTAAACTATTGATGATAAGTTGCACCATATTATGCTTGGAGATTATTGAGTTATCATTAATGTTGACAATCCCACATGATACCTAATTTGTGGTTCTTCTTTTTTTTTTTATTGAGAATTGTTAAAATGAGCATTATTTCTTGAATTGACATTGAGAGGTTACAATGAGTTCAAAAGAAAGTTAAATTTAAAATTTCTATTCGGAGAATAGTTTGAGGGAACGAAGGATTCCCAATGTTTCATTTTATATTAAAAGGAGAGTGCTATTTTCAGAATGATACAAAGAGTTTTCAGAGTTTACAAGAAATTGAGTATAGAGGAGTTGCATCTTAAAGAAACCCTTACAAGAAACTGAGTATAGAGTAGTTGCCTCTTAAAGAAGTCCTTTTGAGAACTATTCTCAATCCAGAGTGTATTTTTCCTTGAGCATTAAGTTATATATTTTGGGAGTAGTATTGATCACCGATTTGGATAAGAGCTGAAAAAACTCAAACTTCTTGTAAACCATGTAGCTATTGTGGGATAGTATCTTACTGACATATGGGCTACTCCTTACTCCCTTTGAGAAGACCTATTATATGGATCCATAAGTTTAGTATTTTCTATACCTTGACAAAGAACATGATAGTTCTGACAACGTGGACGAGTTGATATATCATACAAAGATTATAGAGATGGTTTTTGTGAGATTAATCAGAGTATTTCATTATCAAATTTTATATGAGTATAGTTCATTGATTTAGCATATTTATTTTTAAAGCTTTGAAATGATTTTATCTCTACATACTCTTCAAATTTAGTTGAGTATTTTTTTTCAACTTGTTCAGTTCAATTATTTGTTTTCCTTAGATTTATTACATATTCACACATCAGTGTAGCGATATAATTCGGTTTGCATGTTTTCATGATGTGTATACAATTAATTAGGATCATCACTATGCCCTTCGTTGAGATTACTTTTGCACTTCTTCCTAGTTTGGTGAGCATTCCTTATATTCCGGAGGACTCCACTTTTGTAATTCATTTTTTAGCTTTGACGTGTCATAGATCTTCTCCAGACATCCCTTCTTAATTATAGAGGCTTCGTAGATAGTGTCACGCCCCGAGCCTACACCCTGGGTGGGACTGACACTCGGTGACCATTTTTGGCCTCAAGAGAACCTTTGTATTGACTTACTTAACTCAGTGGAAGACAACAATCACACTTATAAGAAAGAAAGGACTTAACTAAATTGAACAATAATACTGTCTGGAGTGTTTTAAAAGTTTAAACATTCAAACTGGCTAAAATGGCAACCAAGTTTTTAACATGAGAAAGAAAAGTAAAGAGTACTAGGCTACTAAATGTCTATGAATCCTCTAAACTGATTCTGATGAATGTTGGGACAAGCCCCAATACATTCTATTGAACTAATCTAGAAATCAATAAAGACATGTCACCCAAAATGCATGGAGATTAATCAATTGACTCTGGAGTGCTCAACTGGACCAATGTTGCGCTGGATGTCGATCCTCGTTACCTACGTCTGCATCATGATATGATGGAGGCCAACTAGAATGAGTACATTGAATGTACAAGTATGCAAGTTGGAAAACTAAACAATACTTAGACTTGGAAGGAGTAACAATGAACACTTACCTTGGCTTTGCTCAACTCCTGATCTACTAACTCTTATTCAGTATACACAGTTAAATGAAATTGCAATATAAAGCTAAAAACATTCCGAAAACTCTAAATTTATACAAGTATACTATAATATGTGAGATGTATATAGATATACAATAATTGAAGTATATGAAAATATAATACTGCTATGGGAAATTCTCTCACCGACAACTATCACTTAAGAGCTACAATGATGATGCAATGTTACTCGGCCCACACTTCCCTACAATCCTAACTTTTGCAAGAGTGTAGGACGTGAATTGCCTAATGTGTCCATTGGTAACCGATGATGGCTACGTGATTTACATGGAGACTTGAGTTAATCTGAACTTGCATCCCCACATCGGTGCTCAATGCTACTCCCAATATATATATATATATATATATATATGTATACTGACTCTTATGTTTTTAAAACATAATGATTTTGTGGTTTGAGATTAATGCTCAAAACATAGATTTTAAAAAGCTCTCTTGGAAATCATAATTTCTCCTTTCTTCTATTAGAACTAGCCATGGGATCTGTGGAAGTCTAGCTTCCTTTTTATCTCAAATGTTTTAAAACCTTTTAGTGTAAGCTCTTAGGGACTACTTAGTTCCCTATATAAATCTTGAGAAATGAGCTCAACTTTACTCTTTACTCAACCTTAACTTTAAGTTTTTAAACAAAGTGAAAGACTTTAACCTTAACTCTTCCTTTAATTTGAAACTTGAGCCTTGAAACAAAGTTAAATGTGTAGACAAGACCCTTGGAAACATTAAGAAACTGTACTTCATAGAAAAAGACTAAACTTCTTAGCTCTCTTGACTTTGGTTTTAACTTTCCTTGAATAGATTGTGGAGTCAAGGTTTCAAATTTATTTCTTTGATGATTTCTATGTATTTAGAATTTATTTGAAGTAATTAGAATCGTCAAAAGCCGTTAATGTACCTTGGAAAGGCTTAAAGGGGCTAAACTACAAAAATTGGACGAGAAATACCGGGTTGGGCGTACTGGTGGCGCGCCACGCCAACCTCAGTTGACTAAGGCTTGGTTCTGGCACACTGGCGGTGTGCCGCGCCATGCCTTGGTTGACTGAGGCCAGTTTTTGGCGTACTGCAGGTGCGCCGTGCCTGTCCCTACCCAGTTGCTTCTGAAGAATTTTTCAACTTGTTTTCCATCTCTAAACTCTCCAAAACTTCCTATGTTGTTCACTAAACACTGGGAACTCTTAGTACTATCAAAATATACTAAATTCCACTAAAATAACTTGAAGAAACAATGACAGCCAATAATCCAATCAACAAGAAATGAGAAATTTCTTTGAAGATCTTAACTTCTACCATTAGTAAACCATAAATTTGTTGAATTGTAAATTGGTGGTGTTGTGGGTGAATTAACCCAACACAAAATGTCCCACATACCTTAAAAGGATCGCCCTCGACGAGTCCACGCAACGATTCTTGGCGTTCTTGCTTCTTCTTCTCCTTTCTCCTCTTCTTTTCTCTTCTCTCAAAACCCTAACTTGTTTTCAAAATGCATAAACAGAATAGGATCCGCTTGGACCCCAACTTATGACCCAAAAATGAAATTAAATAATTGGGTAAGGAAGAGATTAAAACGCCCTTAACAAATCTGGATTGTTCTTCCCTCTGTCCAACAACCCAACTTTCCAAAGTCATATCTCCCTTATACGACCTCGAAATTTTGAAAACTAGGCGCCATTGGAAATATCTTCCCAAGATCTTTCCATGCACATAAAGAACTCACCCTAACTCCTCCTGAGCTGGAATAATTTTTTGAAAATGACTAAAACTCACTTTTAAATCATGAAATTTTCCAAATTTCCTTATTTGTTTCTAAAAATTATTATTCTTGGTCTCTTAGCTTAAACTTAGTTGTTTCATGTTACAAGATGTTGAAGATAGCTAGCGTTAAGTTTCTTTCAGTATTTCTTTTGAACTTTTTTGCAAACTATTATTGTTTTCAGAGTACTTTAAGGCATTTTTTGTGTATACTATTTTGAGATTGTTTGAATCTTAAGAAGTTTTGAGGCTTTAAATTTTTAATTGATGTATTATAACTTAAATCTACTTGAGTAAGTGTTCAACTAGGTAGTGTCATGCCAAGGGATCAGTTTATGCTCAGGGCGTGACATTATCACTACAAGTACATTCTCTAAATGGAGATCAAACATCAAATTTTCTTATTCTCTCAAATAAAAGGATTAGCCATGGGTGGAGCGAATTTTTTACCCAACACTCAAGTTCCTAACTATGGAAAAAAGTTTCTGGCAATGTGGATTAAAAATATATTGAACTAAAGGAAAAGGTTTAAGAATACCCTTCATTCATCTTTTCAACCTACATATACCCTTGAAACGAAAATTTTCCTCTTTTTAATTTTTACAAAATTAATTATTACGTGTCACTTTTTCTTATTGGTTGATATTTTTTAATTATAATTTACATGACTGGAAAAAATATATCCACCTCATGAGAAAGAAATGGATCTCTATTTTAAATGGTAAACACATAACCTGTTCATTTTCGATGCTGTCCACGCAGTAAACAAAGTAAAAGCGGAAGAAAATACTTCAACTACTTATCATGCATATTATATACGAAGATCTTAGATCATGTGAATCTTCACATAATCTAGATGATTCGCTGATGGCGATTCTCTCTCTCAACAAAATATATGTGCTTGTGATTTCTAGGGTTGTCACCGTGATAATGGCAGCAGAGAAGTGAATCAACCTAGCGATTTTTGTTATGATGATTTTAAATGACAATGTATACTTTTTGTTGTTGTTGGTTTTTAGTAGAATAGAATGCCTACCTTCTATATAGATACATATCGGGAGGCATTCAAAGCTAAGAATCAAGAGGTTTCCAAAATATGTAGTTAAGAATCGATTATGAAAAATTTGCTCAACGCAAAAACTCAAACCAACATGAGTACCAACTTATAATCAGCTACAAAGTCTTGATAAAACTTAGTTTAGTCGAAGACGAAAGAAAACACATCAAACTTAAAGACCATTGTTTTCTTAAACTTAGAATGGTTCCTTAATTTTAGGTGTAATTCAACTCTCTTGAGCTTAATGACGCCACTCCACTAGTTTGTCCACCCAACGAAAAATTTAATTGATTCTTGCACCTGCATCTCTCTTGCAAATAGGGCAAGAGTTCTTGAGCTTGATCCACTCTCTAATACAATCAAAGTGGTATAAATGAAAACACTTGATTTCAGTGAGTTTTTCCTTGTCGTAATGATAATCCTAAGACAAACATGACCCAAAAAAGGAAGGGTCAGAACCAAACTTAAATAAGCTTATAGACTGCGGTGGGGTTTCCAAAATTAGGTGTCACATACCAAGCATATAGAGAAATGCTCGTTGCCGTCAAGACATGTTGACTTGGGAAATTGGTATGAATGTACTTTAGTGCTTAAATGGAAAGCCACTAATATTAATACAACAGTTATACTCGTGTGGAGTTCCAAAACTTCCCAAAACATAAAACACCATGTAATAGGATAACATATCCATAAAAAGAAAATTCAAGTATAAAACTTTAAATTATTGTGTTTTCAAAGCATTACCTGCCCATCATCTCCTTCTCTTTCCTTAAATATTGAAGTCATTTAGGAGCAGACTCATTGCACAACAAAATGAAAAAAAGCACATCTAATATGGAAAAACATACAAGTTTGCTAGACTTCAATTTCCACTTTTTATGTGAAAATTTAAAATCCACTAGATTAAAGTAAATTTTGGTAAATTTGACGCAACATTGTGTCAAGTCAAATTAGTTCATCGTTTTTGAAATCGGGGGAGTATTATTTATAGGGAAAATGTTTCCCAACTGAATACTAAGCATCTGGAAATTTTTGGAATATTTTCAATTGAGAATAACTTAACCAAGAATTATTGAAAAATAACAAAAATGTTTTCTGAGTGGGTATCTTTTTATCTAAGCAACAAATACCTAAATTAAATATAAGCATATGATTAAGTTCAAAATCAAGTGACAAATACAATTTAATTGATAAGGCATGAAAAGATAAACAAAACAACATTGGTTATGTGAAGAAATTTAAGTGGAATCACGTTTTGTATCGGAAATAGAGTAAGGTATATATGATAAAACTCTTGGTAGTCTGCCCGTTATTCCTCGATTTGGGGTAGTACATTACCAACAATTCTTTCAACTGTGCCTACATCTCTAGGCACATTAGCAGGGTTTGGATTCCCATCGAAGGTCGAGTTATCAATGTGAGAATTGTTGCTCTCCATCTGAGCTGCACCGATAATATTTAGTAGTGTTATTTATTAAAATTAATGTGTAACTTGTTGAAGCTTCTAGGAAGAACATCACTTTCCGTTCATACTTTATTTTCCACATACATTTTGAATATATGACTGAAGTACTTCTCTTAGAATTTAATGCACTCAGAGGAAAATAGAGGAATTTTATTCGACATATTAAACAATTTATACTAACTTTGTATCAAAATTCCTTATATCATATTTGAGATTACCTAAAGGGAAAATCTATCCTTAAAAGTGTTCAACCACCTCAAGGCTTCCCCAAACCACAACCGCACATGCACGTGGGACAAATGATCCCCTGTTTTAAGCCATGGCCACCCCCACCCAGGGACGGTTCAATTCCTTAAAAAATGAGGAATCCGTCATAGTTACCAAATATGAAGCCCCCATTTGTAGTAATAATAGATTTGTTTCAAGTCCTTTTTTACAACAAAAATTTCTATTGTGTATTTCAATTTATTTATCTTTTTTAGATTGTTTCGAAACATTAAAGAGTGTTTTTTCCACTTTTTGAATTTATCTTCTACATTTCATGTTTAAAACCATAATACTAAAAAATAATATATCTATATATATATATATATATATATATATATATATATATATATAGATATATTGTAAAACCATATAAATAATTTTTTCATTAAAAAAAAGAAATAAGTTTGCATTTCAAAGTAACAAATTAAAAGTTGGGGCTCAGATTTGTTTTTGTCTTTAGGACACTAATTAGCCTGAGTTCTCAACGCCACACCCCATACAAAAATATCCCTTTTTCTATTCAGCAAGGATCATCCATCAAATTAATTCAGCATTAAGTCAACTTCCACATACACAAAATTGCAAAAGGAAAAAATCCCACTAAAAAGTTTACATGAAATTATAGTTACCTGAGATAGAAAAACTACAAAAGAAGTTCATATGTAGCCATTGGATTTTTGTTTTAATTATAAACTAGTCTTCTTAAAGAAGGAATGAAGCATCACTGATAACTAATTAATCCGAACTAAAAGATCTATTTAGAAGGTTCATCATTGTTGGAATAATTTTATGTGGTTGTGTTAAAAGTTTAATGGGTAAAGGGCTAAGAACAAACCAAAACCAAATCAAATGATGAATTCCACTAAGCAAAAACGTATAGAGCTCCACTTACTGATCCTTCGCGATCCTTTGCACTTTTTATTTAACCTTTCATCCCAAAAACACTAAATTAAAAAAAAATCATAACCTTTTCACTTTTTTATTCCTACATTCATCCAACAAATTTTAAATTAAAAATAATAATCCAACTATTAAGAGAAAAAATGCAGAACAACTTACACGAAGAGGGCGATAGAGCGACTGATAGAAAATATTTCTCTTCAATCAAACAAAATGATAGAGGAAAAATGAGTGAGAGAGTAATAGATATTTAATACCACACAAATTAAAATAATCTCACACAGATTACAATAATCAAGACTCATGAATAGTAAAAAACTTAAAATAATAAATTACGACATCTCTTTTCTTTTTGGGGAGTAAAATATAAATACTGTATCTTCTAGACAAGATATTAAATGTGTAATTGAAGATTTTTTAATTCCTTTTATACTAAAAATAAAAGGCATAATGCATAAAAAATACACTCAACTATATCTCAGTTGACAAGTAAGCACTCTAATTTTGATAGTGCACATATAGACACCTCAACTTAATATTTTAATATAAAGTACCAATGTTTCAGTTCATTGATGTATTCTCAAGTCAAGTATGACTATATCATGTTTTTGAGCACTTCCACCATCAACTGTTCTTATGAAAAATACTACAATATTGATATTGTATAGAAATTACAATGAACTGAAAAACTTATCACAAAAACTGTGTCATGGCAAGCCACAACCTTGAAAGCTATTTTGGCCCGACTCAGGTGTAAATCTTTGTAGCTGGTCATAACCCAAGTTAGAAGGTTGCCCCAAACCAACTGCCCCGAAAAAAGTTGTAAGAATAAGATAAAAAGAAACTAAGAAAATGATTTCTATTCTTTTTGTTTGTGTTGGTGTGTTATATTCTTGTTCTCAAAAGGACATGCTAATATAGGATTCTAAAAGAGGAGTTAAAATGTTGAGAGTCAATTTGTATAACGTATTGTGAATATTAATGGAATTAAAGACCATTACACCATATTCTACATAAACTCTCCTTTTTGTTTTGGAACGAAAATGTTATTCTCTTTGAACGTATTTTACAAAGGACAGAAATATTGTTCATTGCATTATACAAAATGAATAAAGGTGTAATTAATTTCACAATCCTCCACTAGTGCAAATATAAAGATTAGGAACAAAATCTTGAAAAAAAGGAAGGAACATCTACTTAAGTATCAATATCTTTTGATTTGAATTAATACATAGTGAAATGAGGCAAGAACTTAAAATTCACAAAGTGAACAACTCTCGAAATGAATGAATATGAATTGAGACCCCCATAACACATACTATATCCTTAAATTTTAAAGAAAATCCGCAATACAAACAAAATACTTTTACGGTCATGCACACAGACCTTGGGACTTATACATGAGTGCTCTAGAAGACGACCTAAGTCTTTCATACAAGGCGACCACACCTTTAAACTTGCATAGGTGATTCCATCTAGTCCAGTCAAATAGAATACCATAAGATTAGAGAACCATCAAGAGAAAAATAAGCACAACCTTATAAAACACTACCTCACGCCATGGGGATAGAGTGTGTGGTGTACATTGAGGCCTAACAGGTCCATCACATTACTTCAATCAATGGTCTTTATCCCCATCCCCCTTGACATTTCAAGAATTATTTTCCTTCTCAAGCCCTTAGTTATAGAATCCGCCAAATGTTTTTCGGACCTTACATATTCCAAGGAAATAACACCTAGTTTTAACAATTGTTTAATTGCACCATGTTTGATGCAAATATGTCTCTTTTTCTATTGTATACACTATTTTTAGAAAATCCAATTGCTACTTTTGAGTCACAATGAAGAGAAACTAATAAAGCTTGTCTTCCCCACAATGACATATCTGCCAAAAGATTTCTTAGACACCCAGTTTCTTTGCCTGTCATCTCAAGAGAAACAAATTTAGATTACATTGTGAACGTGCTATACAAGTCTTTTTAGATGACTTCCACAAAATAACACCTACACTCAAAATAAGCACATAGCCACTGCTGGAGCTAACTTCATCATTGCCAGTTACCTTGTTTGCATTACAAAGTCCTTCTAAAAAAGCAAGAAATTTATTAAAATGCAAACGCAAATTCATAGTACCTCTTACGTACTTTTACAAGCGATAAAGATCATTACAATATACACTACATGGATTATGAATATATCTACTCAATCTACAAACAAAATAAGCTATATTACGTCTACTATAGTTCATGAGAAACTGTGACGACCTGTTTAGTCGTTTTGAGCTGTAGAGTTTATTTCATGTAATAACTGTCTGAGTCGACGGATCCCACGACGGACCGTCATGGGCACGACGGATCGTCGATGGGGTCTCGTTCCAAAACACTTAGATTCTGAAAATTTGGGTACTGAGAACAACTTTCTGAACTTCGCGACGACATGGCAGGACGGACCGTCATGGGCACGACGGACCGTCACAGACCCTTTAGTGAAATTTAGTCTTTGAACTTTGTGACGGAAGCAGCAGGACGAACCGTCGCAGGCACGACGGGCCGTCACAGGCTGCGTAACCCTGACTGGGTCGGATTTCTGTTAAATGTTTTAAGGGGCATTTTGGACTATTCCTGCTTAGAATTATAAAGTTAGTGGGTTAATGTTAATAATTCAATTACATGGGGGTTAAAGGAGACAACCTTGGAATAAATAGTGGGTTACTTTTACCATCTTTTACACTTAATTATATGGTAATTAGGGTAAAAGAAAAAGAGTTTGAATAAGGAAAAATAAGAAAGAGACAGAAAGAGAGGGAGAACGATTGAGAGAAGAGAGAAACGAAGAGGAAAGCAAAGGTTTTGGCGGGATAGCTTGCTTGATCGCGAATTCTTCGGTGGAGGTAGTTTATGGTTTATGCAATTTCATAGTAAACTCTTAATAGCGAATGATATGTATTGGGTAATTTTGTAAAGTCTTCTATATGCTTAATTGTGTTCTTGCATGATGTGATTATGTAATTGTGATAAAATAAGCATGATGAGGCTGTTGAATCTTAAACCTTAAAACCTCTTTGTTAATGATGATGCCTTGGTATAAAAGAAGGCTTGATGAACTAAAAGAATGAGGTTAATGGATCGGGTATCACGTTCCGGCACCAGGATAGTAATAGTGGACCGGGTGTCACGTTCTGACACCAGGATAGTATTAATGGATAGGGTGTCACGTTACGACACCATGATAGTAGTAGTGGATTGGGTGTCACGTTCCGACACCAGGATAGTAGTAGTTGATCGGGTGTCACGTTCCGACACCAGGATAGTATTAATGGATCGGGTGTCACGTTCCGACACCAAGATAGTATTAATGGATCGGTTGTCATCTTCCGACACCAGGATAGTAGTAGTGGATCGGGTGTCACATTCTGACACCTGGATAGTAAAGAGAATGAATCTTGAATTATGCTAATATACTCAGATTTAATGAACCTGTTTCCCAAATGAGTATGGTGTGGAGGCTTGAGTCCTCATAGATGTGCTTGGGTTGTGCCCAATGGTTATGCTACTTGTTGTTGTCACCTGTTAAGTGTTATGGTTGATTTTATTTTATTATTTGATATATATTGCTCTCTATCAGAGTTGGCCGATGATACCTACTCACTACTTGTGTTTCGTACTAACCCCTACTTGTATGTTTTCTCTTTGATATTTGTGGAGTGCAGCAAACGTACCGTCATCTTCAACTCAACCGCAACTCTAGCCAGTCTTCATCACGTCAAATTTTAGGGTGAGCTATTGTTCGTAGCTCGGACTGGATTCTCTCTCATTCATGTCTTGATGTCCTTGAAGTTCGGACATGGACTATCTGTTTTCTTATTTTAGTTTCCTAGACACTCTTAGATTTAGTAATTTGAGGATAGAATGTTCTTGTGATGATGACTTCCAGATTTTGGGGATAATAATAAGTTTTGAGTTTTAGAAGTCATTTATTTATTTCGTTAATAAGTTTTAAGTCTTCCGCATTATTTTCTGTTTATTATGATTGAATTGTTGGGGTTTAGATTGGTTGGTTCGCTCACATAGGAGGTTAAGTGTGGGTGCCACTCGCGGCTCGTTTTGGGTCGTGACAAACTTGGTATCAGAGCATTAGGTTCGTTGGTCTCATCACACAAGAACGAGTCTAGTAGAGTCTTGAGGAACGGTAGGGGGACGCCTTTATTTTTCTTTGAGAGGCTATAGGACTTTAGGAAAATTCCATTCTTTCTTTCTTTCGTGCTATTACTTGGATCCAATTGGTATCTAGGTGATACAAATTGGTATCTTACCATCTTCACTCTATTTCGCAGATGGTTAGAACTAGAGCAACGACCGCGCCAACACCAACACTGGCAAGACAAGATGCGTCTGAGCCAGTCACTGGGGCTGTAGCTTGAAGAGGAGCAGTGGCAAGAGGCCGTGGTAGAGGTCGCGGGACGACGTCCTCTAGAGGAAGAGGACAAGCAACTGGCCCATCTGGTACTAGGGCGGTGACTCCTCCACCGACTGAGGAAGTATTAAGAGAGGGTGAGGAAGGGGGAAATGAACAAGTGCAGAACGAGGAATTACAACCCCAACCTACCCCAGAGATGATTAATCAGGTCCTTGCTTATCTTAGCGGGTTATCTGATCAGGGCCAGACACGTCCAGTGTTTTCTGCACCAGCACCTCAGGTTCCAGGAGTACAACATGCAACTGCTGGGGCTCCCCGCATGGATGCCTCATTGGAAATAGGCACGTTCCTCGATCGACTACAGGGCCTATAATGACAAGTGATCAGCATGAACTTTTCAGTAAGTTCTTGAAGTTGAAACCTCCAGTTTTCAAGGGTGCTGAATCTGAGGATGCCTACGACTTTCTGGTTGATTGTCATGAGCCACTACACAATACGGGCATAGTAGAACGATTCGGCGTCGAGTTTGTGACCTATCAATTTTAGGGGAACGCCAAAATGTGGTGGCGATTGTATGTTGAGTGTCAACCAGCACAAGCACCACCTATGACTTGGACATCATTCTCTAGCTTGTTTATGGAGAAATATATACCCCGAACTTTGAGGGATAGGAAGAGAGATGAGTTCCTGAGCCTAGAGCAAGGCAGGATGTCGGTTACAGCGTATGAGGCTAAGTTTCGTGCATTATCTAGGTATGCCACCTAGCTTTGCTTCAGTCCACAAGAGCGGATTTGCCGTTTTGTGAAGGGATTGAGGTCAGATTTGTAGATTCCAGCCTTATAGGTATCTACTGCAGCAAAATCCTTTCAGGAAGTGGTAGACTTCGTGATAGAGGTGGAGGGACTGAAGCCAGATGACTTCACCATGGCATCAACAACTAAGAAGTTTCGTAAGGGAGGTGAATTTGGTGGGTCTTACTCTAGAGGGCAGAGTTCAGGAGGTTATCCAGCCCGACCTATTCAGTCTTCACTACAGATTGTAGCTGGGGGTCCACCGCAGACTGGTCAACATTTCTCTGAGTTTGGAGGTTATCCTTAGACTCCGTCGTTCTCACAGAGACCTATGCTTGAATCCAGAGAGTGTTATGGATGTGGAGAGACTGGACATATTAAGTGGTATTGTCAAAAACAGAGTTACAGACCCCCAATAGTCAGAGGTAGAGGTGGTCATGGAAGAGGCCGCTATTATGGAGGACGTGGTGGCCGAGGTAATGGTGGTCACCAAAACGGCCGGGGTGACGGGCAAAGTGGAACTTCTGCAGCGCAACATTGTAGGGGCAACGGGCAGACAGGTGATAGGGCCCATTGTTATGCTTTCCCTGGGAGATCTGAAGCGGAGACATCTGATGCTGTCATCACAGGTAATCTTTTGGTTTGTGATTGCATGGCTTCTGTATTGTTTGATCCTGAATCTACATTTTCATATGTATATTCCTCATTTGCTACTGGTCTTAATTTACATTGTGAATTGCTTGACATACCTATTCGTGTTTCTACTCCGGTGGATGAGTCTGTGATAGTTGAAAAGGTGTATAGGTCTTGTCTTGTGAATTTCTATGGGAGCAATACTCATGTAGACTTGGTTATCTTAGAAATGGTTATTTCGATGTAATTCTGGGTATGACTTGGCTTTCTCCAAACTTCGCAATCCTAGATTGTAATGCAAAAACTGTGACATTGGCCAAGCCTGGGACAGATCCGTTAGTGTGGGAGGGTGAGTACACTCTCACTCCAGTTCGTATCATCTCCTTTATTCGTGCTAAGAGAATGGTTAGTAAAGGGTGTTTATCTTTCTTGGCACACCTCCGGAATGATACTACCCAAGTACCTTCTATTGAGTCGGTTTCGATAGTCCGTGAGCTTCTGGATGTGTTTCCTGCAGACCTTCCTGGTATGCCACCGGATAGGGATATTGATTTTTGTATTGATCTGGAGCCGGGTACTCGCCCCATTTCCATACCCCCTTATAGAATGGCTCCCGCTGAGTTAAGAGAGTTAAAGGCCCAACTTCAAGAGTTGTTAAACAAAAGCTTTATTAGACCAAGTGCATACCCTTGGGGTGCTCCTGTTTTGTTTGTGAAGAAGAAGGATGGAAGTTTTCGGATGTGCATAGACTACAGACAACTGAATAAGGTAACTGTTAAGAACAAGTATCCTCTTCCTCGCATCGATGATTTGTTCGATCAGTTACAAGGTGCTTGTACCTTCTCAAAAATCGATTTGAGATCTGGTTATCATCAATTGTAAATACGGGCAACGGATGTGCCAAAGACTGCTTTTCGGACTAGGTATGGACATTATGAGTTCTTAGTATTGTCTTTTGGGTTTACTAATGCCCCTGCTGCTTTCATGAGTTTGATGAATGGGATTTTTAAGCCATATCTGGATCTCTTTGTCATCGTATTCATTGACGATATACTGGTATACTCAGAGAGCAAGAAAGAACATGAGGAACACTTGAGAATTATATTGGAAATGTTGAGGGAGAAAAAGCTTTATGTCAAATTCTCCAAGTGTGAGTTTTGGCTAGATTCAATGTCCTTCTTGGGGCATGTGGTTTCTAAGGATGGAGTGATGGTGGATCCTTCTAAGATTGAAGCAGTGAAGAGTTGGGCAAGACCTACTAATATTACAGAGGTAAGGAGATTTGTCGGTTTAGCTAGCTACTACCGTCAATTTGTCAAGGGATTCTCTTCTATTGCTTCCCAATTCACAAACTTGACTAAGCAGAGTGTTCCATTTGTATGGTCAGACGAGTGTGAAGAAAGCTTTCAAAAGCTCAAAACCTTGTTGACTACTGCACAAATTCTTACCCTGCCAGTGGAAGGTTTGAATTTCATTGTTTATTGTGATGCATCCTATTTTGGTTTGGGTGCAGTGCTAATGCAAGAGAAGAACGTAATTGCTTATGCTTCGAGGCAATTAAAGGTGCATGAACGTAATTATCCTACCCACGATTTGGAGTTGGCTGCAGTAGTGTTTGCATTAAAGAAATGGAGACATTATCTATATGGGGTTAAGTATGAAGTCTATACAGATCATCGCAGTTTACAGTATGTCTTTACTCAGAAAGATTTGAATTTAAGACAGAGGAGGTGGATGGAACTACTGAAGGACTATGATATCACTATCTTGTATCATCCGGGAAAAGCTAACGTTGTGGCAGATGCGTTTAGTAGAAAAGCAGGGAGCATAGGAAGTCTAGCGGAGAGGCTAAAGAAGCAAAAATCGATGAGGAAGGTGTGTTGAGGATTAAGAGAAGGGTATGTGTACCCCGCGTCGATGATTTGATTCACACTTTTCTTACAGAGGCTCATAGTAGAAGGTATTCTATACATCCTGGTGCAACCAAGATGTATCGTGACCTAAAGCAACATTTTTGGTGGAGTAGGATGAAGCGTGACATTGTTGATTTCGTTGCTCAATGCCTGAATTGTCAGCAGGTAAAATATGAACACCAGAGGCCTGGAGGGACACTTCAGAGAATGCCCATTCCTGAATGGAAGTGTGAGAGAATTTCAATGGACTTCGTTGTTGGTCTTCCAAAGACAATGGGTAAGTATGACTCCATTCGGGTAATCATTGATAGGTTAACTAAGTCTGCTCACTTCATTCCAGTTAAGGTGACTTACAATGCAGAGAAGTTAGCCAAACTTTACATCTCAGAAATTGTTCGATTGCATGGAGTTCCACTTTCCATCATATCAGATAGAGGTAGGCAGTTTACTTCTAAGTTTTGGAAAACGTTGCATACTGAATGAGGTACTAGCTTGGATCTTAATACTGCATTCCACCCTCAGACCGATGGTCAGTCTGAGCGAACGATTCAGGTTTTGGAGGATATGCTTCGTCCGAAAACTTCCATCCTTCTTCTTCACAAACAAAACAGGAGCACCCCAAGGGGATGTACTTGGTCTAATAAACCCTTTGCTTAACAACTCTTGAAGTTGGGCCTTTAACTCTCTTAACTCAGCGGGAGCCATTCTATAAGGGGGTATGGAAATGGGGCGAGTACCCGGCTACAGATCAATACAGAAATCAATATCCCTATACGGTGGCATACCAGGAAGGTCTGCAGGAAACACATCCAGAAACTCACGGACTATCGAAACCGACTCAATAGAAGGTACTTGGGTAGTATCATCCCTGAGGTGTGCCAAGAAATCTAAACACCCTTTGCTAACCATTCTCTTAGCGTGAAGAAAGGAGATGATACGAACTGGAGTGGGAGTGTAGTCACCCTCCCACACTAACGAATCTGTCCCAGGCTTGGCCAATGTCACAGTTTTGGCATTACAATCTAGGGTTGCAAAGTTTGGAGAAATCCAAGTCATACCCAAAATTACATCGAAATCAACCATTTCTAAGATAACCAAGTCTACATGAGTGTTGCTCCCCACAAAAGTCACAAGGCAAGACCTATACACCTTTTCAACTATCACAGACTCACCCACCGGAGTAGAAACACGAATAGGTATGTCAAGTAATTCACAATGTAAATTAAGACCAGTAGCAAATGAGGAAGATACATATGAAAATGTAGATCCTATACTGGTATACTCAAAGAGCAAGAAAGAACATGAGTAACACTTGAGAATTGTATTGGAAATGTTGAGGGAGAAAAAGCTTTATGCAAAATTCTCCAAGTGTGAGTTTTGGCTAGATTCAGTGTCCTTCTTGGGGCATGTGGTTTCTAAGGATGGAGTGATGGTGGATCCTTCTAAGATTGAAGCAGTGAAGAGTTGGGCAAGACCTACTAAAGTTACAGAGGTAAGGAGCTTTGTCGGTTTAGCTAGCTACTACCGTTGATTTGTCAAGGGATTTTCTTCTGTTGCTTCCCAATTGAAAAACTTGACTATGCAAAGTGTTCCATTTGTATGGTCGAACGAGTGTGAAGAAAGCTTTCAGAAGCTCAAAACCTTGTTGACTACTGCACCAATTCTTACCCTGCCAGTGGAAGGTAAGAATTTCATTGTTTATTGTGATGCATCCTATTCTGGTTTGGGTGCAGTGCTAATGCAAAAGAAGAATGTAATTGGTTATGCTTCGAGGCAATTACAGGTGCATGAACGTAATTATCCAACCCACGATTTGGAGTTGGCTGCGGTAGTGTTTGCATTAAAGCAATGGAGACATTATCTATATGGGGTTAAGTGTGAAGTTTATACAGATCATCGCAGTTTACAATATGTCTTTACTCAGAAAGATTTGAATTTGACATAGGGGAGGTGGATGGAACTACTGAAGGACTATGATATTACTATCTTGTATCATCCGGGAAAAGCTAATGTTATGGCAGATGCGTTAAGTAGAAAAGCAGGGAGCATGGAAAGTCTAGCTCACTTGCAGGTTTCTAGACGCCCATTGGCTAGAGAGGTTCAGACTTTGGCTAATGACTTTATGAGGCTAGAAGTAAATGAGAAGGGAGGATTTTTGTCCTGTGTGGAGGAAAGATCTTCCTTTCTTGACAAGATTAAGGGAAAACAGTTTACTGATGAGAAACTGATCCGGATTCGAGATAAGGTATTGCAAGGAGAGGCTAAAGAAGCAAAAATCGATGAGGAAGGTGTGTTGAGTATTAAGGGAAGGGTATGTGTACCCCGCGTTGATGATTTTATTCACACTATTCTTACAGAGGCTCATAGTACAAGGTACTCTATACATCCTGGTGCAACCAAGATGTATCGTGACCTAAAGCAACATTTTTTGCGGAGTAGGATGAAGCGTGACATTGTTGATTTCATTGCTCAATGCCCGAATTTTCAGCAGGTAAAATATGAACACCAGAGGCCTGGAGGGACACTTCACAGAATGCCCATTCCTTAATGGAAGTGGGAGAGAATTGCAATGGACTTCGTGGTTGGTCTTCCAAAGACAATGGGTAAGTATGACTTCATTTGGGTAATCGTTGATAGGTTTACTAATTCTTCTCACTTCATTCCGGTTAAGGTGACTTACAATGCAGTGAAGTTAGCCAAACTTTACATCTCAGAAATTGTTCGATTGCATGGAGTTCCACTTTCCATCATATCAGATAGAGGTAAGCAATTTACTTCTAAGTTTTGGAAAACGTTGCATGCTGAATTAGGTACTAGGTTGGATCTTAGTACTGCATTCCACCCTCAGACCGATGGTCAGTCTGAGCGAACGATTCAGGTTTTGGAGGATATGCTTCGTGCATATGTGATGGAATTTGGTGGTCATTGGGATAACTTCTTACCCTTAGCGGAGTTCTCATACAACAATAGCTATCACTCAAGTATTGACATGGCCCCATTTGAGGCACTATATGGGAGAAGATGTAGGTCTCCCATTGGGTGGTTTGATGCATTTGAGGTTAGATCTTGGGGTACTGACCTTCTGAGGGAATCGTTAGATAAAGTGAAAGGCATCCAAGAAAATCTTTTAGCGGCTCAGAGTAGACAGAAGGAATATGCAGATCGAAAGTTTAGAGACTTGGAGTTTATGGAGGGTGAGCAAGTCTTGATGAAGGTGTCGCCCATGAAAGGGGTGATGCGGTTCGGTAAGCAAGGTAAGCTTAGTCCGAGGTACATTGGTCCATTTGAAGTTCTGAAGTACGTGGGGGAGGTAGCTTATGAATTTGCCTTTCCCCCAGGACTGTCAGGAGTGCACCCGGTATTTCATGTGTCTATGTTGAAAAGATACCATGGGGATGGAAACTACATCATTCGTTGGGATTCAGTTCTTCTTGATGAGAATTTGTATTATGAGGAGGAGCCTGTTGCCATTTTAGATAGAGAAGTTCACAAGTTGAGATCAAAGGAGATTGTATCCATCAAAGTTCAATGGAAGAATCGACCAGTTGAAGAGTTCACTTGGGAGAAGGAGGCCGATATGCAAGAAAGATACCCACACCTGTTTACAGATTCAGGTACTCCTTTTCGTCCTTGTTTTTCTTCTTGTGATCATTCGGGGATGAACGATGGGTAAATTGATATCTATTGTAACGACCTGTTTAGTTGTTTTGAGCTGTAGAGTTTATTTCTGGTAATAACTCTCTTAGGTGACGGATTCCACGACGGACCGTCATGGGCACGACGGACCGTCGAGGGGGTCTCGTTCCAAAACACTTAGATTCTGATAATTTGGGTACTGAGAACAACTCTCTGAACTTCGCGACGACATGGCAGGACGGACCATCGTGGGCACGACGGACCGTCACAGACCCTTTAGTGAAATTTAGTCTCTGAACTTTGTGACGGAAACAGCAGAACAGACCGTCGCAGGCACGATGGGCCGTCACAGGCTGCGTAACCCTAACTGGGTCGGATTTCTGTTAAATGTTTTAAGGGGCGTTTTGGACTATTCCTTCTTAGAATTATTAAGTTAGTGGGTTAATGTTAATAATTTAATTACTTGGGGGTTAAAGGAGACAACCTTGGAATAAATAGTGGGTTACTTTTACCATCTTTTACACTTAATTATATGGTAATAAGGGTAAAAGAAAAAGAGTTTGAATAAGGAAAAAGAAGAAAGAGACAGAAAGAGAGGGAGAACGATCGAGAGAAGAGAGAAACGAAGAGGAAAGCAAAGGTTTTGGCGGGATAGCTTGCTTGATCGCGAATTCTTCGGTGGAGGTAGGTTATGGTTTATGCTATTTCATAATAAACTCTTAATAGCGAATGATATGTATTGGGTAATTTTGTAAAGTCTTCTATATGCTTAATTGTGTGCTTGCATGATGTGATTATGTAATTGTGATAAAATAAGCATGATGAGGTTGTTGAATCTTAAACCTTAAAACCTCTTTGTTAATGATGATGCCTTGGTATAAAAGATGGCTTGATGAACTAAAAGAATGAGGTTAATGGATCGGGTGTCACATTCCGGCACCAGGATAGTAATAGTGGATCGGGTGTCACGTTTCGACACCAGGATAGTATTAATGGATCGGGTGTCACGTTCCGACACCAGGATAGTAGTAGTGGATCGGGTGTCACGTTCCGACACCAGGATAGTAGTAGTGGATCGGGTGTCACGTTTCTACACCAGGATAGTATTAATGGATTTGGTGTCACGTTCCGAAACCAGGATAGTATTAATAGATCGGGTGTCACGTTTCGACACCAGGATAGTAGTAGTGGATCGGGTGTCACGTTCCGACACCAGGATAGTAAAGAGAATGAATCTTGAATTATGCTAATATACTCAGATTTAATGAACTTGTTTCCCAAATGAGTATGGTGTGGAGGCCTTAGTCCTCATAGATGTGCTTGGGTTGTGCCCAATGGTTATGGTACTTGTTGTTGTCACCTGTTAAGTGTTATGGTTGATTTTATTTTATTATTTGATATATATTGCTCTCTATTCTTAGTTGGTCGATGATACCTACTCAGTACTTGTGTTTTGTACTAACCCCTACATGTATGTTTTCTCTTTGATATTTGTGGAGTGCAGCAAACGTATCGTCGTCTTCAACTCAACCGCAACTCTAGCCAGTCTTCATCACGTCAGATTTCAGGGTGAGCTATTGTTCCTAGCTCGGACTGGATTCTCTCTCATTCATGTCTTGATGTCCTTGAAGTTCGGACATGGACCATTTGTTTTCTTATTTTAGTTTCCTAGACACTCTTAGATTTAGTAATTTGAGGATAGAATGTTCTTGTGATGATGACTTCCAGATTTTGGGGAAAATAATAAGTTTTGAGTTTTAGAAGTCATTTATTTATTTCGTTAATGAGTTTTAAGTCTTCCGCATTATTTTCTATTTATTATTATTGAATTGTTGGGGTTTAGATTGGTTGGTTCGCTCACATAGGAGGTTAAGTTTGGGTGCCACTCGCGGCTCGTTTTGGGTCGTGACAAAAACGTATGCTCGCAACTATTTTAGCGTATTCAGTTTGCAAAATACTAAATTTTTTATTCTTCCTAAAGTATATGCTAGGATTATAAATAGTTCTCATTGGAACTACATTAAAACGATCAAACTTTTTCAATGTAATGAGACTGACACAAAGAGAAACTATTAGACGTTCAGTTGATTTTCACTCCAAAAATCACATTTGTCTCACCAAGGTCATTCATTTCAAATTTAGAAGACAAAGGGCTCTTGGTTTCATTAATAACATTTACATTAGGACAAAAGATTAACATGTCATCTAGATACTATTACCACACAATCTGCACCTATCATTTTAGAATAAACACATGTATCACAAAAATTTATAACAAAGTCATTATCAAGTAATGAGAAATTAAATTTTTCATACCAATGCTTATGTGCTTCTTTTATTCCATACAAGGACTTACTCAATTTTCATACTTTATCCTCTTGTCCTGGAATCACAAAACCATCAGGTTACTTCATATAGATTTCTTTATCTAAATCACCATTTAAAAATGTTGTTTTGACATACATTTGATGTACCACTAGGACACTATGAAAGTGTTCATGGATGATTTCTCTTTGGTAGGTGATATATTTGATGACTGTTTGGTTAATTTTAACACGATACTACACAGATGCAAAGAGATAATTTGGTTCTCAATTGGGAGAAGTGTCATTTCATGGCTAAGGAAGGCACAATACTAGGCCACAAGGTGTCATAGAAGGGAGTGGAGGTAGACAAATCATTGATTGAGATAATTGAAAAGTTGTCTTCTCCTATTTTTGTAAAAGGTATTCGGAGTTTTTTGGGTCAGGCAAAATTCTATAGATGATACATCATAGATTTCTCAAAAATTGCATATCCCTTGTGCAAAATGTAGGAGAAAGAGATGAAATTATCCTTTGATAATGCATACTTAAAAGCCTCCGGGTGCACGATTGGTTGGAAGCATTTGAGATGATGTGTAATCCAAGTGGTATTTCTTTGGGAGTTTTGTTAGGGCAGATGCACAACAAGATATTCCCACTACTAAAAAACTACAGACAACGTTGCTAAAAGAGACAACATTTTTTCCATGTTGTTCGTTGTTTTATAATTTATATATATATATATATATATATATATATATATATATATTGACGTTGTCCGTTGCTTTTATTAAAAATAATTATATAAACTAAAATAGTATCCACATGGTCCGTCATTTTTAATTTATTTTAAAGATATTAATTATTTTTATTATAGCGCTAGAAAAAATGTTTATATCCATCACTTCTTCGTCAAAATACTTGGTCAACTCTGTTTAAAAAGTGATGGATGGTGTCTCTTAATTCATCACATTTTGGTCAACTATTTTTTAAAAAAGTGATGGACATAGAGACGTTGTCCGTCGCTTTTCATTAAATTTATAACAGAGAGACGCGATTTCCCCCCATTTCCCCATTTCTGACAACTCTCCTCCTTGAGCTATATTTAAATTTTGTTAGGTATTTAATTGTAATTTGTTTATTGAATTTGTGTTTATTGATTGTAAATTTTTGTTAGGGATTATTAGTTATTTGATTAAATTTGTATAATTTTAGGATTAGTTTGAGTTAGGGTATTTTATGACTAGTTTGAATTAGGGTATTTTAGGATTAGTTTGAATTAGGTTCTTTTATGACTAGTTTGAATTAGGGTATTTTGGAGTAGTTTTTGAATTTGGATTTTAGGACTAGCTAGTTTGAATTAGAGATTTTGGGAGTAGTTTGAATCAAGGTATTTAAAGACTTATTTGAATTTGAGTATTTCTTCAGTTAAATATTTTGATTTTGAGATTTTAGGAGTTTGAATTTTTTATTTTAAAATTCGTTTTAATTTTGAATTTAGGACTATAGTTTGAATTATATTTGAGATTTTAGGGCTAATAGTTTGAATTTGGAATTTTACCACTAGTTTAATTTTAGGATTCTAGGACTACATTGAATTTGTTGTTTTAAAAATAGTTTGAATTGGAATTTAGGATTTGTTGAATTATATTTGTGAATTTATAATTAATTATTTAAATTTGAGATTTTAGGACTAGCGAGGTTTGAATTTTCTATTCCATGGATTTGAATTACAACTTAATTAGATTTTATAATTAATTATAACTTGAACATAACTAGGAATATGAACTTGAAATCTTGTTGACATTAATTAACTTTGGGGTTATAGCACTGGCTAGCCAGTTTTGAATTTGGGATTTTATAAGGGATTTCAGTTACAACTTAATTAGAACTTATAATTAATTATAGGTGGAATTTACTATAATTGAACTTAATTAGGAATAAGAACTTGAAATGTTGTTGACCTTAATTAATAGGACATAATTTTATTTTTATTAGAACTTGGATTTTATTTGAACGTAATTAGAATTTTGTAGTACTTGAAAATCTTATTGACCTTTCTTAATTTGAACTTAAATTATTTAGAATTTTACTAAACTTAATTAATTTATAATAACTTGAAATCTTAATTAGAAATTAATATAAACTTAATTTGGACTTGACTAGAACATGAACTTAATTAATTAGTATTCATTAATTAATTAAACATATCTTTGTAGATCTTGAAATCTTGAAATGTAGTATTTATATTAACAATATAAATTAGTTTAATGTAGTAAAATTGTTATTTAATTTATTAATATAATTGAATATCTATATATTTGTGGATGGATCATCGTTTGTGAATGTCTAATATGCATTGTCAAACTTGTGCTGGTTTGAAACTTGAGTTTATTGACAGTGTTAGAAATTTTATTGAAGATATAATGATACTTGACATTTTCAATAATAATGGATTGGTTAGGTGTGTTTGTAGTGCATATAGGTGCTTAGATTTTATTGAACCAGATACAATCATGGTTCATTTGTACTGTAATGCATTTAAGCCTATTTATTTTTTATGGATTGATAATGGATAAAGAGATGAATTTAATGATATGTGTTTATAATTCGATACTTGTGGAGGAATATAATATGATTGAACCACATGATGAAGTTAGAGTTGAACGTGATAATAGGGTTGAATATGATAGGGTTCATGAAATAATCAATGATGCTTTCGGGGTTCAAGGTTGAATGGAACTCGACCAATATTCTAATGAAGCTCCTAATGAAGAATCAAGATGTTTCTATGATCAATTAAAAGAGTCAATTAGAAGAGTCTAGTCGTCAACTTTTTAAAGGGAGTCTGCGTTCTTTTTTGTCAGTTACGGTTAGATTAATGAATATTAAATAAGATTGGAATATTCCTAATGCACCTATGGACACAACAGTTGATCTTTTGGGTGAACTAGTTAATTCGGAGTTTAACATACCTAAGAACTTCTATTAGGCTAATCATTCGCTTTCCAAGTTAGGATGATGTATGATAGAATTCATTGTTGTGTTAATGGCTGCATGTTGTTTTACAAGACAAATAGTGAATTAGAAAATTGTTAGTTTTGTGGACATGCTCATTATAAGAAGACTCCATCTGGAAAGATGGTCTTAGTTAAGTGGATGCATTAACAACATATTAAACCTATGATAAAGAGGTTGTATGCATCAATGAGGTATATCCCACATATGATATGACATCGTAAATATAGAAGGACGCCGAGTGTCTTGTCTCATCTATCTGATAGTGAAGCATGAAAACATTTTGATAATGTATATCTTGATTTTTCTTGTGAACCCAAAAATGTATTGGGGTTATGTTTAGATGGATTCACACCATTTTTAATGCTGCTTCACCTTATTCATGTTTGCTGGTATTTCTTATCCCGTATAATCTTCCTCATGAAATATGCATGATATGTCCCTACATCTTTCTACGTGGTGTTATTCCAGGTCTCCGTGATTCAAAAAGTTTGGTTGATGTCTAACTACAACCCTTGATAGATCATCTCAAACAATTGTGGGTTGAAGGCATTTTGACTTATGATATATCAATTAAGTAGAATTTCGTTATGCGTGCTTCCTTAAGGTGGACTATTAATGATTTTTCTGCATATGAGATTTTTTCTGGTATCAACATTAAAAACATGACAGAAAAAATACATGGTTTGATAGTCATCGCCAGTTCTTTACAATGGACCATGAGTATAGAATGATGAAAAAAACATTTTGAATTTTTTTTTGAAGTGACACCTCGCCTCCATTTCACACAGGGCATACAATCTGGGAGAGAGTTTCTCAATTACCTAAAGTTACAGAAGCTGCATCTTCTAGACTTTCTGGATATGGTGTTGAACATAATTGAACCAATTAAAGCATATTTTGGGAGTTTTTGTGTCGCAAGGACAATATTCTATGGCATAATCTGGATATGATTCAAATTGAAAAAAGTTTATTTTGACAATTTATTTAACATAGCATGGATGTTAAGGGTAAGACAAAAGACTATCCAAAAGATAGTGGACGTAAAGGAATATTGTAGGAGAAAAGAGTTATGACTGCAAGAACTACAATTTGGTGAAATAGTTAAGCCCAAAGCCATCTTTTCATTCACATTGGATGTTAAATGTAAATTTTGTGAGTTGGTTAAAATTTTGAGGATGTCGGAGGGCTATGCTCCAAATTTATGAAAGCGTACAAATATGAATGAAGGGAAATTGATAGGTATGAAAAGTGATGATTGTTATGTGTTCATGAAAATTTTAATTCTTACCCAAAAAGATATGGAAACCAATTATAGAAATAACTCTTTTTAAAGAAGATTTGTGTTCTACAAAGTTGTCGGAGAGTAGTTTAGACAGGATGAAAGAAAATGTTCTTGTTATTAATACTAAGTTGGAGAAGATATTTCCATGTAATTTTTTTTGATGTTATGGAGCATCTTTTGATTCACCTTGTACAAGAGGCCCGCCTTGGAGGTCCGGTTCAAACAAAATGGATGTATTCATTTGAAATATTCAGTAAGTCTTTTACTAACATATATCATATATTATTATAAGTGGGAAACTCCTAACCTCAAAGTTAAATTAGCTTTTTGTCCTTATCTTATCTCTGAAATAAATTAATATTAATATCTATTTAATCAATTGAACATTAAGTAATAGTTATAGTATATTTAAATTCATGCATCAAACAAAATCTTAATGCATCATATATTCATGTACTAATTAAATGTAGGTAATGAAGAGTCTAATAACCTTTCAATTTTAATTTGTAACATAAGTGGGGGCAATGAAAAGTCCATTGAACACACTCACACCATATTATTTATATTCCTACTCATCTTGCATTTTAGAATAGGTACTACATCAGTTGTAAAATTTTCATTACTAGTTTGTAATTATAAGAATTCTTACTATTTTATAAATTCGTATTCTTTAAAATTTCATGCATAATCATCTTCTTTTTTCTGAGAAATATTTAAATTATGATAGTTACAAGATTAATATACTACAATATATATGATGTTGTAAGTGAATTTTTATTTTTCATATCTCCATCATTTTGAGTTTTTAAATATAGCTTCGTAATTGATTACTGTTTTTTGTGTTCATCCTTTCTACTATCTTTAGAATATATAGTAAAGCTAATCTCATTTTGTATTTATTATTAATTATTTTAAGGGTAAATATGTTACATCCCAAAGAATAATAATTATGTCTTCTTAATTCTTTGATAATCATTTATCTTTTTAGAATAACATATTCGTACTTTTTCCTTTTTATATCTCATCTCAAATGTTTTAAAAAATCATGTACTTAACTGTTACATAGAGGTATTTATTATTAATTATGTTGAGGGTGAATAAGTTAAATCCCAAAGAATAATAATTATGTCTTCTTCAGTCTTTGATAATCATTTATCTTTTCAAATTAAAATATTTATACTTTTTCCTTTTCATATCTCATCTCCAATGTTTTAAAAAATCATGTACTTAACTGTTACATAGTGGTACAAAATAAGTGTAAAAGTGATAATTAAAAAAGAATAATATATAGTAAAAAAATTAAATGATACATTGAAAATATTGTTTTAGAATTCATATAAATAAAGATCCTTTAATATATAGTTCAAGAAATATAGTGCATCTTTATTCTTAAAATATTTATTCTTTCTTTTCTATGTATCTTTTTCATTATTATCATATGATTATAGTTTTTTTATACATATGATATGTTCTTTCTAGAGTATGTCGACTTCTAACAAAATGTAATTTAATTAGTATGAAAATATTTTTGTCTATATGTTTTAATGTGATGTCTTTTATTATGGATGTCATGTCTTTATTTACTTCTCTCTTTTTTGTTTGAAATTGTAGATTTTTCTATAAATTTGATGGTATACCGCCCAAACATTTTGTAACGTTTTTCTTTATACATATCTTTTTTAATAGACAATTTCTTTTTTGATTATTAAAACTTATGTTTTGCAATTAAAATATATTATTTCTTTAATATAATAAAATGGTTTTTTCATTAAATATTTAAAATATCAAACCTTCAACATGTAACATAAGATTTTCATGTTATATTTTGTGCAGAGTTATATTCTTATGTTAAAATTACATATGAAAGTATTTTAGATTTTCACTTAGCTATATAAATTAACTATTATCAATTAGAGGACAAACGTGCAATGCACATTCCGAGAACTAGTATATATATATATATATATATATATGCAAATAATTAAGCTAAGGGGAAAGATGAAAGGATGATCATATTGGGAGAGCTTGTGATTTTTATTCTTATTACTTTGTTGATGATGTGTCATGTAGTAGAAAAAGACTCAATCGCAATGATGAAGGTGATATTGATCCTTTATTTCTATCGATATCAATTTTTAATCAAAATGGATGAGGATCTAAAGAGCGTGGAAACGAGGCTTACTAATATGGATATGCAAACAGTTTACTTGGCTTAATTATCCAGAGATTCAACCATATCTCAAGTAAGTGTTAAAAATATATTATCGAATTACATACTAATAACAGTTCATTAACTAACGAAATAGTTGAATGTAAAATGACCATCCTGTTCGTAAACGCGTGGGGTAATGAAGTCATTTACACAAAATTTCCCAAATAGCTGAAAAACTATGTAAATGTGCAAGCTTACATTGAATCGCTAAGTATTTAATAATGTATATATGTTATACTAAATTATATTAGGCATAATACATGAATGTGCCCTTTAACTTTGCTTTGAATCACATTTATACCTTTCAACTTTGGATGTGCACAAATAGACACTTAAACTTGTATAAAATCGAGCAAATAGACACACATGTCCTACATGTCATCCAACATGTCATTTTTTGTCCTACATGTATACTTCCATATAGGACTCGTGCATTTATTTATATATAAGTTGGATAGTTAATATGCCTATTTGTGCATTACAAAAGTTGGAGGTCAAAGTTAAAATTTGAAGCCATGTTTAGTGTCCAATATATATATTATGTCATTATATTACTTGTAATAACAATCACTTAGGATTACGATGAATACTCAAGTTTCCATCATTTGTGTCACGCCCCGAGCTACCCTCGAGACACTGACACAGAACCTAAGACCACAGGTAATCTCAAGCTAACCCTTCTTGCAAGATCATGAGCATACTAAAGATAATAAACTGATGTGGAAGATAAATCATAATTAAATCTGAAAAAATAGGGAATACTAATCATGATATAATATGAAAACTGATTAGTTTAATACGATGAAGTTAGTAACTTAACACTGAGCTGAAACTGACTATGTATGAAATAAGCCTCTAAACTGTACTAGATATATTTGGACAAGCCCAAGCTAAATCTAGCAAAAACTGAAACTAAAGTGACTAAAGACTGAAATGAAACTCATGATTGTTGTCCTCGGAGAATGAGGACTCACAATTGAATTTGCTGAACTGGAGATCTGAAATCGATCTATGCGTAATCTGATGCTGAGAACCTGAACCTACATCTCGAGAAGATATAGCACACGTATGTGTCAATACTTGAAAGATACTGAGCATGTAGGATAGAGTAAAGCTGGAATAAAACATAACTGAACAAGCATAATAGAAAGTATAATAACCAGACATGATAAACTGAATTCTGAGCTCACTGGATGCAATGAGCAATTTATAAAATGCTGAAATTGAATATTGAATATATTGATAAATGATCAATGCTGAGAGTCTGACTAATCTGTGGGAGATATTAATAATAGATAATAAAACCACATGTGCTAAATGTGGTGTCCGATGTATACGCCCCATCGAGAGGACCTAATATACTCTGCAAAAGGTATAAAAGTATGTTTGCGTGATACTAAATTGATTACCTATAGAGGGGACTTACAACCTACTTGGCTAGTAGTTCTGGGACTATTGGGTATGCTAAACCCTAGTCCAACTCATTATTATGCTACTCCCAATGAATTCTGTAAATTTATTGATTATGTCTGAGTTTTTGTAAATATTGAATAGCTTGAAACTGAAAATGCAAACTAAGAATGCAACAATTTATATGGTAAATATGCATTTTTAACTGAGGCATGTATATCTGAAGTGTCTGAAATATCTGACCTAGAATGTGTAATTCATGAACTAAAGAAATACAAAGCTAGGGTTCTGAAATTCATGCGATAATCTTAATAATAACATGATAATCTTATTTGGAACATATATTTAATAAATTCATGAAGTTCTATCAATGTTCTAGAAACCCTAGGTTTAATCATGATAATAGAATCAAGGATCTGACTGAAACTAGGGACCCAATGGGTGAAAGAAACCCACTAGTGAAATCCCTCATACATAGTGATGAAATTCACAGAAAAATACTTATATTTTGGGGTTGGAACTGCTGGAAACTTGCTTCATTCTTAAACTAGGGTTCTTGAGCTTCTTCTTATTTCTTGCTGCTAAATTTCTAACATTTGATTTAATGATTTGACTTAGATATGTTTTAATTATGTATCCAGCCTAAAGTAACTAAAATATGATGATTTAGGGTTAAAACGACGTAACTTAGTGTTTAAAAAAAAGGGGTAAAGGTCAAAAAGACCCTTGTGAAAGTTGCTGTAGGAATAAATGACGGCCAGGACTGACTGTCTGTCATCTGATCGACGCCCCGTTGTTGGGTCTGTCGACTGGACCTGTTCGACAGGTCTTTACTAAAATGGGCATAACTTTTTTCTTGGAGGTCTGATTTTAGCAAGATCGGTTGATATGGAAAGATAATTCAACTATCTATCGTGGGTAGGTCATGGGACACCTAATCTATTTTTTACTAAGAGGTATGACCATTTAAGGTTGTTCCAACTGTATTTCCCCTTAACTGTCTGCAAATTTTCCATCTACGGACCGTGCTGGTCATCCGTAACTCTTGTAAGAGAGTGGGTGAAGAGAGTATTGATTGACGGTCGCGGAGTACGGACCGTCGTCTGACTTACGAACCCTAAGTCTGTCCTTCGTCCAAGACTTAACCAATTTTTCTAGGCTGAAATTTTTGGGCAGTTTCTGATCCCATCGATGGTAGTGCACGTCGTACTGTGGGTTAGGCTACGGTCCATAGATGCCATTGTTAGTTGCACCTGCAGATTTTTTCTTCTATAAAGTTATGTTTTGGTCGGTTTTGGCTACGGGGTGTTACATTATCCCTCCTTGGGAACATTCATCCTCGAATAGAGACTAAACTAGCTTAAGTAAAGGGATAGAGCTGCTAACCCTACTACTATACACTTAAAACTGAGTTTCTGACTGAATTTAGTTCCAAGTACATGTAATTACGCTGAAAATGCAAGTACAAACTGAGGGAATATGATTTTAAAACTGAATTTACGCATGAATGACTAGAAAATTGAAGAGGAACTATTAACTCAAGATGGAGCGGAATCGGAAGGAAAGACGTGAGGATACTTGGCTTTCATCGCTGCTTCTGCTTCCCAAGTAGCTCCCTCTACAGAGTGTCTCCTCCACAAAAACCTTGACTGAAGCGACTTCTTTGTTTCTCAACCTTCTGACCTGACGTTCAAGAATTTCAACTGGTACATCCTCATAACAAAGACTATCTTTCACCGCCACACTCTCCAACGGCACTATAGAGGCTGGATCACCCACACACTTCTTCAAGAGTGAGATGTGGAAGACCGGATGCACTGCAGCTAATTTTGCTGGCAACTCTTACTCATATGCCACCTTGCCAACACTTTTTAAAATCTTGTGAGGGTCTACATATCTAGGAGTGAGCTTCCCTTTCTTTCCAAATATCACTACCCCTTTCATAGGTGAGACTTTAAGAAAACCCTAATCATCAACTTGGGTCTCTAATTCCCTTCTCCTTACATCTTCATAAGATTTCTGACGACTTTGGGTTGTCTTAAGTCTATCTATAATGAGTTGCACTTTCTTCATAGCATAAAGGACTGAATTTCGCTCCATCAATGCTGCTTCACCTACATCAAACCAACCAAAAGGAGATCTAAATCTACGCCCATATAAAGACTCATAAGGGGCCATCTGAATGTTGGAATGGTAGCTATTATTGTAGGAAAACTCAATAAGTGAAAGGTGATCATCCCAACTACCCTTGAAATCGATCACACAAACTCTTAACATATCCTCTAAGGTCTAAATGGTACGCTCTGCCTGCCTATCTGTCTTTGGATGAAATGTTGTACTAAGTTTAAATTGAGTACCAAGACCTTTCTAAAATGACTTCCAGAAATGAGAGGTAAACTGAGGACCTCTATCTAAGATGATAGACAAAGAAACCCCATGCAACCTCACAATCTCATTAATGTAAAGCTTTGTGTAGTCTTCTGCCAAATATGTAGTTTTGACCGCCAAGAAGCGAGAAGACTTAGTCATCCTATCAACTATCACCCAAATGGGGTCGTGTTGTCTGCGAGTACGCGGTAATCCTGTGATGAAGTCCATATCGATCTCTTGAGTAATACCCCTTGGTTTCTCATGTTCTACCTTGACTTGCTGGAAATTGGGACACTTACTCACAAAGTCTGCTATATCCCTCTTCATGACATTCCACCAATAGACTTCCCGCAAATTGCAGTACATGTTAGTGGAACCTTGATGAATAGATTACCTAGAGTTATGGGCTTCTGCAATAATATGCTATCTCAACTCGCCCACATTAGGAACACACAATCTATCCTAGTAGCGAAGCACACAATATCCCCCTTGGGAGAAAACCTCCACTCTATGATTATGCACTGCACCCTTAAGTTCAAGCAAGATTGGATCACTGTCTTGCTTTTCGTTAACCTCCACTACCAAAGACGATTCCGCTCCATTCTGAATTGTTACACCATTGTCATATATGCTCATAAGGCTAAATCCCAAGTGAGAAAGCCTATGAACATCCTTCACTAGATCCTTCCTTCCGTCCTCAATATGGGCTACACTACCTATAGATAATCTACTAAGAGCATCTGCGACTACATTAGCCTTACCCGAATGATGATGCAAACTCATATCATAATCCATGATGAACTCTAGCTATATCCTCTGGTGAACATTCAACTCTTTCTCGGTGAACACATACTGAAGGCTGTTATGGTTATGGAACACATCTACGTGAACACCATACAAGTAGTGTCTCCAAATCTTAAGTGCAAACACCCCTGCTGCAAGCTCGAGGTCATGAGTTGGATAGTTCTTCTCAAGAACCTTAAGTTGTATAGAGGCATAAGCTATCACCTTACCTCTCTGCATCAACACACAACCTAGGACAACTCTGGATTGCTCACAATAGATAACATAACCATCTGAACCCTGTGGTAGAGTCAAGACAGGAGTTTTAGTCAATCTTATTTTCAACTCTGCAAAACTTTTCTCACAATCATCTAATCATTGAAACTTGACCATCTTCTGATTCAACCTAGTCAATGGTGAGGCTAGGGAGGAGAATCATTCCAAGAACCTTCTATAATAACCTGCTAGACCTAAGAAACTTCTGATATCTGTAGCAGAGGTAGATATGGGCCACTGCTACACTGCTTCTATCTTCTATGACTCCACTCGGATCCATTCGCTAGATAGAATGTGACCAAGAAAGCAACAGACTGCAACCAGAACTCACATTTAATAAACTTAGCGAATAACATGCGATTCTTGAGAGTCTGCAAAACAACTCTCAAATGACTTGCATGTTCTTTCTTACTCCTAGAGTAAATGAGGATATCATCAATAAAGACTATAACAAACAAGTCCAAGTACTGTTTGAAAACTCTGTTCGTCAAATCCATGAAAGCTACAGGAGCATTAGTTAGTCCAAACGACATAACTACAAATTCATAATGACCATACAGAGTTCTGAAGGCTGTTTTCAGAATGACACTATCTCTTACTCTAAGTTGATGATAACCTGATCTGAGGTCTATCACCCTGAAGTTGGTCAAACAAGTCATGAATTCTAGGGAAGGGATACTTATTCTTGATTGTGACATTGTTCAACTGTCTATAGTCAATGCACATTCTGAGAAAACCATCTTTCTTCCTTACGAACAGCACTGGTGCACCCTATGGTGAAATACTAGGTCCTATGAAACCCTTATCTACAAGGTCTATCGACTGCTCTCTCACATACCTGGTGATGAAATCCACAGAAAAATACTTATGTTTTGGAGCTGGAACTACTGGAAACTTGCTTCGTTCTTGATGTAGGTTTCTTGAGCTTTTTCTCTTTTCTTGCTTCTAATTTTCTAACTTTTGATTTAATGATGTGACTTAGATATGTTTTATTTATGTTTCTAGTCTTAAACTGACTAAAATATGATGATTTAGGGTCAAAACGACGTAACTTAGGGTTTAATCAAAGTGGTAAAGGTCAAAAAGACCCCTAGGAATGTTGTTGTTGGACCAAAGACGGCCAGGACTGACGGTCCGTCGTCTGACCGACGCCCCGTCGTTGGGTCTGTCGAGTGGGCCTTTTTGGCAGACCATTACTAAATTAGGAACAACTTTTTACTCGGAGGTCTGATTTTATCAAGGTTAGTTGATATGGAAAGATAATTCAATAATCTATCCATGGGTAGGTAATGAGACATCAAATTCAATTTTTTCTTTGATTTATGACCATTTGAAGTTGACCCAACTGCATTTCACCTTAACTGTGTGCAAATTTTCAACCTACGGACCGTAGGTTCACCTGCGGACCGTGCTGGTAATCCGTAGCTCTTGTAAGAGAGTGGGTGAAAGGAGTATTGATTGACGGTCAAAAACTACGGACCGTCGTCTTACCTACGGACCGTAAGTCCGTCTGTCATCCATGACTTAGCCAATTTTTCTAGGTTGAAAGATTTGGGAGTTTCTGATCCCATCGACGTTTGTGTGCTGGAAGGACCGTGGGTCAAGCTATGGTATGTCGATGCCACCATTAGTTGCACCTGTAGATTTTTTTTGTAAATCTATTTTTTTGACTGTTTTGTCTACGGAGTGTTACAATTTGCATTTACTAAAAGAAGTAACACTTGTACATAAGTCTCAAAAACTGGCAATGAATTAGTATTGTGTTAATGGTTTTAAGTTACCAAAGAAGTTTCTAGGAAAAGAAAATAAATAATAGCAGCATCTACATACAAGTTGATATTGATGCTACTGGACAAACTATTGAATGTTATGGTGTCATTCAGGAGATTGTTGAAGTGAGGTATTCAGGTTGGACTAAGAAGAAGATTGTATTGTTGCGATGTGAGAGGTTTGACCCATAATATAGAGAAAGGTGGACCATCAACATAACATAATTGAGGTTAAGCACACTAAGAAATATAGAAGTCATGATCCTTTTATTAGTGCACAAAATACTAAACAAGTGTATTACACTCCATATCCATTGCATAGAGACAAAGTGATTAGTGGTTGTTATAAAAACTAAGCCTATGGAAAAAATTGAAATTGACAATATTTTACATGTGGCATATCAAAATGATGTTGCAATTGTGGATCAAAAAGTTGATATTGAATAGAAAATCCCACTACAACATCCTCAATACATATTAGAAAAAGTATCTGGTACTGAGATACTACATGTTGAGGAAGAAATATCTAATAATGAGGAAAAATTAAGAATAGGACGATAATGAAAATAAAACAATTGAGGAACAAAAATGGGAGAATGATGAAATTGAAACAAGCGAAGATGAATTGTATTATAATGAAACCTAGTATATGTAACTTAATTTATTTTGCTAGTTTTATTTAATTTATGATTTTTATATATTATGCATGTAAATTTGCATATATATGTCATTAGGCTTTGAGGGTGACAAATATCACGAGAATTTTGGAGTTCGCCAAACTAATAAGGCTAAAAAGAAGAAGTCTAGGAGACTCATAGATCCTATTCCAGGATCTATTTGTTTGTGCCTGAGTGCATCGTTCATGACACTCATATATTTGCTCTTCCATTTGGTACGTCTGATCTTTGGCATATTATCCTAATTATCGTCGACCAGTCTGTGCTTTCTCTACTTCATTGACATTGCCTCTATTGCGCTACGCGGATCTACCTTTAGAGTCTATTTTTCTACCACGACCCTTATCGGCAGGTAGGATATTAGAGGGTACTCTATCTCCCACTTTTGCATCTCCTTAGTTATGTGCCATGAGGATTGGAGATTCTAGTAGCAAGCAGTAAGATACTATGACCAGTATGCCTCCATTGACATAGCGTTTTGTGTATCCTAGTGTATCACGTTCCACTACACTTGCACCTAGTGCTACATTAGATGTTGAGATGCCTGCTCTAGCTCTTGGCTAGAGGGACAAAGTTCGTATAGTCATGATTGAGACGGATTGACCATCGGAAGTTTGTTTGGCTATCTATTTGTTAGTTTATTTTATTTTTTTTCTTATACTTTAATATATTATTCACGAAATAACATACTTATCATGTGTTTCGAAGGTGGAATCCTATAAAGGATGCTGCCCGAGCTTTAAAAGACTGTGTTAGAAGACTTAATGCACATGCTTATCACTATTGGGCGAGATTCCAAATATTATATGCAAATGATGTTCAATGAATTTATCAAACATATTTTTTTAGTTAGGTTTAATAATTTTAATATACTTTACTTTTTTTACAATCGATCTAATTAACACTATTTAATATTTTTCATACTATGTTTACTTGGGAGTCGAGGTATAATTTGGTAATTGCAACTACATTTGAGAGGAGGACATCCGCGACTGTCTACATGGCTAAAGAAAGTTTGTGATACTGATTAACGTATTGGTGGGATGTTGCTTCATGTTTTGTTGATTTGAGGGGAACACAGATAAGTTTAAGGAAATTTCTGAACAAGCCAAAAAGGCTAGAGGCAGTCTTAAGGGTGAGTAATTGCACACCGGAGGTGCATAGACCGTTGAAACAATTACAGGAGAAATTGTAATTTCTAGTTCAAGATTTTAGATAAATAATTAGGTGATTCACATATATATCATTAAAAATTTCAGATTTAATTTATAGGAAAAACAATTGGGACGCAATCCCAATGGACCAGAGTCTTTTGAGAAGACTCACGTGAAGAAGAAATAAAATGTGTCAGATCCCAATGTGTAGATCGAGGAAAGGACCGAACAATCTTTTGTAAGTTATTTAATATGAATAATATATATTAATAGTGAATTTATTTATGATATGTATATATTTTGATACAAATTTTATATTTAATATGCAAAATAAGTTTCATCAATACATCGCTGAGAATATGGATTGTTCGTTCCACATGACACCTAAATTATCCATCAAAATTTGGATAGAGAAAGTGGTAGGGGACACACACAAGGGTTGAGTCTACGGTCTAGACTCCCAAAAACCGATGTAAGATTACTCCATTCAGGATTACAATATATTGGATCTTCACTTCAATTAGGCACAACAATGTTCAGATTGCTGCTATGTCGGCTCAAATAACACAACTTACATCGGCAATGGTAAGAGTTGCAGCGGAGAAAACAAAAAAAGCACGAGTGCGACTGTTCAGGAAACTAAGAAACAAATGTTGAACCTTGCTCATCGACCTACTACATCTTCTCCTATTGAGGATACTGACGACGATAGTGAGGAGGACGAGGTTTATTTTGTAGATGCCACTCACTACTTTAGGTCTCTTTTGAAACACATTATGAAACATTTTATAAAATTTTTTATTGTGATGTTGATACTTTTGAAGAAAGAGTAAAGTTTGATGTTGTATATGTCATGTGTTTACATTATTTGTTAGATTAGGCTGGTTGAATATGAATTGACTTGAATTGAATTGATTTATATTTGCAGGTGGGCAGCAGAAACTACTAGATTCTATTGTGAAAAAATTGCAAAAAAGAGCGACAGACACGGTGGCTTTGTCCGTCACTTTTTGACATTATTTTTTCAACTAAATCCAGAAAAGCGACGGATAGGGTTCTTTAGTTTGTCCTTTTATGTGTATTTTATAAATTAATTTCTAGAAAAGTGAGGGACAATGTCCTTTAGTCCATCGCTATTCTGGTATTTTTAAAATATAACTTTACAGAATATCAACGGTCTGCGTTGCTTTTTTAAAACAAAAAATAAATAAAAATATAAAAAAGCTAAAAAAATCCGTTTGTAAAAACAATTACAGAAAAAATCAAAAAGAGACACAATCCGTTGCTTTTAGTGACGTTGTCCGTAACTTATTGAAAAGTATTGAGCCAAAAAGTGAATGACATGATTACGTCACTTTTCCATCAATTTTAACAAAACAAAAAAGCGATCTAGACCGTTGCTTTTGGCCGTCGTTTTATGACAATTTTTTAGTAGTGACCTAATCTACTATACTAGCAAATCGCTAAATAGAGCACAACATAACTACACTTTTACTGAGCAGGACCTAATTGTTGTGGTATTGCATTAATTTGAGAAGTTCAGGGTATATATGCTTGTCACTAGCGTGATAGTTCACACTGATAATGCAACACTGCGATGGTAATTGTGCGCTTCTTGGGAGGCAAATTGTGCACTACTTGGGAGGCAAATTGTGCACTACTTGGGAGGCAATCCATGATTCTAAAAGTAATAGGTAGTTTACATTTAGCATGTTTTTCATTATTTTTATAGTGTCAATATGTGTTGGTTTGTGCAGGAAAGAGTTGGACAAATAACTAAGAAGCAAGGATCAAAAATCTCTTCACGGGTACCTCACGGGCCTTGGTGCTCTTCACGAGCAATCTCACGGCCTATGTTAGTCACCAACTTACTTAGAGGAGCTAGTGGATATTGCAACAATAGGTTCACGGAAAGTTTTACGGTCCGTCAGACGATATACAAATTGTTTAGCCTCTCGTGGACCTTAGATTAGTTTAAGAAATGTCCATGAGCACTCACACATACATGGTTCTCCTTACTAGCATCAAGAAGGTCCATTATGAGTTAAATCGGGAAGACTAGTTCCAACCAGACCCGATGCACACACATTTTAAAATGTTTGTAAACCTTTTTTACAATGCCAAGGGTCGAATTTCTTCCACTTTTCTGTCATTTGTAATTGTTTAGAGTAATATTAAACAATTTCTCATCCCCTATAACTCCAAGATAAAACATTGAATTCAAACTCTAGTTCTATATTGGCATGAAATCATCCTTGGAGTTCCTCTCTTCCTACTTGTATGAACATAAAGGCAAATATTGAAGTAAGCTCATCTCCCTACTTGAAAAAGCTTGATCTTGCCTAGAATAAAGCTAGAACTACTAATGTTTGTTTGATTTTCAATATTCTCACTTGATGAACTAATTTTTACGGTTTGTATGTTGTGGATATGTTGAAATTCGTGATTTTCTTTTGTCGGTATGATTAATTTGTTTAGGGTTAGTGATACATGATGATATAAGGGTGAATTTGAGTCCGAATTGCATAACTAAATTATGCCCATGTGAGTTTTTCAGGTAAATTATGTCGAAATTTAGAAAACATAAATGTTTGTATATGGGTATGTTCGTAATAGACAAATATTCCTCTTACTTGAATAATGGTTGGTGAAATTCGGTTATTTAGTTGCATACATGTGTGAAAATGGCTCATAAATTTGGGGTTTTGTGCTGATAATTGAGTATGGGATGAGATGTATCCGAAAATTGGCCCAAGTGTTAGTCTAGAGGGGATTTATGGATCGTGTAGTGAGACACGAGCGGTGACATCACTTGTGGTCAATAGTTGGAAAATTAAGTGAATACTGGCTATGTTCAGAAGGATCAAGAAGATCGTGGTTTACTCCACGGACCGTGAAGCCCTTTGTGAACCATAACGAGTCAAGGTAACTGATGAACATTGGTACTGACTCATGTTCACGAGGGTCATCAAGGACCGTGGTATACACAACGACCCATAATTGCCTCTGTATAAAAAAATATTATACTAATTTTCGTTTAATCATAAGTAATCAAGTTCTCATTTATAATATGTGGCCCTTCCCAATCTATAATGCCCCGAAAAACTAGTAAGTTCTATAGCTTTTCATAAGAGTTTTGGAGTGTAGGTATGACTTTTAAAAGTCGTTAAAATGATTATCTTACTTAAAATAGGGGTTTAAGGGTTAGGGAGTCAAAGTACTGCCCCCCCCCCAAAGGAACACCAAAGGGGTCCTTTAAAAGGACCTCAAAATATCCCTAAAAGCTGTAAAAAAATAAAACTCCAACGCTTAGCCACCTACTAGTCGCCCCGTGGGGAGGGAGGGGGGGTCAAATCCAGCACATGCTTGCATGTTGAGCCTTTGAACCACACCTATGGAAGTGCAGTACGGATCATGGACCCACCCACGGTCTGTGGGTGTGTGGTTCGTGAGTGGGGGTAGTTTCCCAAATTTAGTTTTTAGTTAGGTGTTTGGGGAACTAATTAGTAATTAATTAATGGTTGAGGGACATTGGTTATTTATTTATTTAACAAAATATATAATCTTAATATACCCCTAAACTAAATCATTTAACTCATTCTTCAAAACACCCAAATCCTCTCTAAAAATCCTCTCTCTACAAGTGGTTAAGAAGAGAAGAAGAAGAAAGAAGGAAGATTTTTCTCCATTGATGATATAATTATCAGGGATTTGAATTGAGGTATGTTATCTTAATAATCAATGGGTTATTCCACCCATAGATCCCCCTAGGTTTCCCCCAATTATGAATTCAAAAACCCAATCTAGGTAGGGTTTCCTTCTACATTGTGGGTAGGGCTTAGGTAATGATTCCAATCTAGTGGATCATACCTAAGTTATGATTTCATTAACATTTAATTATGATATTATGATGAATTCATGTGATTTCTATGGTAAACGCTAGTCTATTTGATGAATGTTATATTTTGTGGGTTCATGACATTAGAGGTGGAATCGAATTCATAGGTGATCTTCTAAAATCAATGTCATGTGTAGTAATTTTCAAGGTTAGGATCATTTAATAATGAATTGAACTAGACTTAATAAATTATTATTAATATTGACATGTAAATAAGAAAATTGAACCTTTATGATCAATTATGACTAGAATCGCCTAGTATTGAAAGATTATGATTCGGATACCTTGAAATCTAGGTATAATGAAGCTAATAAGAAGTAAAGCTTTGAGGATAAGGATTGTAGTCATGAATGTTGATCACTAGGGTTTTTAGAGTAATGCTAATGTGATGATCAATATATGCTAAGGCTTTGAGAGTAAATTCTAAAAGAGAAATGAAATATAAATTGATAGATTATGGTGGAAGATCTTTTCCTACCCAAGCTACCTAATAAATGTTTGAATATTAGAAGTGATAGATTCACTTGAGTCATAAAGATATCAATGTCTAATGTAGAATTCTAGATATGGTATTATGAATCATTATATCATTACATGGAAGGTTCTCTCACATAGAATGATTTAAGGTTGAAAGGTTTTCTCACCTAAAATGAATCTAAGTTCTATGACTATAAAATGTGATGAGTCTTGTTGTCATTCCCCTAATGGACATTTACATGATAGGAATGTGTGTTAAGTTCACTTACTCGTAATTAGTTAGTCACGAGGGGTGTGAGGTAATTGCCCTTATATATGTATGTGTGACTCCCAAGGAAATTGGTGAATACGCATTAGCCTTTAGTTTGATCATGGAGGTGATTGATTATCTATGATCCTTATGTAATGATGTAGAGGCAAATACCTACATTACTCATTAATATTGATATGGAAGATATGATTAAGATGACCAAAAAGAGATACTTGGCTTGGGTGGTATTATGGGATGCTATTCATGCTTTGTCGTTGTATGCTTTTGAGGTTACATGAGAATGATGATATTATGGTATAGATGGCTAACAGTCAATTATGCTTATATGATGCTTATGTTGAAGACTTTGCTTATTATGATTATGACTCATCTTTATGTTTATTAACTATGTCTTATGTTGTCTTATGCTTTTATGATGCTTATGTTGGAGATTATGATATGACTAAGTTATCATCTCTTATGATTATGTATTATCTTGACTAACCATTTTGAGATGATCTTATGATGTTGTTCTAGATTTCATAATTTGTACGTTTTATACTAACACATACTTTGCCTAAATTCTTATCAAATGTAGGGTTTTGGAGATTGAGTCCATTTGGAGGCTAGATTTCTAAGTAGCAAGAAGAGTTGAAGATTTGGTGAGTCCTCATAGGTTTGAGGACCAACCCATTACTTTATTGATGTCATTTCTTTTTGTTTTAGATTGTTTTATGGGTTGTGCCCTAAGAGTTTATTTTAAAGTTGTATTAGATGGTTTGAGACAAAAGTATAGAAAGACTTCTGCTTGATTTATATGAAAATGACTTCAATTGTAAAAAGCTCTAAATTTTCCCCGCTTCTCTAATATCTTATGTTATAATATGCTAAGGGCTTGTATGGCGGGAACAACTAAACCATGTTACATCTAGGGGGTAACCCTTTGTCGTGACACAATGATAGACTGGGTGAGGACATTCTAAGGCACGACGTCATGATGTATGTACCCAAGGAAAGTCTTAGTATTCGTTAGTGTGTCATTTTACTTAGTCAAATTATTAATCCATTTTTGCTTTTTCAGCTGCTATGGGGCCACGAAGAAATACTAATCCACCACATACATTACCACCTCCCAACCCAAGTCAAATTGTGAACAAGGCGGAAACTAGTAGCTCTGTGGTACAGATAAATACAACAATTTAAGATCACTCCCCTCGAGCTACTAGATCATGGACATGGAGTGTTATCTTACAGAATAACCCTTCCCAGTATGAAGGGGAAGGTAGTGAGTCTAGGAGTGGTGAGGTTTCTGATAGCGTCTCTCAAGAGAGTGCAGCAGAACCTTAACCAGAAGTAGGACCGTAAATTGGGATGGGAGCACAAGAAGATGCCAAGGAGAGGATGATTATGACAGCACCGGGGTCCCAATGATCAAATATGTTCGCCAACATGAATCTTACCCAGTGGTTAGGTAACAGATAATTGATTTCTTTCATTCTATGTGGACTGTGAACAGCTCGGAAGATTTCTTCAAGAATGGGATAGTGTTCAAGGTGGGCGGTTTTTGTGGAAGGCCAACAATACCTTCAACTTGAGCAGTGGTACATGATATCAAGCCATTTTTATATATCTAAAGGATTTTAAAAATGCATCACTTCGAATGGATGAACAACCCACTTGAGATTATCCCGCCACCTGACATGAGAATTCTATGTCGCCTATGCAGCTACATTGATGAATTTTTCTGAAGCCATGATCAATAGGATGTTGCAGGTCTGGAATATAAATCACCATCCTCTGTTGGTATTTTTGAAGGTAAACACCATGCAATGACGTAAGGCTGAGATGGAGGATCAGAGTTTGCGAGAGCGGGTAATTTGCTGGATCGCTTGATTTGTTACTTCAGAGGGTGAGAATGCAGCATGGGTAGCAGGGATACATGTGCATATTACTAAGGCGTCATTGTTACTCCCGACAAAAATTTGGTGAGTTGTTGTTCGTGCAGAATTGAAGCATACCACAAAAGGTAATACTTTGTCACCATCTCTCGCATGACTGGTCGTGTTCCCCATGGTTGATTACCCCGTTAATGTATGTTGTATCACCACCACAGAAATGCAAGACATAGCATTGAATAAAATTTGTTTTACCATTTCCCTTTCTACTAGGGAAACTGTGAATCCTAGCCGATATTCCTCCCAATAAAATAATAGGAAAATGGACTGACGCATACAAGTTAATCGCGAAATCCAAAATAAAATATGTCACTAATCACCTTTTTGGGGCGTAATCTAGATCGATGAGACCACTAGCACAGTAGAAACGCACATACCGGTTAACATGACATGAGCTAATGGCAGTAGTGAGCAAGGTGTAGATTCTTAACTAGATGCTACTACAGCACCACCACCAACTTCATCCTCTCAGGCTACAAGTACTTTCATCGCCATGCAAACCACAATTTTTGAAAGATTGGTTGCAAATCAGAGGCAGAACTAGACCATTGTAGATCAGATTGTGCTCAATCTACCTCAGGTATACAGAGAGATGTGATTGCTGTGGATAAACAAGTGAAGGATGGGATACAGAAAGAACTTGTCGTGCTAAACAATAGAACAGATGGTCTCGACGTCCATGTGCAAAATAAATTACAGAGTGAAGATTCGGAAGATACTGAGGAGTTCAAGGCACAGTTGGTAGAGATACAAGCTGAAATTGCAAAACTGGCCGACAAGCCAATTACTGTACCTCTTTTTGTTGTGCCGGAGTCCTTGATCAGCCTGTACAGTGAGCCTCTCACCAGTCAGGCACTTGACGACATCTGGGGTGATGTACCTACAGAGAAATCCAACAAGAGAAAGCAGATGGTTGGGGAGTCGGATGGGGTGCAACCAACAAACCTCTCTAAGGAGGAAATGAGGCAGCACAAGAAAGCACACAAGGAATCTAGGAGACTAGCTCGAAAAACAACAGCACTTGAGAAGTATAGGCGAGATGCGGTGGTAGATAGAGCTTCTAGTAGTGCCATATCAGCTCCGGTGATAGGAGTCAGCCTTACCCAGTGTAGATTTATGAGAGCGCACCCATTGATAAGGGTGCCGACGCTACACCAAATACTGGCTCCTAGTGCAGCGCTGGTATGACCACTTCTTGCACTCGCAGTCTTGTGTTTATTTCTTTGCTTTCACGGCAAAGTCCTTTTATATGGGTAGGGGTGGTGAGCTACCTGCCATTATATGTCACCAAGAATGGAGGTTGCCTTTTTTGTGTTAAAAAACTGTGTGTAAATTCTGGGTGTTTGAAGTTGTGAACATTTGCTAGCAACAGAAGCAGCTAAAATCTAAGCTTGTTGTTACAATAAAAAGGAAGAACTTCAAGTCTAGAAGGTGTAAACATTAGGAAATCGCACTTGTAAATCGCTACAAGAAATCTGAAAGTGAAGAAGAAGGCTTAGGTTTTCTTGAGTTAAATTATTTTTTCTTGCATGATGTTTCATTACATATGGTGTATTTATAGATAAAGTATGAGTACCTATGTCGCTCACTAACCACCACTCATTTTAAATCAAGACTAACATATCTACTACAAAACATCTCCAAGCTAGGAGTTTCTAGACATTCTTACTTTTCTAATATATCTAATACACAATATCTTCAATCTAGGAGTTTCTAGACAAATCTTAATTTTATAACACTCCTCCTTAAGATTTTTAATTGAGACTCCTTGCATCAACCTTTGAAACTCAAAATTCTTAGTGGAAAGAGCCTTGGTCAGAATATCGGCTTGCTGATCTTCACTGATGCAATGCACCAACTTAACTTCATCATTCTTCTCGGCATATCTTAAAGCATGAAACCTTATGTTGATATGCTTTGTTCTTCCACGCTGCCCCGGATTTTCAGCCATCGCAATGACTGATTTATTGTCCACGTAGGTCACTGTTGGTTCTTTTGGAAATAAATTCAATTCCAACAAGATCTTTCTTAACTTGATAGCTTGATTTGTAGTAGATGCAGCAGCCACATACTCTGCTTCTGCTGAAGATTGTGCTACAATATCTTGCTTCTTTGTGTTCCTAAAAGAAATGCTTGAACCAAACAAAAAATAATAACCAGAAGGGCTTTTGTTATCATCCAAGCATCCACCCCAATCACTATCTGAATAGCCAATAATATCTCCATTCTCCACATTTCTATGCTAGATTCCATATTTAATCGTCCCTCGAATATACCTTAACACCCTTTTAGGGCCCGAAAATGTTTAGTGTTGGGACTTTGCATATATCGATATAGAAAACTTACATCGAATATTATGTCGAGCGAAGAAGTTGTTAGATACAATAGACTTTCAATTAGACTTTTATAAACTGTTGGATTTGCCCTCTCTTCTCCGACATTCTTCATTAATCTTCCATTCACAACAAGAGGAGTTGCAACAGCTTTGAACTTTTCAAACTTGATCCTTTTTAACAGATCAAGGCATACCTCGTTTGGGACAAGAAAATTCCTTCACAAGATTGACTTATCTCCATTCCCAAGAAAAACTTCATTTCTCATAGATGGGTCATCTCAAATACTTTTAGAATTTCACTTTTAACTTCTTCAACCACAAGAGGATTTTCACCAGTAATCATCAAATCATCGACATAAACTGATATCATAATCAATATTCCATCCACTTGCCTTTTGAAGTACAAAGTAGGCTTCTGTTGAAGCCTTGAGACAACAAATGGGCTTTTTAAAGACCATAGAGAGACCTTTTAAGCTTGTACACTTTGTCTTATTCACCTGCAACTTTTAAACCTTCAGGTTGTTCAACATATATGGCTTTCTTCAATCAATCCGTTGAGAAATGCAGATTTTACATCCAAATGGAAGATTTTCACTTGTATTGTGTTGCGAGAGCGACTAGAAACCTTACTGTCTCATGCCCCGCAACAGGAGCAATCGTTTCTCCAAAATCCACTCCAGGCTGCTGAGAAAACCTTTAACTACACGTCTAGCTTTATGATTGAAGATGGAGCCATCTGGATTTTACTTTGTTCGATAGACCTATTTGACACCCATAACGTTCTTCTCTTCTGTGCTGTCAACCAACTCCCAAGTATCATTTTAATTAATCATGGAAAGTTATTCCTCTATTGCTGAAATCCACACTTTGTGGTTTGCTGCTTCTTCAAATGAGGATGGTTCAACAAGAGCAAAATTGCATTGCTCATAAACTTCTGCTAGTGATTTGGTCTTAAAAATAGGAAAGTCTGTAGTCAATTCAACATCAGAATTGTTTTTTGTTCCACCAAAATGACTAGAGGGAGTATCACCTTTTTGCTGATTTGGAGTTGCAGCTTAAGTCTTCATGCCTTGGTTCTTCACAATAGTATCTCGATCCCAATCATAGTGGTTATACTCATCCACTACAAGATCTCTACTAACAATTACCTTCCTACTACTAACATTTGTACACTTCGCATCCTTTTGCAATTGTACTATAGCCCAACTGAACACACAGTTGTGCCTTGCTGTCTAATTTGCCTATCTTAGCATCAGGAACATGTGCATAGCATACCGAACCAAATACCTTCAAGTGTCTTGCAGATGGCTTGATACCCTTCCATGCTTCAAATGGTGTCATGTCTTGGACTGCTCTAGTTGGTAATCTATTTAGCAAATAGACAGCGGTATTAACTGCTTCAGCCCAAAAGTATTTAGGCATCTTCTTTTCAGCCAACATGCATCTTGCCATCTCTATCACGGTTGTGTTCTTCCTATCAGAAACCCCGTTCTGTTGTGGAGTATAGATAAAAGTGAATTGTTGTTGGACACCGAAATCTTTACAATACTTGCTGAATTGATATGAACTACATTCAGTTCCATTATCGGATCTAATATACTTCAAGTTATAGCACTCTCACATTCAACCATAACGTTGAATTCTTTGAAAACGGAAAACACTTGATATTTGCTACTAAGAAAGTAGACTCAAGTCATTCGAGTCAGATTATCTACAAGAAGAACTAAATATTTGTTTCCATTAAAAGAAGTCGTCCTCATTGGTCCAGATAAATCTGTATGAACTAACTCTAGCTTTTCTTTAGCTCTCCAAAGACTTCCTTTAGGAAAGGATCTTCTATGCATTTTACCAAATTTACATCACTCACAAACATCTCTACACATGTCAATTTTGGGTACTTCAAGCACCATACCCTTTGATTGCATATACACCAGTAAGCTAAGATTATAATGACCAAACCTTTTGTGCCAAAGCAAAGTATCGCTCAATTCAACATTAAAAGAGCAAGTATCAATAGAATAGCATGAAATTGGAAAGGAATTGTCAATCATACTAATTTTATCGACTTCACATCCTTTAGGATCATAAATAACACATTTTTGTCCCTAAAATTAAGAGAATAATTTTTAAGAAGCAATTGAGCAACACTTAACAAGTTTTGAGTCAAATTTGGCACATAAAAAACATCATTAATAATTTTTGTACCTTTGTCAGTAGGAAATATTACTGACCCTTTACCGTGAGCTTTTACCAATGAGCCATTTCCAAGCTTCACTTCGGTTTTAGCAGATCTATCCAAGTAACAAACAAATTTTCATCAATCACCATGTGCCTTGTGCACACGCTATCTATATACCATTTACATTGGTTAATATGTGATGTGTGCGAGGCCATGAAAACCTCCTCCTCTGATTTTCCAACCTGGTGTTTATCTGCAAAATTCACTCGATGGGAAGACTGGCCACTTTGATTTTGCTTTTGACTGCAATACTTCTCAATGATACCATACTTCTTACAATATCTACATTTTATTGGAGGCCTCTTTGAATTCTGCCAACAATTCTTCTCTAAGTGGTTTGTCTTCTTACAGATGCCACAAGGTGGAAATTTTCCTTTTATCGATAAAACACCTTAGTTTCCACCAGATTTTACCTCTCCAAATTTATCCAACCAAACTTTTTTGCTTTCCTTTTGATGCTTGAATTTACCCCTTGCTTAAAAGGCGTCTTCTACTATCCTTTCACTTCTCATAGTGACTCTGTCACGACCCAAAACGTGATGGCATTCGTCTTATCTCACCAAGACAAGTCAACCTAAAACAAAACTAATGCAATAAAATGCAGAAAATTTACTACAACTTAAATTATACCCCCAAGACGTGGTTGTCACGTGTACAAACCTCTATAGTATTACAATTGATTCAAAAGAAATTATAAGTCTCATATGATATTGTTTCTAGAGTAGAATAAGATCATAAATAGGAGTAAGAAGGTCCGCTGAGATGACAAACAGCTACCTCTTAAATATCCAATAAGCCTTGGAAAAGAAGAAGATATATCACAAAGGTCCAGAATAGTAACCTACAAAAAAGTTTAGAAGCAAGGGGTGAGTACCAAACCACACAGTACTCAGCAAGTAAACCTCTAAACACAAGGTGACGGGATAAAATACGCGTACTCCTACCACCCCTAATCGAACCTCCACATCTACAACCTGCATAAACATCAGCCCAACCTAACAGCTCACAATTTACATAGAAGTAACTCAACAACAACACGTAGAAAAATTATATATCCTCCACAACAACACTTTAACAAATTATGTATCCTCAACAATAACAATTAAACAAATTATATATCCTTAATAGCAAAACTTAAACAATTTACATATCCTCAATAACAACACTTCAACAAATTATATATCCTCAACAACAACACTTCAACAAATTATATATCCTCAATAACAAGCTCAGTATTGAATAATCACAAGTTCCATAAAAAGGCAATCACTAGATCAGCAAAACACAATATCAAGTTCACTAATGATAAGTATGTCCAATGCAATGGAATGCAATGTCAAGTATAATGATGCATGTCTGACCTAGTTATACACACCCGCTGTCTCTCAGTCCGGGACCCATGAGAGACATATTTGTCCATGCATCTGTTGCGGCAGATGATACAACCGTCGAAAATAGTAACCATCACGGCGCGCGATACGTCCCTCAAAATATAGTATCCATCGCTGCGCGTGATACGCCCCTCGAAATGATACATTCTCTTTAAGTTTTAATTGTTTCTGAATGCACATAACACTTTCACAGCGATGTCTTAAAATAATATAAATGACATGTTCACATAAATAAAGAGGAGATGATCATTTTCACAAAATTGCACAGTTCACAACAAAAAAAACATGATACCACATAAACAATGATTCAACAAGCTTTCAAACCTTCCTCAACACATCACACATAAACAATTAATCACATTGTCTTTTAATACCCCTTTTTCATCATTAGGATTAATCAATGTGGACAAGTCAACCATCACCAAGCCCCATTACTCCCAAGCATATACCACTAGGACATACACACATTCCATACACTAAACAAGAATTTAGAAATTCATTTTCCTCAAATAGTAGAACAATCACTTCGGGACTTGAGCCTTCTCATTTCATTGAACTTCCAACTCAAAGTAATCTATTCAAAGAATTTACCACGATAAAATTTTGAACTAACAATACCCATATATTATGTGTAGGTATTTTATCCAGACACTCGCTCAAATGTATAGTAAACTTCCTAAATCTTGATTCCAAATAATAGGTTAAATATCATATTTCCTAAATTTCAAGTCTAGGGTTAAGTCATAACTTCTCCAAACACTACAACCCTAATAGTTTTCATATAATATAATACACCCTAAATTTAATTAGATATAAGAATATATTAAACCTCGATTCAAATATGTTACAATGAAATTTTTTTAGAAAACATTAAAACCACATTATGAACAATTAACGGTAAACAACAATCTAAGAACTTCAAATTCCTACGCCTTATATGTCAATCCCAATTCCCGTGCATAATTACTCAATTATGGCACCCCAATAATCATTAGTAATATAGAAAAATAAGTATTAGAAATACTACCTAATCTGCCAACATTACTAACCTTCAACTCCTTAATCAATTTAAACTAAAATAATAATATTTCATACTTTCAAGACTTCGTAATTACTGACATTGATTATTGTATCAACTTTTGAATAAAAAAAACTCTCACCTGGAACTCGATGAAAGGCAGCGGCTCCATGCTCCGCACGGAGTAGTTTATACTCTCTATTTCTTTCTTTTCCTTCCCCTTTTCTTAAATAAAATAATTAGGTAGTATAGGTAAAACATCCTATTAACTTACTTTAGTGTGGGTTAAGTAGTATGAATATTAAATAAATTTTGACACGGTCCATCAACCACCAATTGAATAAATGAAATATTTAATAAATACCCATCAATTAAATAACTGTAGTTATGGAATTATTTAAAATTTTCAAATCAAACTAATTATAAATGACTCGCGACAACTATCAATAAGGATAAAACAATAATTTTCACGAGAACTTCTAAACATGACTTTTCTGGTCATTACACACTCGTTGCTCTTGTACTTGCAATTTGGAAATTAGCTCGGCTATTGTAAGAGTAGTCCAGTCACATAAATCTTCAATAGCTGAGATTTTTTATTCAAACTTATCTGGAAGACTGACCAAGATCTTCTCTACAACTATCTGACCTAGAAAGGTTTCTCCAAGTATTCTTATCTGGTTCACAATCTCCATCAGCTTTGAAGAGTATTCTTTTACACTGTCTGAGACTTTCATCTTCAAAAGTCAAACTCTCTCTTTAATGCTATGAGTCTAACATACTTTACTGTATTGTTGCCTTCAAACTCGTCCTTTAACTTATCCCAAGCCTCTTTGTCTGTATTACAAGTCATAATCCTCGTAAACATCATGTCTGTAAGACTTGAATGTATGCAAGTGACAGCTAGTGGAGATCTAGTCACCAAGTCATTATGCTTCCTAATTTCATTGAGTTTTGCATTCACTCTCAATGGTTGTAAAGTAGGTTGTCCAAGCTCAACAACTTCCCATAAGTTAAGAGCCTTTAGATAAGCCTTCATTTTGATGGCCCATATGTGATAATTCTCTCCGGTAAAAGTCGGAGGACTTGTCGATGGTTGATTTTCAGGTGCCATGTAATTTTTCAGCAAGCAAATTCAAGAAAGAACGTAAAGTAGATTAGCCAAAAAAAATTGATTTAAATCCCTTAGGAAATAGGCTCTGATTTCATGTTACAATAAAAAGTAGGAAATTCAAGTCTATAAGGTGTAAATAGTAGGAAATGCAGCTGTAAATTGCTACAAAAAATCTTAAAGTGAAGAAGAAGGCGTAAGTTTTCTTGAGTTAAATTAGTTTTTCTTACATGATGTTTCATTACATATGGTGTATTTATAGATAAAGCACGAGAATCACAACCACATAATAAGCAAAATATCTCACACAAAACTATGTGCCTATGTAGCTCACTAACCATCACTCATTTTAAATCAAGACTAACATATCTACTACAAAATAGCTCCAAGCTAGGAGTTTCTACACATCATTACTTTTCTAACATATCTAATACAAAATATCTCCAATATAGGAGTTTCTAGACAAATCTTAATTTTCTAACACTTGTATTGTTTATGAAATACTAACAAATTTGTCCTTAACCTGACAGTTTCAATGTTAGGTTCTTCATAAGACACCATAAATGCTCACTGTTGAACATTGGTATCATGAGACATAAATTGGTTAACTAAGAAACTGGAAAATGTAGACATTTTTCATGTGTGTGTGAGGTTTGCATGAAGTCCAATACTAGGTGCAAAAACTGGAACTTGCATGAGTAATCTTGCTAGAATATGAAAATAACTGTATAGGATGTGATAAGTAGGTGATTTTTGCCAAGTCCACTTAAAGAAAATAAACCACCAAATGAAAATCATGACCCTTGAACCCTATTTAAGCCTTGAAACTACTTTTGTTCTTACCCGTTTGATATAAGATCCTTGGGTCTCTGAATACGATGCTACAACTCAGGCCAAAAGCCTAAGCTGAGGGAGATTACACCCCGAGCAGACAAGAGAAATATTAAAGGAAGGTTCACTCACTCAGATTTAAAGAACAAATTCTAAATATTTGCTTCATCACGATAAATGTGCATCAAAAGAAAGAAAAACCGAAAAGATAAATAAAAAAAGGTGTGGCTACTGGGATGTAGGGTATGAATTTAGTCACAATTATCATGTATGAGGGACTTCTTTGGTATGAGCACACTATATTTACATTAGATAGTAAAATTGTGTTGGCTGATAATGTACACGAGCATAAGCATGGTTCACTCTAAGTAATGGGATGTCATGCAATGATCTTTTCATGTTAGATAGATGATTTTGGATACGAGTTGTAGTCAAGTTAGCTGCTGCGTGTTAGTACGAGGTTTTGGGTAGTTGAGCATCAAGGGCTTTGTCTTTCTCATCACTTGAGGACAATTAATCAATCTAAGTTGAGGGTGTTGATGTGCCGCAAAATCTTGGCACATCTGATGATCAAAACCAAGGATTATTGCTACAACTCAAACGTTTTTATGTGGATATGATGTGCTTGATAATGTTGAACATGTAAAACATTTGGACATACGAGATAGAATGAAGAAGCAAAGTATCGTGGAATATACACCACTGAGCCCCAAAAGGACCATGGTCATAATGATGAGCCACCTGGAGTATCATGAAAGCAGTGTCAGCAAGGAAATCCTGAGATTGATCAAGTCGGGACCATGGAGACTATGATGGACTGTCGTCTCCTTCAAGGTCCATCCTGAAGTTTGTGAAGGATTTCTAATGTACAGGCTTTGAGGATCTAAGTTTGGTACGGCTAAGTAAGGACCATAGAAACCCAAAAGAGTCATAACCCTTATCACAGTTTGTGATGCAGCTCGTGGGAGGAACTAGGTATGGTACAACTAAGTAAGGACCACGGACACCCAGACGGGTCATGGTACCCTTAATAATTTATTTTGTGGTTTTTGAAATATCGGGATAAAAAGGGTCTCACACTTTCTAAGTGTGAGACTACGGAAGACCTCACGGGCCATGAAGTTCATGACGAACCGTCCTGCTGTCTCTGAAAAGTTCCAACATTTCAATCCTACTTTGAATATCACTCTTTTTAGACAGACCATTCAAATCAATTATGTAATAATTTAATTTTTGAATTATCTCATCATATCTTGAATAATAGACTACTTTCCTTATTCTCTACTTTTGTTTTTTATCGATTAACATTGGATCAAGACTTGAAGTTCGATTTTTTTTAATATCAAGATTTTTTTTGAATTTGCAATCTCCATATTTAATCTCTTTTAATAAATTCAATATTTATTCTTGTGTATTTAATTGAAAACATGAGTAGCTAAACACCACAACTAAGGTTGTTGAATTAAGACAGGAATTGAAGTGTAGATTCATACTACGAGTAGAATGTGATTATAATTTGCAAAATATAATTCATTTTTTTATTCTTCATTATTTCCAATGAGTGAACACATTACAACTAGTTTGTATATATCAATTGTTCGAGAGAAAATTTGTAGTTTCAAAAAAGTCGAGTTAACCTGTTGGTTTTGACTTTGGAGTGAAAATTTGAGTTCGAGAGAAGAGAATTTGACACCAAAATATGTGAGGCTAAAACCAAATAACACTCGAATCAAGTGATAATTATCTAAACAGAGTTAAAGGTGTTAGATACATTTAAATCTCTGATAATTTTCAAAGAAACAACTGGTATAAACTTGATGACGAATCAACACTAGATAAAACGTCATAGAAAACACAACCCTGATTTCATTCATTTATCATTACAATCTTGTAGTTAAAATCCCATTACTTGTGTTAATTTGAGTATTACAACAAATTTTAGTTATATGAAATTACAACCAAACCCAATTAACATTTTGTTTTCAATTTCTTTAAGAAATAATAACAACAGTTGAATAAAAGCGACAATGAAACTATTTCTGTAAGTAAATTTTCTATGGGATCGACCTAAACTCACGTTTTTATAAATTTCTTCCACCATATATACTTTTTAATTGATGTGTAAGTTTGGACGTATCAAATTTGACGTTGTTGTCGGGGCATTTCAGTTCAGAAATATTTTACTAGATATTATTTAAATAGTAGTTATATTTCTTAATTTTATGTCTTGTTCATTGTCAATGTCCTGGACAAGTACGTTCAACAGTGCATGCTAAATACCACAAGTAAGGGATCTCCTTTGATTCCTTATGATACACAACTGAATGAACTGCGTGGCAATATGCAAATCAATAGAAATTCCTGCGGATAGGACAATGAGTTTGAGAATATTTCCGTTGTATCTCACTGGGAGGCAAAAAAATGGTTGAATTAACTGCCTGATGATTCAGTTAGGACTTCGACTGAATCGAAAGAAGCAACTACTAGGGGAAGCAATGCATGATACTTGGTGGAGATTTAGTCAAAAGATGAAAAAGTGTCTAAAAATGGTCTTTGGGTTCTCAGGGCGCCAGATTCTTGGTCTATAACCACAAAAATTGAGGATTTTGTGTAATTCCTAAAAAAGGCTTGTAAATGAGAAATAGGCACTAAAAATAATGTGAGTATTCGCGGTGGTTCCCAGATCATTACGAAGGTCCTCATGAAGTTTTTTTGAGAAAATTGTTTTGGGTGCTCCTGGACACCATATCCATGGGATATAACAAATGAAAAATTGAAGATTTTGGGTAATTCCTAAAAAGGGCATGTAAATGCAAAAATAGGAGTTAAAATTGTGCGATTATACGTTGTAGTTCCCCAACTCATTACGGAGGTCCTCATAAAATATTTTGAAAAAACAATTTTTGTGCTCTAGGTTCCAAATTTATGGGTTAAAATACACGAAAAACTTAGAATTTTGGATAATTCCTATAAAAGGGATTGTAAATGTAGAAATAGGTGTTAAAAATGGTGTTAGTACAGTGGTGGTTCCAAAACTCCTTACAAAGATTCTTATAAAGATTTTTGAGAAAAAAATATTTTGGTGCTCCAAGTACAAGATCTATTGGTTATAACACACGAAAAATTATGATTTTTTGGATAATTCCTAAAAAGGGTCCATAAATGCGAAAATAGCGTTAAAAATGGTGTGAGTATATGTGGTGGTTCTCCAAATGATAATGGAGATCCTCATAAAGTTTTTGAAATTTTTTTTTTGGGTGTTACGAGGAGTCACATCCAGGGGTAATAACACACAAAAAGTCAAGGATTTTGGGTAATTCCTAAAAGAGTTCTGTAAATGCGAAAATAATTATTACAAATGGTGTGAGTATACGTGATGGTTCCCCAACTAATTTAAAGGTCCTCATAATGTTTTTTGAAAAAATGTTTTTGGCTGCTACAGGCGACAAATCCTTTAGCTGTAACACGCAAAATATTAAGAAATTTGGGTACTTTTTAAAAAAGGCTTGCAAAGACAGAAGAAGACCTTCAAAATTGTGTGAGTATATGTGGTTATTCCTCTACTCATTATGGAGTTCCTCGTAAGGCTTTTTAGAAAAATTTTTAGTGCACTAGTGCGCCAAATCCATAGTCTAGAATACACAAAAATCGAGGATTTTGGTGATTCTAAAAAAGTCTGTTAATGCAGAAAAGGAATTAATAAAATAATGTTAATATACGTGGTGATTTTCTAATTCATTACATAGGTCATCATAAAGTGTTTTGAGAAAAATATTTGGGTACTACGGGCGCCAGATCCATGGAATATAACACACGAAAAATTGAGAATTTGAGTAATTCCAAAAAAAGGGTGTGTGAATACGAAAATAGGCATTAAAAATGGTGTTAGTATATGTAGTAATTCCTTAAATCTTTAAGGATATAATCATATGTTTTTTGTGAAAAGAATTTTAGGTGCTCGGGGGAGCTAGATTCATGGGCTATTACACACAAAAATTCTAGAATTTTTAAGTTATTCATAATAAAGGTCCTTTAAATACAAAGAGACGCTGAAAATGTTGTGAGTATACGTGGTGGTTCTCCAACTCATTACGGAGGTTCTCAAAATGCTTTTTGAGAAAATTTTTAGTTGATCAAGGCCTCATAATGTTTTTTGAGAAAAAATTTGGGTGCTCCTGTGCGTTAACACCTTGGGCTATGTAACATACGAAAAATAAAGGATTTTGGGTCATTCCAATAAATGGCCTGCAAATGTAGAAATAAACGTTAAAAATAATGTGAGTATTCATGGAGTTCCTCATAATGTTTTTTCAGAAAAATATTCTGGGTGCTCCGAGATGCTATATCCATAGGCTATAACCCATGACAATTGAGGATTTTTGGTTATTCCTATAAAATGAACTTTAAATGTTGAAAGAACCACTGAAAATGGTGCGAATATACATGGTGGTTCACCCAACTCATTACGGAAATCGTCAAAAAAAGATTTAAGAAATCTTTTTGGGTGCTCCGGGCGAAATATATTACATGAAAAATTGATGATTTAGGGTAATTAATAAAAAAGAACTTGTAAATGCGGAAATATGCCTTAAAATGTGTAAGTCTATGTTGTGGTTCCCCAACTTATTACTGAGGTCGTCATTAAGTTTTTTGATAAAAAATGTGGGTGTTTCATGGCGCCATGTCCATAGGTTATAACACAAGAAAAATCTAGGATTTTGGGTAATTTTTAAAAAAGGTATGTAAAATTCATAAACATGCATTGAAAAATAGTGTGACTATACGTGGTGGTTACCCAATTCATTTAAAGAGGTCCTCAAAAAGGTTTTTGAGAAAAAATCTGTCTCACAAACTTTTATGGATGCTTCGAACGCAAGATCTATGGGATATAACAAACAAAAAATGAGAATTATTGGTAATTCCTAAAAGAGGGTCTGTAAAATGCAAGTATACGCGGTGGTCCCAAAAATCGCAACGGAGATCCTAATAATGTTTCGTAATAAATAATTTTGGGTTCTCTTGGGCACCAGATCCTTGAGCTTTAACATAAGAATAATTGAGAATTTTTACTAATTCCTAGAAAATGGACTGTAAATGCGGAAAATGTGGAAAATAAATGTTGTGAGATACGCGGTGGTTCCCCAACTAATTACGAAGGTCCTCATAGTGTTTTTTGAGAAAAATATTTTAGGTGCCCTAGGCACCAGATCCGGGGCTTCAACTCACGAGAAAGCGAAGATTTTGGGTAATTTCTCAAAAATGAATTGTAAATCCAGAAATAGGCGCTAGTACTTGGTTTGATCAAAGGAAAAGGGTAGATATGAGGATGCACCATATGCGAGTTGGGCTTGTTTTGAGGAGGCCTTCTTGGGGCGTTTCATTCCTCAAGAATTGAAGGAGGATAAAGTATGAAAATTTTCCCTTAAACAAGAGTCAGTAAATGTTTATGAATATTGGCTGAAATTCACCCAACTATGCTAATATGCGACGGTCATGGTTACGAACATCAGGAGTAGAATGAGCTTGTTTTTTCGTTTGGCTGTTTTGTGTGTTGAGTAAAGTAGGTAGGGTTGTGATGCTGATCAGCGACATGTATATTTTGCACTTGATTGTTTCTGTGCAACAGATTAAGGAAGAGAAGCTGAGGGATAAGGAATAACTTAAGAATAAGAGGTCCAAGACAGGGAACGAGTCGGAGCAGCAGAAAAGTAATGCCAACTGGTCATCCTTCCAATAGATTTAGAAGGGACCTGCTTCATCATCTGCTAGTGCACCTTCACCTAACACGAAAGGTGAGTAAAATAATCAGAACTTTACATCTAAACCTTCTTATTCTCATGGCACATGGGGGTAGTAAGCCTCCAACATGCCTTAATGTGGTAGGAACCAGTTATGTACTTTTCGGGAGGGCTCCATTGGTTTTTTCAAGTGTGGTCAGAATTGACATTTTATGTGAGAGTCTTCGAAGAACAAGTAGGAAAATGGTAATAGAGGATATATAGCCCAATCTTCTTTTATTGCACCACTAAACAATCTTGCACCTAGAGGGGCTACTTTCTGTACTAGAGGGGAAACAAACTATTTGTATGCTATCAATAGTCGCCAAGAGCACGACGAGTCACCAAATGTTGTCACTGGCATACTCCATGTGTTTGACCTTACTGTTATGATTTGTTAGATCCTAGAGTAAGTTAATCTTTTGTAACTTCTTATATTGCTATTTTGATGTTATTCCTGTGCAACTTACTGAACCGTTCAATGTTTCGACACCCATTGGTGAGTCTATTATAGTAGGGAGTCTTTAATATGATTTTACCATTTCCATCAATCACAAGAGTACTATTGCTGATTTAATTGAGTTAGATATTAGTAGATTTTGATGTCATTCTAGGTATGGACAGGCTTGATGCATGGTTGATTGTAGGACTTGAGTTGTCAAGTTTTAGTTTCCAAATGAGCCTGTCTTAGAATGGAAAAGCAGTTTAGCAGTACCTAAGAGTTGTTTCATTTCATACCTTAAGTCAATAAAGTTAGTTTCTAAGTGGTGTATCAATCACTTAGTCCGAGTTAATAAATCTAATGTTGAGATACCTCATATTCAGTCAATTTCAATGGCAAAAGAGTTTCTAGAAGACCTTCCTAATGATCTACCCGCAGTACCTATTGAGAGAAAGATAGACTTTGATATGGATGCTCTTAAGATACTTAAACTATATTTATTCTAGCACACAAATGGCACCAGTAGAGTTGAAATAGCATAAGGAGAAATTGAAAGATCTCCTTGATAAGTGTTTTATTCGACTAAGTGTCTCACCTTGTTGCGCTCCAGTCTTATTTGTGAGAAAAAAAGATGGTTCCCTCAGGACGTGCATTGATTACCCTCAATTGGACAAGGTTACCATCAATAACAAGTATTCTCTTTCCATGGAATGATGATTTATTCGATCAACTTCAGGATGCCACATTTAAAAAATAGATCTCACATATAGCTACTATCAGTTAAGAGTAGGGGAATGTGATATTCCACAGATAGTTTTTAGAACCAGATATGGTCATTATGATTTTGGTCATGTCATTTGGCTTAATTAATGCACTAGAAGCGTTCATGAACCTCTGAATAGAGTCTTCAAATCTTATTTAGATATGTTTATTGAAATATGTGCTTGCACGCATGGGAGTTAGACTGATGGATTCCACAAAAGGAGGAATAGTGGTGATAAATGGGGCCGAGTCATCATTAGTGTCAGAAGTAAAACGCAAGCAAGATCAAGATCCTATTTTTCATGAATTGAAGTCAACTGTTCATAAGAAAAAAGTATTAGCTTCTGAACAAGGGGGAGATGTTGTCTTGAGATACCATGGCAGATTGTGTGTACCAATGGTTGATGGACTCCGAAAGAGAATCATGGAAGAAGCTTATAACTGTAGATATTCCATTCATCCGAGTTCCGCTAAGATGTATCGTGATTTGAGAGAAATCTATTGGTGGAATGGATGAAGAAAGGCATTGCAAAATTTATTTCTGCCTTTAAAGACTACCAAATTAGCAGAAAATTATTGCATGTTATGGATTCAGGAGGTGGTAAAACTTTATGGAGTCCCAGTATCTATTATATTAGATAGAAGTGCACAATTTACTGCACAATTCAGGAGATCTATTTTGAAAGGCTTGGGTTCAAAAGTGAACCTAAATACTTCCTTTCATCCTTAGATTGATGCAAAAGCAGAGCACACTATTCAGACCTTGAAGGATTGTTGAAGGAGTGCGTGATCGATTCAAAGGGAATTGAGATGATCACCTACCTCTCATTGAATTTGCTTACAACAATAGTTACCACTCTTTCATCCAAATGGCTACTTATGAAATTCTTTATGGGAGAAGATTCAGATTTAATATTGGATGGTTTGAAGTTGGTGAAGCAGGGTCGATAGGACTAGATTTAGTTTATCAACCTATGTAGAAATTGAAAGTGATTCAAGAGAGGTTGAAACGACACAGAGTTTTCAGAAATCATCCACTAATGTATGGGAAGGGAGGTAGAGATTGAAGTATTTGATTGGGTATGCTTGAAATTTTAACCCATGAAGGGAATGATGAGGTTTGGTAAGAAGGGGAAGCTTAGTCCCAGTACATTGGACCTTATCGAATATCAAAGAGGATCGGTAGTGTAACTTATGAGTTGGAACTACCACAACACTTAGCAGCAATTCATCCGGTATTTCACATCTCCATGTTCAAGAAATGCATGAGTGATCCTTCATAGATCATACCAACTTAATATATTGAGACCAAGGAAAACTTATCTTATGAGGAGATTCCTTTTCAGATTCTAGATCGAAAATTTTGCAAAATAAGAACAAAATAGGTAGCATAAGTCAAAATCCTTTGGAAGAACCATTTTGTTGAGAAAAATATTTTGGGAAAATGAGGAGGATATGAAGATGACATATCAACATCTCCTTGACTCTTGAGAAAGTGTAGACCAAGTTAATATTTTTCCTCTTCGTACTCTTTAAATTGAGAGTAAGCATGTTAATTGTTTGCATTTGCTTGTTGGGTGTATAAACGTGATGTTATCACCCATAACCTAGTAAGATTAATCTCATTCCAGGATGAATGTTCCCAAGGGTGAGATTTGTAACATCTCGCGAATTGAAATAGCTAGAAAGAAGATCAAAACAGGAAATAGTCATTTTTGGAAAAGATTAAAAATCCAAAAAAATTACTCAATTTTTTTTAAAAAAATGAATTTTGTTAAACTTTAAATGACCATAACTTTTACATCATATGATTCACGAGCACTTGCAGATATGGTTGGAAATCTCTTGGAATGAAATTTCCAACACCACCGAGTTTGTGAGATTTCAAGTTCGGTGAGTAAGTTATGCTCATGGAAGTTGAGGTGTTAGGTTACGGAAAGTCTAAATCCATATTTTTAAAGGGTAATTTAGGCTTTTCCTTAACTAATTATCCGTATTCGTTTTTAGGAGTTCTATTGGGGTAAATTCATATTACAATAAATTTTCAAGAAAGTGAATTTCACGCTAAGGCTTGGAGAAAGGAGAAAGAGGAGAAAGGAAAAGAACGTCCAACATTCAATGAAGTTTACCTTGTGGATTTCATCTGCGGTGATCCCTACAAAGTTATGCCAGATCACATAGAGTTCGGTTCATTTACCCTTACATCAATCATGCTTAATTCAACTATTATAGTCATAAAAGATTTAGACATTGATATTCTTGAACTCTATTCTTGAATTGTTTTCCATTCTTGAACTTACCTATAATTGAAGGGTTTTCTTGAGGATTTTTTGCGATGTTAAGAGCTGTTTTGAGTTAGATTCTAGTGTACATGCTTTGGGTATCTCAATCCAAGAAGGTATTGAGAAATAAAATGATTTAAAATGATTTAGGATATAAAACGAGTTGAAAAATTTGTCAGGCATATATAGGGAGGGCCAGGAGCGGCGCGCCCCATCTTTGCGAGAGGTTTGTGCGCTGTGCGCTCAAATGGAGCTTCAAAAGTTACATCCTGGCACAGCGCGCCCCGAACGGGCTCGGGTCGGTGTTTTCACCTAGTTTTTGTTGTTCAATCTGTTTAAACATTTCTAAAGTGTATTAACACTTTTGTTGATTCTAACTACTCTAAATGACTTTAAAACATCTAGTAATCATCTCAAAACATAAATTACAATATTGAATACATAACTTCAGATTCAAGGAAGATCAAGAGCCATGTCTAGGAAGTTCGTAGAGTTTTTTCAAGAAGTCTTTTTCAAATGCTTTTAGCTTTGTTTTAAGACTTAAAAGTTCAAGATTAGTAAAGTTTAAAGTTCATTTCTTCAAAGAAGTATATGGGGACTAAGTATTAACTAAGAGTTTAAAATGTTTCCACGTTTAAATAAGAATGGAAACTGAGATTTTCAAAGAGCCTTTAAGCTAGTTTTAAGAAAAGAGTTATTGCTTTCTAAATGAATAAACAGAGGAAATTTTAATTTTCAAGTTGACCTTCAAGCTAAATTTTTCGAAATTATATCAAACCACAGAAAGAATTTTTGTTTTTAAAATAATGAGCTAGTATATATTGAGAGTTGTATTGAGCATCGATATGTGGGAGAGTTTAGAAAACTCTGAGCCACCACAAATCGTGTAGCCTCCATGGGTAGAAAAGGTTCATACATTTTATATGGTTCCTTTAGTTCTTTTTAGCATAGACTAGTGGATCCACTTCGTAGTTTAGGTTCTATAATCATGGAAAGGTATAGGACAACCATGGCAGTGTGAGGCAAACCAATGTACCATCACAATAGCTCTTACGTGATGGTTGTCGGTTGGAGAATCTCACATAGAAGTTAATTGTATTTTTACATACATATCAGAGTTGAAATCATGTTGTAAACAACTTTTCTTTATATAACACTTGTGTTTAGCATTCCAACTTGCATACTCGTCCATGTAATGTACTCATACTAGTTGACCTACATCTTATTATGATGCAGACATAGGTTACTAGGATCGACATCCAATGCATCATTTATCCAGTGAGCAATTCAGAGTCTATTGGTGAGCCTCTTTGAATTCTAGAGGACTCCTTATATTGTTTTCAATTTTACTGTTAGTTCACTAGGATGTTGTGGGGTTTGCCCCAATGGCAATCTCAGTTGTTTTAGAGGCTTCATAGATAGTCAAACAGATAGTTATTTGTCGTTTTGCTTTGCATTTTAGATGTTTTTTATGAGACTTAAGTAGTAATTTTGGACAGTTGAATGTTTCTCTTAAGACATTCTCAGTTTGTTTCACAAGTTCTTTATTTAAATTATTCTTGTGTTTTAAGTCTTCTGCTGAGTAAGTAAGCCAGACCAACTATTCGCTTGGGACAAAAAATGATCTTCGAGTACAGTTCCGCCCAGGGTGTAGACTCAGGGCCTGACAAGAGGTCCTCATAAAGTTTTTTGGGAAATTTTTTTAGTTGTTCCAGGACACCACATCTATGGACTATAACACTTGAAAAATTGAGGATTTTTTGTGATTCCTAAAAAAATGTTTGGTTAAAGTAGAAATAGGCGTTAAGAAATTAGTTTGAGTATACGTGATGGTTACCTAACTCATAATGAAGGTCCACATAATGTTTTTGAGTAGAAAATTTTGGGTACTTGGGGTGCCAAATCCATTGGCTATAACACACGGAAAATCAAGGATTTTTTGCTATTCCTATGAAGGGATTTTAAGTGCGAAAACATTCATTAAAAAAGGAGTGAGTTACTGGAGAATTTAGGATTTCCATTAAGGGGGTGCAAAAATAAAAAGAGTAGTGCTTAAGAATTGAGGTTTTAACCCCTCAACCACTATCCCAACCTTTATATTACATTCAAGATGTTCAAAATAAATATATAAACATAAAAATTCTTTAAAATACCTTAAATATACAAGGTAAATTTTTGTTGAGGGGGTTCGGGTGAACCACCTTGACAGACTATAGGCTCGCCCCTGGTGTGAGTATACGTGGTGGTTCCCCAACTCTTTACGTAGGTACTTCTAAAGGTTTTTGAGAAAAAAAATTAGGTTTTCTGGGGTGCCAGATCCATGCGCTATGACACACGTAAAATTTCGTAATTTGTGTAATTTCTAATATAAGTTGTTAATGCGGAAATAAGTGTTAAGAATTCTGTAAGCATACGTAGTGGTTCCAAAAACTAATTGCAGAAGTCCTCATAAAGGTTTTCAACTATAAAAGTACACATGGTGGTATTCAACTCATTAAGGAAGTCCTTATAATTTATTGAAAAAAAATTAGATGCTCAGGTACGCCAGATCTACGGTCTATAACGCACGAAAAATTGGGAATTTTGGGCGGTTCATGAAAAAGGGCCTGTAATTATGAAAATAAATGATTTGGAGAAATAATTAAAAGGAAAAATTATATGGTTAGTAAAACATAAACTACTTAATTACTCATCATAGCAATAATTTGCTATAATTACCACTCACAACTAGAATTTGTTACTAGATGAATTCTAGTTTGTATATTAGCCACATTTGTATATGTATATGTTCCATATCTGTATAGTTCACACCTAATAATTCTGCGTTATTTCCTTCTGTATACAATTGTTTATATATATGAAGATGATTTCCTATGATTATTCAGTTTTGTCATCACATTCACTTAACCTTTTTTTTGTAAAACTTTTTAAGCTTTGTATAAACGTGTAGTTTTCTAATTTTTTCTAGTATAATTTATATAATGTATTTTGCATAAGATATTTTTTTTTAATTTTTAAAAGTTTATATGTTTATGTTTGTATCAATTTACTTTTTTGAGTTTTATTACATTTGTATAATTCTGGATGATATATAGTTCATTACAAACAAAAAAATTTATGCAAATGCACCTAAGAATTATACAAACGTGATGCAAATTATACAAATATTGTCCTTTCTCTCGCCTCTCTCCTTTCTCTCCCAATCTCACTCGCCTCTCTCCTTCCTTCCCCAAAATCTCTCGCCAAAATATACAAATACATATGTATAATGTACAATTATCTAACCCATATACATTTACAATTTACCTCTCTGCAAATCTCTTCCCTCACTCACTCGACTCTCTCATCCCTCTCCAATATCGTTCGCCATTCTTCTTCCTATAACATGTAACTACGAATCACAATTATCAAACTATAGATGTAGAGAACAATGGGCTATTTATGAGTGACTATATGTAAAAGTTTCTCTTATTAAAAAAGTCTTGTAAATGCTAAAATAGGCATTAAAATTGTGTAAGTATACGTGGTGGTTCCCAACTCATTAAAAGGTCCTCAAAAAGTTTTATGGTAAAAAAACATTTGTTTATGATAGGCACCAGATCCATGGCTAAAACACACAAAATGAGGATTTTGGGCAAATCATAAAAAAGGACATGTAAATGCGGAAATATGTGTTATAAATTGTGTGAGTATATGCATGGGTTCCCAAACTCATTGAGGAGGTATTCATAAAGTGTTTTTAGAAAAAATGTCATGGGTGCTTCGGGCGCCTGATCTATTAACTATAACAAAATAAAAAATGTAGGACTATGGTAATTCTTTAAAAAAGTCCATAAATGCCGAAATAGGTGTTAGAAAAATGGTGTGAGTATAAATGTTGGTCCCCCAGCTCATTACTCAGGTCCTCATAAAGTTCTTTGAGAAAAAATATTTGGGTGCTCTGGGGCGCTACATCCATGGGCTTTAAACCCACGAAAAATCAATGATTATTTGTAATTCCTAAAAGGGACATGTATATGCGAAAATAGACGTTAAAACGGTGTGAGTAAACGTGATTGTTCTGAAAATCATTACAAAGGTCCTCATAAAGGTTTTTGAGAAAAAAATTTAGGTGCTCCACGTGCCAAATATGTGGGCTATAACACACGAAAAACTAGGAATTTGGTAATTCTTAAAAAAGGGATTGTAAATAAATAAAATAGGCATTAAGAAGATGGTGTGATTATATGTAGTGATTCCCTAAATCATTACGAAGGTCCTCATTTCGAGGATATTTGGTATTTCCAAAAAAAGGTCTGTAAATGTGAAAATATGCATTAAAAAGGTGTGAGTATACATGGGGGTTATCCAAATCATTCCTAAGGTCCTCATAAAGTTTTTTGAGAAAATCATTTGAGGTGTTTCGGGGCGCTAGATTCATAAGGGTATAACACATTAAAAATAGAAGATTTTGGGTAATTTTATTTTTTTTAAAAAGGCATGTAAATGCAGAAATAAACGTTAAAATTCATGTGAGCATATGTGACGGTTTCGAAACTCCTTATGGGCTTCATCATAAAGTTTTTTGAGTAATAAATTTCGATGCTTCGAGTCGCCAGATCCAATGGGCTCACCCATGAAATATCGAGGATTTCGGGAAATTCTAAAAAAAGGCCTTTAAATTCTCAAAGAGGCATTAAAATAGTGTGACTATATGTGGTGGTTCCTTAACTCATTACAGAGTTCTTCATAATATTTTTTGAGAAAAATATTTTGGGTGCTCCGGACACCAAATCAATGGTCTATATACTACATGAAAAATCAAGGATTTTGATTAATTATTAAAAATGGTAATGTAGAAATAGGCGTTTAAAATGGTGTAAGTGTAAATGTGGTTCCCCAATACTCTAAGGAGTTTCTCATAAATTTTTTTTGATAAAAAATATTTTAGGGCTTCAGGGTGCCAGATCTGTAGGGCTGTACCACAAGAAAATTCATGGATTTTGGGTAATTCATAAACAAAAGGACCAGTGAAGGCGAAAATAGACGTTAAATATAGTTTGAATATACGTGTTAGTTCCCCAACTCATTAAGAAGGTCCTCATAAAGTTTTTTGAGTTAAAATTGTGGGTGCTTCAAGCACTAGATCTATGGACTATAACACATGAAAAATGGAGAATTTTGGGTAATTCCTTAAAAGGGGCTTGTAAATTTGAAAATAGGCATTAGAAAACTCATGTGTGTATGTCCCAAACCTTTACAGAGGTCCTCATAATGTTTTTTGAGAGAACCTTTTGGGTGCTCTGGGGTGCCAGATCCATGGGCTATGTAACGCATAAAAAATTGAGGATTTGGATAATTCCTGATAAAGATCCTGTAAATGTGAAAATATGTGTTAAAATGGTGTGAGTATACGTGGTGGTTCCCCAACTAATTAAAGAGGTTCTCATAATGCTTTTTGATAAAAATGTTTTGGTTGATCGATTTTCAAGATCCATGGGCAATATCATACGGGAAAAAAATTAGAATTTTGGGTAATTTCTCAAAAGGTCATATAATGAGGAAAATGGCGTTAAAAAAATATTTCCATTGTACGTTGTTTTCCGAGGCACCAAACTTATGGGCTATAACATATGAAAGATTAAGGATTTTTGGGTAATTTCTAAAAAAAAAGGTCTATAAATTCAAAAATAGGTGTTAAAACTTGTGTGAGTATATGTGGTGTTTCCCAAACTCAATAAGAAGGTCATCATATAGTTGTTTGAAAAAAAACATTTTCAGAGCTTCGTGTGCCATATCTATGGGCTATTGAACTAGACATGTCTTTTCCACGATCTTAGAGAAATGAAAATAAATTTTCAAATATGCATAAACAAATCTGTAAAGTTGTCTATAAATCTGAGAAATCGAGCGAGATATCCTCCCATGCAATCTTGTGGTGGTAATCCTCTCATCCTAATTCAATGTTGTCTGAACCGTACAAGAATGTTTCCCATAACACGGCTCACCAACTTGACCTTTCGCGAGAATCGTATATCTGAACAGGCCTGGAAAAAATGACACATAAAAAAACTAGGAGTTTTTGTAATTCCTAAATAAAGGGTTTGTAAATGTCAAAATACGCATTAATAATGGTGTGAGTATACATGCTGGTCCGTCAACTCATTACTGAGTTCCTCATAATTTTTTTTACTCAAAAAAATTTGTGCTCCGGGGCACCATATCCATGGGCTTTTAACACACAAAAAATCAAGCATTACTAGTAATTTTTTAAAAAGAGTTTGTATATGCGGTAATAGGCATTAAAAATGGTGTCAGTATACATGGTGATTCCCCAACTCATTAGGAAGGATCTCATAAGTTTTTTTAATGAAAACAATTTTTAGGTGCTCCAGGAGCCGAATCCATGGGCATAACACACGAAAGAACGAAAAATTTGGGTAATTTCTAAAAAAAAGTGGTTGTAAATGTGGAAAATAGGAATTAAGAAAATGGTGTGAGCACACATGGTGGTTCCCCGAATTACTACGGAATCCTCATAAAGTTTTTTGATAAAAAAATTTGGATTCTCTAGGCCCTTGATCCAAGGCCTTTAACACACGAAAAATAGAAAATATTTGGTATTTAAATAAAAGGTGATAGTAAATGTGAAAATAGGCGTTAAAAATAATGTGAGTTATATGGTGGTTCCCAACTCACTATCAAGGTCCTCATAATATTATTTGAGAAAAAAATTTAAGTGTTTCGAGGCATGATATACCATGGTTTCACGGTATTAATAATACTTTTTCATTAAGTTTAGTGTGTCCAAAAGCCTTTTTGTGCTATTTTTTATATAAGTTTCTCCTTATTTGCAGGAAATATGTCCAAAGATGAATGAAGAGGTTTTTGAGCGAAGAAATGCAGAAGAGACTACCCACGGAGCTCGTGACGGTCCGTCATGCTCGTGATGGTCCGTAGGTGGCATCGTAGTGCAGCCGCTGAAGGAAGATGGGGAAGTCTGACCAAGTGTGGGGTTACGGAGTGCGTGATGGACCGTCGTAGCCATGACGGTCCGTCCTGCTGGTTTGGCATGAAGTTCAGAGAAGTAGACCCAGTACCCAAATTCCAAGAGCTTAAGTGTTTTGGAACGGAGATCCTCGACGGACCGTTGTGCCTGTGACGATCCATCATATCTACCGTCGAGGATAATAAAGAGAGCAGCAGAAGAAATTGCACATGTATGGGACGAAGAAGTCCATGACGGTCCGTCGTGACCACGACGATCCGTCGCGAGGTCTGTCGGCCCTGCCACGTTTTGACAGATTTCTTGCAAATAGAGTCCTTATGTAATTAGGTTTTTATTTTCTAAAGAGGTATAATGTCAAATTGTTTCACACTCTTCAAAGTTTCATAAGATCATATCAAGTGATTTTATCACTTAGTCAACCTGACCAATGGGGAAAATTCTAGGTGCCATCAAACATGGTTCACGGTAAGCTTATCACACATGGCGTTGACAAGAACGTTAAAAGAGACTCCACAACATTGCTAGTTTGCAATGCTCATCACAAGAAACTTAATTCAATAATTGGCTATTCAAAATGAGATGCAAAGAGTTCTCGTATTTTCTATGCAACATTATTTGGCCTCATCATAGCTGCACATTCATTTTATTTGATAATAAGCAATATTCAAGTCATCGATATTGATCAACATCTAGACTCAAATTTCAAAAAGAAAAAACACAGTCACGTTCAAACTCAAAAGAAGTGGCAATTTTTTTTAAAAGGTTCAAAAAATCATTTGCAATTTAAAAAAATGGAGCCAAAAAGAAAATCATCCACAACAATAGTATAAAATAAAATGATATCTCAAAACCCAATATAAAAAAAAGCAAGCGAGTCACAAAAGGCGTGCCTTACCCCACCAAAAATAAAACCATTTGTCCTTAAACGCAAACAAATCAATATGCAAAAGTAAAAATAAAGTAAGAAAACAAGGGTAAAGAAGGAATCCTTTCTACTCAGAGGCTTCATGTATCAGGGCATTAGTGCCTCGAGTATAAATCTAAGCCTGGGAAATAGTGCCCGAATCAATACCAGATCTACTATGAGCTGCCATTGACGTCTTGGTCAACGTTTTCAGTATCATTGACTGCTTAATCATCTCCTCAAAATCCAAAAAACCTCCAAATATGGTTTCCTTTCTAATCTCAATCATCTTCTCTTTGATCTCAGCCATCGACTCATCAACTGCTACACCATCCTTATGCACATCAATGATACTAACTTAAGGATTCTCTGAAGTCTTAGAAGCATCAAAATCATCAGTAGCCTCCAATAAAGAAGTGAAGTTTGTAGAATTTAGATAGCTTACATCTTTTCTGAAGTCTTCTCCTTTTTCTTTCAAACTCGTAACTTTGGAGGTCTCCCCTTGACTGCTCTCTCAAGCTGTGACTCTAGTATTCAGATCATCAATAGAGGCCTGGAGGTGTTCAGTGCATCTAGCATAACATTCTCTATCATGTATGGGATAGATATCTCAAGCCGAGTCACACTTACGTCACTTTTAACGGTCTTGGTTCCCTATGTTTATGATCATCGCTTGAGAAGTCATTGCTAGTTCGGTTAAAGAAGATGTACCTGGTGTCTGTGACGAAGAAGGATGGGTAGAAGTAGCTAAATCCCCGGACGTCAGAGTAGGCAAAGTTTCATATGTAGGTATAGAATCGACGTCCATCTTTTGGTATGTATCAACCGGGGCTACTCTTCTTTGGTCAACCTCTTTTGGAATGTACTTAGTCTTAATGCTCCATATATTAGTGGAGAATGATGAGGTAACCTCAATATTTCTCAAATCATCTTGGGGTACCCCAACAGTCCGGCATAACTCTGTGATAAGAACTGAGAAGGGAAAGGAGGTTTGACTCTACACTTCCCTCATCGCCATTTTCTACTCTATTAGAAGTCCCTGGTCGATGCTCCTATAAGATATGATAGCTCCAAGGCATGCTAATTAAGGATGTCTTGGAATAGACTCATTTTGGGATTACATTATGGTGTCGCTGCGGTCAAGTGGTGTTATTTGAGAATATTTATTTAAGTTGAATTTGTATCTTCTTAGTCATAGTTGGACTTACTTAATCTTTAGTTTTGGTTAATTTTTTTCTTTTTTTTTAGCAGAGAATTGGAGCATATTTCATACCAACAGTGATCTAATGGACCACCTTTATTTGAGATTATTGATTTTTAGGGATAACATCCTGAATTTCAAATAATTTGAGGGAAATCCATTTACGAGTTATGGCAAAGGTTTAAGACTCTATTGCAGCAATGCTTAACTCATGGAATTTCATACAAGATGCTTCTAGAATGCTTATATAGGGGCTTGTCCCTAAAAATAGAGTGGTGGCTGACAAACTCTCTTCGGGTTGCTTTATTCTAAAACCCTTTGAAACAGCAACCCAACTCCTTTATTGTGGTGCGAAGACCAACAAGAAGATTGAGAAGGACCTACTCTTTGGCACATTGTTGGCTGAGTTGGATGCCTTGACCAAAAGGGTCAAGATTGTGAGGTAATGTCCAAAAAGAAGTACCGGTACATTCCCTCTCATAAGCCAAAAAAATGATAAAACAGAAGGGGGGACACATAGAATAGGTAGTCTTGCCCATTCTTCAAAAATTTGAAGAACACAACATAATGTTGAGTGAGGTAAGAGAGAATGTCTTGATGATGAATCAGATGAAAATCTCTCGATCCATGTTCATTCAACTTCTAGAGACTCGAATCGACCGGGTGTGGTCTTCTCTCTTCCACAAACAAGACGGTTGCTGGCCTTATCAAAATGAGGCAAACCACACTAATGGAACTTAAGCTGGGAGTTGCGTGTTTCCACAATGTTAAATAAGGCGCCTATTTAGAGGCAACCCAAGTTTTTATTTTCTTACTTTTTAAGTTGAAAATGGTGTGTTGATTGTGCATTTCAAACTGTGGAAAGTGTTTGAAAATTATTGTAGGTGATACACAAGTCTATTCGCCACATCACCGAAGAGTTTAGTGTGCTTAATTTGAACCGTCATTTGTCCCATGACAATATGAAATTGGGTTTTGTAAAACTCTATGAGACAAGGATTTGATTGGCGAATCACAAATTTGGTTGGCAATCACTACTTTTTCCATCATTTTTACCCTCATAATAACAGGAGGTCCTATAAGTTCCGGTGACGTAAGTGATCACTCAATGAATTGCAGATTGGATCGATGAGCATAACTAATGATGTAGTATAGGTGATTGATTGTATGATTTCTAAGGCCAAAGGTTCAAAACTTTCAAAGTTTTTCACTTTCCCTCACTTTTAATCTTCCCAAACTCACACCGACACTTTATTTCCCTAATTCTTGCATTTGTAACATGTTTTAGTCGTTCAAATTGTGTTAGTAGTGGATTACATTGTCGCCAAGCATTTCAATATCATTTTAATCGGCATATAAGGTTGATATTCCTAACCTTGAGTTTATTTTAGGAATTTTGTACCCATTTGCAATGATTTAATATTGTTGAAGTGTGTTGGGCTTCTCTGATAGGATTAGAATATTTGGTTACCTATTTTAATACGATAATCTTGCTCATAATGCCTTTAATGTTGATTCTCATAATTTTGTGTCATAAAATAATTTAAATCTTCTAGGGTTGTGCTTTCATGTCATTTGGTCTAGTTGGGTGAAGTCTAAGTAACCAATAGTTATGTCAAATGATGAATTTCCCCAATAATAATGCGGGTGAAATCATTTTGAAGGGAAAAATCCATCAAATGACCAAATTCAACGAAACCAACCCAGGATAATGGGTGTCATAGATTTTGATTTAATTTTATGGTTGATATTTTGATTCTTTTAGGGTTTGTAGGGTTGAATTCGAGAAGTTGGGTTAAAAGTAAGCATGTTGGGTCGTTTGGTGAGTTGTATCGAGCTCACTGAACGACTTGGTGGCTTATCATGTCCTCCATCTCTCCTTTAGATTCATGTTCTATTTAATGTTTGGCTTTCTATCTTCGAACGAGAAGCTTGAGGTCGCCGAAGGGAATCGTTGACTCGCCAAAAGTCTTTTCTATCACCCTTTGTCTACACCCCTGTAGCTTAAATTGCATTGTAAATTTTTTGGGGCTAATCCTTTCTATCCGAACGATGTCAGTGATCAGCTGAAAGGTGTTCCCTTAACCACCTTCTCAAATTGTATTGACAATTTTAAAGCCAATCCTTTTGGCCAGCCCAATCTAACTTGCCAAAGATATTCGGTGACTCCCCAACTTCATCAGCGAGTCTTTCTGCAACTATGTTTGTATGATTATGCTTGAAATGTTTCTAACATTTCCTTGATAGAGTTGCTGACATGTCCAGACCTAAGGTTGCTGGTAGAGACAGGCCACCCCAGACAAAGGCCAAGGGGATTACAACCAATTAGGATGCATATGGATCCAAAGGCAAAGTGAGCAAACTTCCCACATCTAGTGGAAATAGACTAGGAAAAGGGAAGGCACATGCGTCACCTGAGGCTAGGTTCGATAGTAACTGTATCTATGCCGCCCACCTCACTACCTCTGAGAGTGAGGGTGAGACCTAGGAGCCCCACATTGCATCTTGTAGTGATGAGGAGCTTGTAGAAGAATAGAAGGAAGAGCTACAATCAAAGAGGATGAACGATCTATCTAGGATCAGAAATCCTATGACTTCCACTACTCCTCCTTCAGCCTTATCATAGGTTGTAGTTCTAGAACCTCTTGTACAGGGTCCCTATCCAAGTCCATGAATAAATTAAAGAATTAGGGGTTTAGGATATTTATTGAGGAGAAGCATCTATCCATGGATGGGGTGATCGATAGGTACTCAGGGATAATATGTTGCCTGAAATATCATAAATTTTAGATCTTCACCAAACCCCGTGGCCCGTATATTTCTAGGAAAGTTAGGGAGTTAAATAGTGCATACATTGAATTATACCACATGGGAAAAAGTCGGTAACTAAATTTAAGTCGGTTGACTATGTGGTTTTTAGAGGCCAAAAGGTAAATTGTGTTAGTAATTCTATCAACACAGTTTTGGGAAAGTCCACATGTATTGATGATGACTACCAACATATGATATGGACAAAGATGATTTACAATATAAAGAAATGGTTAGCCCCACTGATTTCAGATGTGGTTGGAGGCAGGGGCTACGATAAAAGAGAAAGACCTAAACGTAGCTGCAAGGTTATTGGTTTGCTTTATCAACAGAATAATTAGGCCATATTAGATGAGTCAACTCTTCACCATGTTAAGGCAACATGTCTAGGCTGCATCATTCATGGGACAAGACTTAATATATAGATGATTATGGCACATGAGATGGTCATAAGGGTCAAACAGTGCCAAAATTCTCTCGCCTTGTAGTATTAATCATAGACTTGCACAGATAAGCTCGGGTTCATATAAATACAAAGAACGATGTGGAAGTGATTCCCAAATCCTCTAACAAAATCATGAGGATTTAGGTAGAATATTTAAAAGGCGAGGAACATAAGAAGAAGAAGGCATCCTCGATTGATACTTCCCTGGTTGTAGATGCAAACTCACTACCTGCAAAGGAACTTTTGCCAACTCCAGCCCTGGCCCTTCACGTACCTTTATTGTTGTTCCTTTTGAAACTCCAAGTTCTTATATTTTTATAATGCATCCTAGACCCGCTGTGACTGTTGTTGCTTGTACCCCGCTCACTCATGCCTCACTACTGTAGATGGTATAGCTTTCCCATTTTATAGATAATCAAGTTATAAAATTTGAGGCCTACATCCTAGACATGATTCAAATTGCCCTAGATAATGTTAAGCCACCATTAAGTATCTTCATTGATGCCCTCGCGACAAGGATATCGGTGTGTGAGCATGGCCAAGGGGTCATCTAGGAATGTGACAACTTTGAAGGCCGCTATTGCTACATTGTGAAATGATGTTGATAAGTTAAAATCCACCGACATGTCCATGATTTTCGAGATGTTGGAGATCCCAGAAGTACCAAATATTCCTCTGGCTATCATCGGAGATGAGGTTAGTGTTCAAGAGACAACTGATCCCAAGTTTCAGGCGGAGACAAATGAAGATATGTTGGGGGTTGGTGAGAATTTTGGTATGAGGGCCTTACTAAGATTGAGAAGGCTATGGTAGATACAGTTCTGCGAGATGATTGAGCTTGCGGATCCTTGTTTTTAAATTGAATACAATTTTGGACCTTTCAAAAAAAATATTGTGCCACCACTTTTGTGTTCGAATGTGGTTGTTATTGCAAATTTGAGTCTCGGTATCGATCAATATCGATGACTTGAAAAGTGCTCATAATCAAACAAATATAAATTCACAGCTACGATGAGGCCAAATGAAGTTACATAGACAATATGTGAAATCTTTGCATCTTGTTGTGACCAGTCAATTATCAAATTTAGTCTCTTGTGATGAGCATTGCACACTAGACGTGACATTGGTATCAATGTCTTGTATGATTATCTTACCGCAAACTATATATGATCACACCTAGAATTTTCCCCGTTGGTCTGGTTGACTAAGTGATTCAATCTCTTGATATGATCTTTGGATAAATTGAAGATTGTGAAACAATTTGTCATTATACCTCTTTTATGGCCAACCTTGTAAGTATGTGATCTATGCTTGAACACCCTTTGAGCGTTGACCTTTTCTTTGAAAATACATGATGAATTTTGATCTTTCCTGATCCATTACCCATAATCCTCATGAATTGTGGTTAGTTGAATAGCCAACTTTAGCCAAAATCCTACGTTCGGGGTGTAGTGAAAAGAGAAGGTAAATCAAGAAATGTAAAGAAGTCTCCCTCTAACAATGATTATGAGAAAAATAGAACTCATCCATGCAAAAATAAAAGAGAGATGACAAAAAGAAAATAAAAAAAATTATTAATTGTGGAACAAAGTTGTGAAAGTTCAAAGAAATTGAGGTTTCGAACAGTCCATGGTAAGAGAATATTGAGATGATTTTATGAGGACGAATGAAAATGATGAATAAAAGGAAATAAAGTGTTGTTCACACCACATTTCATGAGGATTACAACAGCTGAGCCTAAATGATCATACCCTTGCACTCAAATTTGCTACAAGTATCGAAAAGACCTTTGAGATCTTGAGTAAGTTTAAATAAGGGTTGATAGAAACATACGGGCAAACCTATTGGTGAATTCATGCATGGTGTTTATATTTGTGGGTGAGAGTGTTGCATTTGATTCTAGAGATTTAAATTATGAAACGTTGTGTGTGAATATATAATCATTTTTTGTGTGGGGGCATTTGGATACTTTTGTTGAGCTTGAACTTGCATTTGCAGCAAGTATTGTAAACTTGAGATTTTTTGATAATGGTGAGTCATAACTTGAATCTCAGAGTGCAAAATTGATCCTTGCATGAGTAAGTTGAGTCCTGTTATGTGCATTCATGATTGAGTCTTGTGATGCACTATTTGAGACATTCATTTTGAACTTCTGAACTTGAGTTTTACTAGAGGAAAAGCAAAAGTTTAAGTCGGGGGTGTTAATGAGTCCACTATTTGGAATCGTTTAGGGATTTATTTTAATAAAATAACCATTCTCAAATGCATATTTTGGGTCATTATGTGATATAAATCCTTGATTTTTAGGTATTTGGATTGAGGAACAAAGCATAGACACTGATGAGCAAAAAGGAACAAGGCAACTGAAAGACCTAAAAAATAAGGCATGAGGATCGCCTAAGCCATTAGGAGAGTCGCCGCATGGCCATAGTCTCACCAAATGTTCCAATGTGCCCGACCCTTAAGGAGCAATCAAGTCGGAGATAAACAAAAACAATGGGTGACTCGATAAACGATTCTGCTATGCAGTACCATATAACCCAAAGTTACAGAAATTCAAGATGTTGAAGGTCAAAGCAAAAAGGTGATGGAACTGAATAAAGGGAAGATCGCTTAGTGGGTCAACGATCCTAGCTTACTGCGCCAAAAGATCCTTCGCAACACAATTTTTATCGAATATAGATTTATTTTTTCATTCTTACTCTAGTATTGATCATTTAATGTCAGAGTTTCATTTAGAGAACTAAGTATTTAGACAATAATTCCTTAGCTTTGAAGATATGAAGATTTTTATCTTCAAAAAACTTAGAAGTGGGTATTGAAGATTCTTCAATTTAGACCTTTGTGAATATGAATTTAATCTTACCCAGTTGATGGAAACATTATTTGGTAACGATTTCTATCTTTTGATGATGTTTGGCTAAAATCTCAATTTTTGGGGTGTGATCATGTGATTATGGGTTGATTTAGGTGCTAGTATTGTTAATTGATAGTGTAAATGCTATTTAAAAGTGGTTCAATTCAGTAATTCTGTTTTAATCTAAAGGGTTGTAGTTGCAAGTACAACTCCACTTTCATATTTTTTACTTGCTGGAGAGAGAGGTTAAAACCAAGATTACTTTTTGATGGTCTGTGGATATTGGGTTGTCATAAGTTCACCTCGAGAGAGTAAATCCTAAACCTTTTCACACACATTCACCTCGAGAGTGTGAATGTATTATAGCGGAGGCTGTTATTAATTGTTGCTTATTGGTGTTCCAAAGAAATCAATTTGATTTGGGGTAAATTGTTCGAGAGAAAGTTTATCTATCACTAAAGTCTAGTTTATTTAGTGATTAAAAAAATATTCACTATTAGTTGCAATTACCCATTTGTCAACTTTAGCCCATAATCCAATCACATCCTATGAACATGTCTGTATATGTGTTACTTCTGATCTATTTGTTGTTCTAGTTGATAATTACAATCAAATTCCCCTCTGATATTTCACATTTTGTCACCCCAAATATAAACTATGTTTTTATTCGTAATTTTTTTACTTATGCCTGATTTGAGCATATTCACATTTGGATATTGATTTTCAAATGTGTACCACTCCCTCTGTAAACGATTCCAACCCAATTTATTGCGTGATATATTAACTAGCGGTCGCTTTGACATAGAATTGGATGAAGTTTTCCGATACGTGAAAGTAAATATTTTGATTTCACGTATCATGACACTTTTTTTTTCTTAAACAAAAATGAAGTGATTAAAAACTTGGGTTTCCTCCCAAGCAGCGCCTATGTTAACCGTGATACGATGCAACTTTTCACAACTGGAGTCTAGACCTCAGACAAGACCGGTGTCATTGACCTCTCAGAGGTCGCAGACAAGCCTACATACGTCATTCTTACTTCATGTAGATTAATTTTAGCGAAAAATTTGAAACTTTTTTGTTTCCTAACGTGATTGCTAAACATTCTATTACATGAATAATAGTTCACCATCAACCATCTATCATTAAGATAATCAAACGAAAGAAATAGTTCGTAGATGCATTAAATGTGTACTTGCCAAAACGACACCAATGAAAAGTCTGAAATGAAATGGTAAATTAAACACTAGTGGAACATGCTCCACTAGCTAAAGCCTAAATCTAAGACAGATAATAACAGTAGGCAGCCTCAAAAGCATGAGGTCCTACAAAGTCTAGATGAAAGATCCACATCCGGATAGCTGCAACGTCGTACTGTAAGATCTAACGTCTACCCGTGCCTGCACCTAAAAGTAGATATTTATATGGAATTAGTACACATTTGTACTAAGTATGGGTATATGCAAGAAAACACCAAGGACATGCAAGAGAAAGAATAGCTCTTTCCAAACAACATGATTTATGGAAAGTCATGTCAGTGGACTTGCCAATGTTGGATTAGGGAAGTCAATGGAACTGCCAAATTTGGATTCAGAAAGTCGTGCCATGAGTATAACATGCATCATCAAACTTATCATTTTGAAAACAGCACATAACATATTTTACATAACACATATCATAATTCATATAAAACATAACATTGTTCAAATAATTCATTCGTATGCCATGAGTCCTTGAAATCATGGACTTGACATTATGACTTCCCAAAAATGAGGGCTCAACATAGGGGACCTCAACTAGGGAGTCTGCTTTAGTAGACACAGAGTTTGTTTCATTCATTCATACGTACTTCAATTCATTTCATTCATGAGCCAGTGTAAACACCAGTTATACCTAGGATGTAGTTTAAGACTTTCATAGGGTTCGTTGTGCAATGACCAAGAATGACCTAATGTCATTACTTGAATTTAATTCACCTGTTGATTATGCTATCCTAACACCTTTGGTATCACTCATTTAATTATGTGCATCATTTGAGGATAGCCTCATTCATTCATTGGGAACTTTAACTTTAACCGAAATATATCATGTGAGCATCATGAAATCCAATGTCATGAAAACCCACACCGTAAAGAGGTGGAATCACCCGCCAAAGTAATCAAAAACATGATCACGTACATGGGAATTGAACCCCTTCAGATACCTATCTAAGAAATATAGGTTCAAAGCCCAAGATATAAGAGGAGACCCATATCCGACATGCTAGACAGTCTCATCTCATAAGAGTTATGTGAACCTCCGCCCTTCCCGATAGAAGGCATCACTGCTCGTAGCTAGTCTATCGGTTCTAAGTATAAAGTTCCATTACATTCAACTCATACGTCATGGAATATGGTTTCTACTATGAGGACATCATAGCTCAATAGATGATTTCTCATCTCATCATAACTATTATGTGTGTTAATCTTAATACTTTCATTAGAGAGTTCATAGAGGTTGGTCTCTTCATTAACTTACACTCTCATTGGTGAGTACATTTTGGTAACATTTACTTAGACTCATTTGAGATTTCTCTCATCTTTTACATTAGCCTCAAATCATGTTTTCACCAAATTCAGTAATCTTAACACATTTGCTCTTCATAATTACTCACCCAGTTTTGCATGAATGTTCATTTCATTATATGCCAATGCACATGGCCATTTAGTGTGTTTCACATTCTGACTTTACCCTTCTAGGGTTTCATCGTTCATTTCATCATTTCATTGTTCATTTCATCATATGCTAATGCACTTGGCAATTAAGTGTGTTTAACACTCTTACATAACTCTTCTAGGGTTTCATCATTTCCTTGTTTATTTCATCATTTCTTTGTTCATCATTTCATTGAGTACATTTTAGGTTCACTTATGTTTAGACGTATGCTAGACTTATGGGTCCATGCATACAAGCCAAGAGGCTTCATTCATAGTTTGTTTAAGTGATTCATATCTTCCTAAGATTATGTAGTACAAAACTTATGCATTTAATTCACGTATGACTTATGAATCTATACGGAATTTGATCATATGCCAATGCACATGGCCATTTAGTGTGTTTCACATTCTGACTTTACCCTTCTAGGGTTTCATCATTCATTTCATCATTTCATTGTTCATTTCATCATATGCTAATGCACTTGGCAATTAAGTGTGTTTCACACTCTTACATAACTCTTCTAGGGTTTCATCATTTCATTGTTCATTTCATCATTCTTTTGTTCATCATTTCATTGAGTACATTTTAGGTTCACTTATGTTTAGACGTATGCTAGACTTATGGGTCTATGCATACAAGCCAAGAGGCTTCATTCATAGTTTGATTAAGTTATTCATATCTTCCTAAGATTATGTCGTACAAAACTTATGCATTTAATTCACGTATGACTTATGAATCTATACGGAATTTGGGCAAGGGAACCCAATTTCGAATGCCTTATACAACACTTATATTTTTTCATTTATTGTATTTTGGTCCACATACCATTGGGACCCTATATAGAGCCACAACATCAATGTTTCCTATTTATTTTTCTCCTTTGAGTTACCTTTTACCTGGCCAAGGGGTTGTGGGATCAAACCCTCGCAATCCTTTAATTTTTTTTATCTATTTTTCCTTGTCTATTTCGAGTGGACTATGAGGTTGTGGGATCAAACCCCCACATCCTCTCTTTATTTTTTCTTTTCTTCTCCTCCATATATCTGCCTATGAGATCGTGGGTTCGATTCCCACACGCCTCCCCCTTTATTTTTCTTCTATTCTCCTCCTTAAATCTCCCTAAGAGGTCGTGAGTTCGATTTCCACACGCCTCCCCCTTTATTTTTCTTTTATTCTCCTCCCTAATCTGCCTAAAAGGTTGTGGGTTCGATTTACACACGCCTCCCCCTTTATTTTTCTTTTATTCTCCTCTTTAAATCTGATTGAGAGGTGGTGGATTCGAATCCCACTCCTCTCATTTCATATTTTTTCTTTTAAGTTACATTTTCCAGCCAATACCATTTTTCGAATTCCCTTCACCACATTTCTTTTTACTTCTTTGTTTTCATAAGTTTTAACATGGTGAGGTCACGGGTTCAATCCACCATGACCTAAATTGTTTTAATTCATTATTAAAACATTTTAAACCCTATTTTCTGACCAAAATTAATCACTAGAAGCTGGAAATTTTCTTTTAATTTTTCAGCATCCTTTCATCAAGTTAGACCTTAGTTCTTAGGGGAATTTCGTAGTGCATTTAGAATGTTTTAGGTGCGTCTTAATGGATTCGTTTAAAATCATATGAACATCACATTTACATAAACATGTGTACATGAAATATAAAAAATTATTTTGCCATTTCAAGTCCTAAACCATGAACAATAGCCACGGCAACACACACATACACACGTAGTTAAATTTTCGGAAACATCAACATAAGTTACATGATTCCAAACATACATATAAACACAAAATCATCGCGAAAACATGTTTAATCCCTATTTTTATACCAACAAACAAAACCAACCTATGATTCAACGGGATCTAGTGACAGGGACATGTAACGGGGAACAATCCTAGTTTTCGAAATAAATATATTGAACCTTAAGGGGTCTCTTGGGAAAGGGACCAAGAGAGAAGAGAAACCATACCTTTTTGACGTTCAAACCTCGACTTGACACCCAAACAACCCCTCCAAACACATGTCCAAATCCAAGAGCTTCAACACCAACTTGACGGAAAAACCCTCTTTTTGCCTAACGTGTTTGATTAGTTGTTTGTTTATAATTATTGTTGTGAGTTCTTCAAGTGTTAAGAACCTTGGTTTACCTACAGTTTTGTTGTACGTTATTTGTAGAGAAAAATGTGAGTGAGAGCGATAGAGACTTGAGAGACAGAGATGAGCATGGGAGGGAAGAGTTTTCTTAGGTTTAGGAGTCTAGTTTAGGACTTAGTCAAATAAGGTTTTATTTAATTATTAAAAATATGATTTCCTTTTATTTTAAATCAGATAATAACTAATAAATATAAATTTATTACATTTATTTACCAACTTAAATTAAAAATAATTTAATTCATTGCTTCCACCTAGGATCAAACCCGGGTGGAGCAAGACTTCACTTCAAAAGCCCAATTTCGGCTCTCTCTCCCCAAAATGCCCCTCCACCTTATTAATTAACTAATTAATTTTATAGGGTAATTACGATACTATACATAGCCTGGAAAAAGACCATTGTATCCCTAGACCCTCCAAACCTAAGATTTCCACTTTTTAAATCCGTTAAAGACTCCTTCGAGTAATCTCGCATTCGAGTATTCGAGAGCCCTACATGGTTGGACCCAAACTTTCCTAGCTCAACTAACTCCCCAGTTTAGTTGTCTTGGATGTATCAAGGATTTTGAGGTCTGTTCCTACGCGCGCCAATTTGTGTGAACTCGGTCTAATCGGTTGCATTTTAGACACATTAAGCATTACTTAGCATATCCATTTTTAGGGTTGTTACACAAGTCCTTATTCAAACATTATTTTTGGGGTCAAACTTAATGCCACTAGGTAACCCCTCTTGTTCTTTCGAGCAGAGATAAAAAAATACTGAACCCATTAGGGTTTCATTAGCTTTATAGATCTAAAAGAGAGCCAATCATCTAATTTAGCACTTTGACATTCTCTGTCATCTCTTCCAGCACTCTATCATAATTATTGACCTTTTGTAGAAATATTAAAAGTGTATCCTCGACACATCTACCCGCATTGTCCTTAGACTTTCTACGCTCATGAGGAGGAATGTATCCATCATTTCTTTTGCACTAAACATCAACCTCTAATATCTTTTTGGTTAAATCATCTTGCTGAGCTAATAGTGGATCCAAATAGTGGTCCTCTTCCATTTCTAGATTTGCCTCAATAATTTGGAAAACTTTTTTACCAATCATTCTCAATCTCTATTCAACAAGAACCATAAACCAAAACTAAAAATTAAGTACACCAATAACTAACAATAACAAAATTCAACTTAATAAAACATTCACAACGCCATTTTGATTTCACGTATCAGGGCATTTCATCCAATTTTGAGTGCCAACGATCATTTGTCAGTATGTCACCCAACCAATTGGGTTGGGATTGTTCCCACATATAGTGTTACGTATTTGAAAATCAATAGCTAGTCAAATGTGAAAATGCTAATATTTTCCATACCTAAAAACATTTAAGAATAAAACCATAGTTCTAGTTAGGGATGACATAAATGTCAAATATCGGGGTGGGTGGGTTGGTGGGATATTGTAATTACCAAATATTGAAGCAAATAAATCAAAAGTAACAAATATATGGACAAATTCTTGGAATGTGATTGGATTATTGGCTAAACTAGATAAATAGGTAACTGCAATTTATAGTGAATAGATGTAAATCAATGAAAAAAGGTAGACTTTAATGGGGATAAACTTTCTGCCAAACTTTTTAATCTGAATCAAATTGATTTCTCTCGAACACCAATAAGCAGCAATTAAGAACAACCTCCACTTTAGTCCATTCACTCTCTCAAACTGAATGTGTAGAAAAGGATTTAGGATTTACTCTCTCAACATGAACCCGTGATAACCCAATACCCACATATCATTGAATCAGTAGACTCGGTTTTAAAACCTCTCTCTCAAACAAGCCAAAAACACGAAGGTAGAGTTGCATTTACAACTATGACCCTAAGGATTAAAACACAATTTCTGAATAAAATAACTTTTGAACAACATTTACACTATTAATTAATAATACCTGTTAGATAAATCAACCCATAATCACATAATCGTACCCCAAGAATTTGGGTTATAGCTATAAATTAGAAAACATAGAAATCAATACGAAATTGTGTTCCCATTAACTAGGTAAGATTTGTTTCCTTAAAAATGTCTAAAATGAAAAATATTCAATATCCACTTCCAATTTTCCATAAAATGGAAATCTCAAAGCTAAGAAAATATTGTATCAATACTCAGTTCACTAAATGAAACTCTGATATTGAATGATCGATACGAAACTAAGAATTGAAAAATGTATTTAATGTTATTGGAAATGTGCTTTTAAGGACCATTTGGCACAATAAGTTGGGATCACCGATGCACTCGATGATCCTCCTTTTGGTCACTTATATCGCCTTTTTTACTTTTTCCTTCAACTTTTCAAGTTCTATAACTTTGGTCGGATATGGCACTGTGTCGCAGAATCGTTCAGTTACTTGCCCACTGCTCTATTATATCGTCGACTTAATTTTCTCCTTTAGGGCTTGGAGTACTTGAATATTAAGCGAGACCATGGTGACTCGCCCAATGGTTTAGGAGATCCTCAAGCCTTCTTTTCTTGGTTCATTCCTCTTACTTGTTCCTTTTTACTCATTAGTATCCATGCTTTTTTCCTCAATACAAACACATGAATATCAAAGATTTATATAAGTTATTGGCACAAATATGTATTTGAGTATACGAAATCTATTAAGTAAAGCCCTAAATGAGTTCAAATCGTGGACTTATCATCCGATTGTCTTTCAAATTGAACATTTATTCCTTCTCTTGCTCTTGAAATTCTTACTAATGTCTTTGACACTTTTTCTTCTTTTTCTTTATAGCTTTGTATCAACAAGAGGTGGAAGAATCTTCACATTAAGAAATTCTTTTGGCACACACCATTCCCACTCGAGGGGGGCAAAATTAATAGGATCCGTGTATGCAAGAAGGTATGCTTTAACTTTATTCAAAGGCGAAGAATACTCATAGATGCTTATACCATACTCATTGTCATGCTTCGATCGCAAAGCGAACCTCTCGTGAGCACAAGGTATATTGATGAAGTCACACTCCCTAAACGAACATGACTTTTCCAGTAGGTCCATATTGAGCATAAGGCCTGCACCGAACACGTTATGTGATTGTTGTCCCCTGTTACATTCTCCACATACAAGGAGTCTCCCTCAACCATTTTTTTCTTGCAATTTTTTCGATTGTCGATCCCATTTGATTACCTATTTATTTGAGGATATATGCATGCCTCTTCCTAAATAATTCCCCAAATATCATACAAATCAAATTAAATATAACTGCCATGGGATACTCCATTTTTTCTATCAACATAGCCTCGACGATATTTGTGGTCATTATATCATATTTATTTCCATGAAAATGTGCCCTACTCCCCTTCTGAAAACCAATATTATGTTATAGGATGAAGGGTGTGACATGGCATTTGTTCTTGAATTCTACAAAATGATTGCCAAACTTCTCTAACGAATAAGTTTTGCTGCATTGTTATAAAGATAGAGGGAGTTCCAATGATGATTTACGCAAAGATTTTCACCAAGGTTCGTCATACAATATCCGTGGTGAGCATGATTGTAAATGTTCACACTACCGTTGGCAATACTTTTGTGTCTATAAGAGATAATACACATATTTTGTTCATCGACGACAATTTCCTTCAACTCATCATTCTCTTTTTCCATGACACAAAAGACAGTTGGATAAACATGATTCTCGTATCTTCTACAACAACGCTCAACAACACACCCTTGTATTCCCCATGTTATTGAGTGTCATCAACCTCAATTACCTTTATTATGTTGAAAAATCCCTTAATGAAAGCACCGATGGCCAATTAATAATACAAAAACCCCATGACTATCCTTGTTTACTATGACACAATAGCTAAAAAAACAATTCATTGTCTCAAACATTTAGGAAAAAGATGGTAAGCATGAATATCCATGGTGATGGAAAATGGTGATGGAAACGATATGTTAGTGAAGATGGTGATGGAAAATGGATGCTTATCAAGGGTTATTTTGTTGTGGCTTATGGTAGCAAACGTTGTGGTCTATACTAGACTATGACCTCTGCTTGTCTTGATATGGCGAAGGCAGTTGAGAGAGATAACTCTTCAATATTATGGCACAAGAATCTTAGCCACATCAGAAAGAAATGACATAATATTCTCACCAAGAAGAAACTATTGTCAAATTTCGAAAGATCTAAATTAGAAAAGAGTGAGCACTATTTGGCTGGTAAACAAAATAGAGTTTGCTTTTTAACAGAGACCGTGCTAGCTAGACATGGAATCCATAGTTATAACATACTCCGATGAGAGTGTTCTACTAGCGAAGGGTAGAACTAGAACACATCCCATGAAAGGACATGGTCAAGGAATATGAAGGGCATGCTCTATACCTCAGTCTCATCCTTTAACTAGAGCTACTTCCGTTACCATACTTAGTTTGTGCTAGCCTTTTTCTCATAGTGTAATTTACATTAGAGGTTCATATAAAGGGGGTTCCATATCAAGTTCATAACCCAATCATATTTACCTTACAAAAGAGGTCCACTAGGGATACCTTACAATGGCGAAAAGAAGATTATAATGAATTTCCTAAGTATTCATATGATGTCTTTCCAACCAAACAACCTTAAGTCAATCATTCATTACAAGAAGGATACCATTATGAGCTTTGACTTCAATGTTGATAACCTTACCACTAGCTTCAAGGTTTAAGATAAAGGAACCTATTAACATCATTCAATGACTCATGTATCTCATACATATAAGACTAAGAGGCTCTAGCATCCTAAGTCAATACATCTCATATTCACATTCATACATGGATCAAGTAAGGGACACATGTCTACCACACAAGGCACACTAGAGCTTCACTTTATCACATAATGCATATCATATTCATGAAGCACATCGGCACAACCTTAATCACATTTAGATCCCTCTATACACTACTATAACATCTTCAATATAGCCATCATAAGACTCAATAACCAATTAGGAAAAATCATGCATCATTCCTAAGACTACACACTTAAAGCCATAGTCATAGACTAACAAGATTATCTAATAGAAATAGAAGAACCCATACTCTCACATTATTTTTTATGTAGACATATATAATCATAAATCACATAAATAAACTTCACAAATAATTATAGTACTTCAAGTAGTGCGGACAAGGCCATGATCATCATAATACATAAAGTAATGTCAACAAGTCCACATCAATTGCAAGTAAAACACATAACACTAACACCATAAGTGGACCATACAAAACACAACATAATTTAAGTCTAATAAATCATAAAATAAAGAGAATTAGGGCAGTGTACCACCAATACATTCTCTCTACTTCAATCCATATCTAAATTATCCAATTCAATAGCATAAGGCCCTTACCCATAGCCATAACAAATAATACAATACATAAACTATGATATTCATGAAACTAGGTCAATTCAGTATATATTAATCAATCTAAGACAACCTACATATCAATTCAATACGATTATTACATCAATCAATAACATATAGAAAACTACTCTATAATTCATAAGCATTAAGTCCAAATCACTTAACCCATAAAGTAGTCAAAATCTAGGGTTCATAAATTACGTTGGTTCATAGGTTAATTGAGTTAAAATTATATAATTAACTACAACTAAATAAATTTACAATTCTTTAAAACCTTAAATGCAAGAACCCATGGATATATCATCTAATTGGACATTCATCTTTGAAAATTTAAGAAAACTCTTTGAAAGTTGGGGTCATTGATGAATAGAGTTTCAAGGATAAAAAACCATACATAAATGAATCTAATACACCAATATGATGAATAATCACCAATAAATTCTCCAATACAAGCTCTTCCTTGAGTTTTAGCTTCAATGGAGTTCTAGAGAATTTCTAAGGGAATTTGAGTTTTGATTTTTGCAGAATCAAATCTTCTAAGTGTCAAAGCTTATAAACATGTTTAAAATGCCTAAAAGACCCCTAAGTAAACTCCCTATATCTTATTTGTACGTTTATTTAATTTACAACTTCACCCCTAACTAAACAATAAAACTGGGTAGGAAACCAGTACCATCAACGACTAGCAGCCGATGGATCGTTTGTCCAAAAACTAAACGTCCTTTTCTCTTGTTGTTTGGTTCACGGACTTTCCTTTCGGATCTTGATATTACTAGTTTATTATTTGACCTAATGCACCCATCGACAGGGTGTCAAATAACCTACGAGCCATCATTTGTCGCAGTTGTTTGTGGCCTCGTCTAGACAGCCTTCGCTCTTCAGAAGGGTCCTTCCTCAAGTACCCTTGGTTGTTCGTAAGGACTTTCACCCGGACATTTCCAAACCTAATATTTTTGTATACTATTTTAGTATCTCTAACATCGATTTCATCCAAAACGAAACTGTAAAACTCTACGAAACATGCCTAGACAAACAAGGCCGCTTCAAGGCAAACCTTTCAAATGCCATGGACGTTCTTGGATGTTCGACCTCCCAACTTCACAAAACATTATACACTGCCTATAAATACTATAATAACTCATTTAAGGTCCTTATAACCTCATTAATCACATTATAACCTCATGAATCACATATAAACACATAAACCACATATGAGGCATATAGGTGACTTAGTCATTGAACGTCTTGGTCGTCCCTTGACGTTCCACTTTCAAATAACCTAAAACTCTATAAAATGACTCAATACCACATTTTATACTATTTTAGGAATTTATATAATCATTAAAAACATGTTAGTCTCTAGATTCACCTAAATCATTTTTCAAGGTATTACAAGTATGGAGTTGGTGATCCTTGTAAGTTTTGTGCATTAAATCTTATGTATTAACCTGTTATATGTTGTGATATTATCCATGGTTCATTGAGTGTGTTTTAAAAGGTTCCAAGTGTCACTAGAGGATGAATGTTCCTAAGTGGAGGATATTGTCATGATCCTCAAAATGAACTAAGGTGTCCAGAGCCTCACATGTGTCTAAAAAGGTTATTAACATGTAACTAAGTGTTTTACAGTATTCATACTTGATATAATGTTATTTGGAGGCAAAATTTCGAAGAACGTTCAAGCCGTTCGAAAGATAGGCTTGAGACGTGTTAGTGAGTTCTAGTGTGTCTTGGTATGTTTTGTGTGTTGGTTGGTGCTCAAAATTATAGGATACGACCCAAAAATGTATATGAACGTGCTTAGGGTCAAAACATCCTGGCATGACTCTCCAAGGACCGGCCTAGGGGTCATTGACGATGACCCATCCTTTACCCAATAAGCTATCCAAGGCAACAAAGTTTTGCACACTGGCGAAACAAGTGCGCGTCGCGGACTAGGGTCTTCAAGGTCAAAATGTTTCTACGAATCAAGGACGGTATTATACACTTCTTTCTAAAAATTTAATTCAAAAAATAATATGGGAGTAGCTCCGCGTAGCGGACCTGTTCCCCGACGAAGATTCCAAAAAATGAAAGTTATGTTTGACATGTCTTAAAGTCCAATTAAGTATTGGGTTGTTTTGGGTAATTTTGGATTCAGTTATTAACTGTTTCTAAGAAATATTTAACCTATTTTCCAAGTCAAAAACCCAACACACAATAATAACATGAAAAATCCCAAAACATTCTTCTCTCCCAAAACCTCCATTGGAGACCAAAACTCAAGTTCAATCTAGGGGATGGATTTTTATTGTTTCTTGTTAAATTTTTCATGGTTGTACAATCTATAAAGTATATTAATAATTTATTCTTTGTTAATATTCCATTTAAGGAGTTCAATCAATGATTTTCAAGTAATTCAAAGACCAAAATTCTTAATTTTTAAACTAGTCATGGGTTCATTGTCAAATTGATTTCACAGTCATTATAATAATTGATTTATGTTTCATTAATGTTTTAATTATAAATTTCGATCAAATTTTTTGAAGAACCCATGATCCTTCTAATTTCTCAAATTGGCCTATAATTTGGATATTGTGATTTTGATGATATGATAATTAGATTATTTTTAGATTGTAATGAATTGCTTAATTATATATTCATTTATTTCAAATTGATTATGAATTGTTGGAATTGATCAAGATGATCATTATCTAGTTGATTTATTTCTTCTTATTAGCTTAGAATGTACATTGATTGTGATGATTGATATGGTCCGCTTATGGTGGCGTTGCTTAAATTCTTGTACATATTTATGTGTTACGATCATGTCCTTGAAGGATTTATATATAAGATGAATTTATTTGATGATTTACAAGTGTAGGAAGCTGAAGGATTTAGCCTGAATTCTAATATCATGTTCTAATTGAATTGATGTTATGTGAAGTACATTAATATTCTTACAAACTAGTGGCATGACCTAAGTGTGGTGATGGTTTTTTATGTATATGTGTGATCATCATGTTAGGGTTATGTATGGTCTATATGGATAATGATGATTAGTAGTGCAGTTGCATTACTCGTACTTATATAAACCCTATATGAATGTATGATTAATGTATTTTAGGAGACTTCTATTCTAATTTTGGATATTTATTGTCTTCTATGATGGAATGTGATTGTGGTAGTATATAGTCGTTAATACTCTATGTGTGTTTATGACTTGAGACTTGGGGAATGTTGTACATGTGTTGTCATCTTTAGAGGGTGGCTTTGTCAAGGTTATGCCATATCCATTATGTGATCATGTTAAAAAATGTAGACACACACACTTCATGCTTAACTATGAATAGGGTAGATTCATAATGATTAAGGAAAGGATATGTAACAACCGTAAAGATGGATTTGCTAAGTATTGCATAATGTGTCTAAAATTCCTATGATTAGACCGAGTTCACGTAGATTGATATGCGTAGAACCAGACCTCTAAACCTTTGCAACATCCAAGTAAACTAACTTGGGGAGTTTGTTGAGGTAGTAAAGGTTGGTTCCATCCATGTAGGGCTCCCAAATATGAAGATTTATCTGGATGAGTCTTTACCAGAATTAAAAAAGGGAAATTTGATGTTTGGGGGGTCTAGGGGTAAAATGGTCCTTTTCTAGGATAAGGGTAGTATCATAATTACCATAAATATGTAATTAATTAATTTAATTAATAAGGTGTAGGGGTATTTTGGGTATAAAGGGCCGAAATTGCCCATTGAGCAAAATCTTGCTCCACCCGGGTTCGAACCTAGGTGGGAGCAATGTTTAAATTGATTATTTATATTGGTGAATAAATTTAATTAATAAAAATATTTTAATACTTATCTAATAAAAAGTAAAATCAGATTATTATTATTAATTAGTTAATTAATGGGGTGGTTTGGGTACTGTCAACCCGGAGGGACCCGCTTTCGCGATGGGGACGTCACAGTTTGAACCTCGACAGAAGAAACATTTAAGTGGATTAAATTATGTTTTATAATCTAATTTCATAAGGGCATTATGGTCATTTCACTAAACAAATTAAATAATATTTTCAAAGTTTGAAACATTCCTTTTTGGCTAAGTCTAAACTACTTCACCTAACCCTAATCCATTCACTTCTTTCACGTTTATCTCTCTCTCCTTCACGTCAATCTCTCTTTCATTTGACACTTTATTTCTGTCTGCCAAACCTGAGAAAAAAATCATAAAACAAAAGTTCTTTACACTTGAAGAACTTGCACGTAAACCACAAACAAGAAAGCAATCCGTAAACGTTAAGAAAAACGTAATACACTAGTCAAGTATTATATTGAAGTTTCGGGACTTGGACGTGAATTTGGAGAGGGTTTTGGACAGCAGGTCGTGTGTTTAGCAACACTAAACTTAAGTATGGGTTTTTATCCTGGACTCCTTTCTCCACGAGAACTTTCTTTCCACGAATTCAATGAATTTTGGAACTAGGGTTGTTCCCGCTCTTGGCGAAATCCTTGTCTCTAGTATCCTTCTTATTTCAATCTGAAATAGGTTAGCGATCATGTTGTTTGTATGTTTGCTGGTAGTTTAAGTATGAAGTATGATTTTTGTGATAATGTGTTCATGATTATGTGTTTGAAATTGTAAGCATTTTAAGTTATGTCAACACAAAGAATGTGAAAAATGATACGTTTTTATGGTTGAAATTTATGTGCGAATGTTTATGTAAATCATGAGGTGTAAAAGTGGTGTAATGTTTCAAAATGTAATGGTAATTCTTGGGTGAATATAATCATAAAACGATTACACTTAAAGAAGTACGAAATGATCCAAGAAATGACTTAAGAATTAACGTATGAATGATGATACAAAGAAGCTGAAAATAGTGAACAAATTTCGAGCATTTGGTACGTTGGGTTTTGCCATTTAAAGTGGTATAAAATGCAATGAAAAATGAATGTAAAATAAGTGAAATCACTATAGATTGAACCCAAGACATCATTACATGAAAGCTACAAAAAAATCAACAAATGATTTCGACAAAAAATGATTGGAGGAGACAAAATTTCCATCTTGCTGGAAATTGTAGTCTCGACCCATTTTTTTTTAAAAAGAACTTCGTTTAATTTTTTTTAAAAAACGTGAGTCATTGGGGATTGAACCCATTACCTCGCCAATGAAAATTTTATAAAATTTTCATGAGAAAAATGTAAGGAAAAATAGATGTGCTGAGTGGGGATTGATCCCACAACCTCTTGAATGGATGAGAGAGTTAGGAGAAAAATAATGGAGAAAATAAATGTGGAGAGTGGGGATTGAACACACAACCTCTTGCATAGGTGAGAAATTTAAGAGATAAATTAAAAGAAAAATAATGAGCTTGTGAGATATTGAAACCACAACCTCCTTAGCTTAAAATGAAAAAGTAGAGGACAATAAGAAAGAGATATTATGGGGTTGGTGGGAGTCGAACTAGGGTCTCCCAAATATGAAAAAAATGTAATTATGAAGTTTAAAATAAGATTAAGTGTTGTCCAATGGATTTGAAATCGGGTTCCCTTGACCAATTCCGTATTGACACATAATTCATACGTAAGTAATTATTTAATGAATGATGCCTCTAATGATCAAAATCAATATCTTGGTATATCTACAAGATGCATAAGTCTTGTACCACATAATCTAAGGTAAACATGATTCACTTAGACAAACTATGAATGAAGCCTCATGGCTTGTATGTGTGGACTCATAAGTCTAGCATACATTTAAATGTAAGTGATCCTAAGATGTATGTGTTAACTAAGAGTGTGAAATAAACTAAATGGCCAAGTGTATTGGCATATGATGAAATGAACATTCACGTGAAGTGGTGATTAATGATGAAAATAAAATGTGTTAAAGATAATAAATGAGGTGACAATAAGATAAAAGAATAATGTGAAAGATGAGAGAAATATCAAATGAGCCTCAATAAATGTTACCAAAACGTACTCACCTAGGAGAGTGTAAAGCTAATGAAGAGACCAGTCTCTATGAACACTCTAAATAAAGTATTGAAGTTAATGCATACTTAATACTTATAATGAGATGAGAAATCATCTAATGAGATATGATGTACTCATGCTAGAAGCCAGCTTCCATGATGTATGAGTTTAATGTAATGAAACTTTACACTGAAACGCGATAGGCTAGCTATGAGCGGTGATGCCTTCCTTTGGGAAGGGAAAAGGTTCACGTAACTCTCATTAGATGATATTGTCCAACATGCTGAGTATGGGTCTCCTTATATCTCCATGTCTTTGAACCTATACTGCCAATATAGGGATCTAGCAGGGTTCAATTCCCTATATACGTTAGCATGTTTTGGTTCACTTTCGCTGATGATTCCAACTCTTTTCGGTATGGGGATTACACACTAGATTTCATGATGCTCACATGATCAATACCAATTAAGATTAAAGTTCTCAAAGAAAGAATGAGGCTATCCTCAACTAATGCACATAATGAAATGAACGATACCAAAGGTGTTAGGACAGGATAATCACGAGGTGAACTTGACTTAAGTAATAACTCTAGGTTATTCTTGGTCATTGCATAGCGAACCCGATGACTGTATTAAACTACATCCTAGGTATGACTGGTGCCTGCACTAGTATATGAAAGAATGAAAATGCAGTACGTATGAATGAATGAAGCATACTATGTGTTTCTTAAAGAACTCTCCCTAGTTGAGGTCCCATATGTTGAGCCCTCATTTTTGGAAGTCCTTATGTAAATTCCACGATTCCAAGGTCTCATGTCATATTAAAGAATGATATGAACTACATGATATGATATGTGCAGTATGTTATGTGTTGCTTGTTAAATGATAAGTATGATGATGCATGTTACTCTCATGACATGACTTTCCTTATCAAAATTTGGCAAGTCCACTGACTTTCCTAATCCAAATTTGGCAAGTCCACTGACTTTCCTAATCAAAATTTGGCAAGTCCATTGACTTGAATTTCCATAATTCATATCGTTAGGAGAAATCTCCTCTTAATCATGCATGTACTTGGTGTGTGCTTGCATATACCCATACTTAGTACAAGTGTGTACTAATACCATACAACTCTATACTTGTAGGTGCAGGTGTAGCTGGACGTTATACCTTACAGGTCGACGCTAAAACTTTTCAGAAATGGAGTATTCATCCAGATTTGGTAGGCCCTCTTGCTTTCGAGGAAGCTTGGCTATTATATTCTATCTTAGATATAGGTTTGAGTTAGTTGAGTATTTTCCAGTAGTGTTTCTTTTACATCTTATTAGATACATTGTAATGGTGCCATTTTGGAAAGTATACACTTAATACAGTATGGAACTATTCTTTAATTTGATGATCTTAATATTAGATGATTTATTGTGAACGTTTATGAGTTTAAGTAGAATGTCTTATATAAATGTTAAGTGATAAAAAGTTCAAATTTCCCGCTAAAATTAACCTAGATGAAGTAACAACGACGTATATAGGCTTGTGTATGACCTTTGAAAGGTCAACGACGCCGGTCTTGTCTGAGTCTAGATTTTGGTCGTGACAAAGTTGGTATCATAGCGTTGGGTAAAATTCCAAGGGTAATTCGTTCACATCAACCACATTGAGTAGTTTCTAAGTCATGGTAGGAAATGCACCACTATTCTGAATTAGAGACTGCATGATGCAGAGGAAAAATTGACTTCTTTTGATCTCATCGTGCCTTCTATAATGTATGATTTCTTGGTGTTCAAATCATATGTAACATCAACTCTTGAGATTCAAAAGGTGAGGATCACGTAAGGGGAGTGTTGAATGATTTAAATTCAAATATCAAGCATAATCGAAAAGAAAGTGTAAAGAATGAATTTATACTTAATATGTAAAGAAAAGAATGACTTGATGACTCTAGACTAGTGCAAGAGATACAAGCTTCATTTAAACCTAAAAATAAATGTCATTAAATGAAACAACTAATAGAGTATATCTATGCTAAAGGATGAACAAGCAAAGAAAGAGTGGCTACATGAGGATAGGATAGTACAAGTTAGACAAGTTGAATCTACGTCAGGGGAGGTGGTTGGATCTGTTGAAGGACTATGACATGAATGTCTACTACCAGCCAGGTAAGGCTAATGTATTAGCTGATGCTTTGAGAAGGATGATCATGGGAAGTACAACCCACTTTGAGGATGAGAAGAAGGAGTTCATGAAAGGTATACTTAGACTAACTAGACTGGGTGTGCGGTTAGTTGACTCTTTTAATGGGGGACTTTCAGTTCGTCCTAGTTATGAATCATCTCGAGTAGTTAAAATTAAGAAGGGTAGCATCTTGAACATGTGTTGATGGAGCTGAAGGACTCAGTGTTGGTAAAGATGAATGAGTCTTTTGCTTTGGGAGGTGATGGCATACTTAGGTACAAGGAAAGCCTGTCTGAACCAGACGTGGATGATTTGCGGACAAATATTGTTGCAGAGGCCCATGGTTATAGATATTCTATACATATGGTTTCCAACAAGATGCATCAGGATCTTAAGTATATCTATTGGTCGGATGGAATGAAGAAGGACATTGCTGAATATGTGACCAACTGTTCTAATTGTCAGTAAGTTAAGGCAGAACATCTTAAGCCTAGTGGTCTTACTCAAATGATTGAGGTTCCAACTTTGAAGTGGAAGGCCATTAATATGGACTTTGTGGTTGGTCTTCCGAAGACTAAAAGATAGCATGACTCCAAATGGGTTATTGTGGAAAGGATGACTAATTCTGCCCACTTTATCCCTGTAAAATCTACTTACTGAGCCGAGGATTATTTGAGACTCTACATTTAAAATTTTGTGAGATGAGATGGGATTTCTTTGTCTGTCATTTCAGATAGAGGAGCTCAATTTACTTCACTTTTTTGGAGATCCTTCTAGAATAACTTAGGCACACAGGTAAAGCTTAATACTGCCTTTGACCTTCAGATTAATGGGCAGGTAGAGCGCACCATTCAGACATCGGAGAATATGTTGAGAGTGTGTGTGATTGACTTCAAAGGTAGCTGGGATAACAATCTGCCTTTGATAGAGTTCTCGTGTAATAACAGATATCACTCAAGCATTGTGATTGCACCTTTTGAGGAACTACAATGTAGAAGGTGTAGGTCTCCAGTTTGGTGGTTAGAGGTTGGAGAGTCATCCATTTTGGGTCTAGAGATCATTCATGAGGCCTTAGAGAAGGTCAAGCTGATTAGGGATAGGTTAGCTACTGCTTACAGTCGACAGAAGTCATATGCCGATAATTGGAAACGACCCTTAGAGTTTGATGTTGGTGACTAGGTCTATTTTAATTTATCACCTATGAAGGGGGTGATGAGGTTTTACAGGATAGGGAATTTGAGTTCGAGGTATGTTGGTCCATATGAGATCCTACAATGCGTGGGTAAAGTGGTCTATGAGTTGGCATAGCATGCGGAGCTAGCTTCTGTTCATTTAGTCTCTCATGTATCTATGTTAAAGAAGTTCCTAGGTGATGCAACATCGATTTTACCTTTTGATGGTTTAGGGGTTGATGAAGACTTGTACTATGAGGAGGTACCTATTTAGATTTTAGACATATAGGTCAAGATACTAAGGAACAAGGAGGTCCCACATTGAGGGTGTTATGGAGGAACCATCTTGTTGAGGGTGCTACGTGGGAGGATGAGGCCATCTTGTTGAGGGTGCTACTTGGGAGGATGAGGCCTATATTAGATCCCGCTATCCTCATATTTTCAGTCCTTGAGGTAAGATTTCTTACTCTTAAGTCAAAGTTTCCTTATCTGTCCATTCTTTGTTGCTATTGCTTGAGTGTGCATAGTGAATATGTTATGATATGACTGACGTTGTGCTAGATTATAAGAAGTGTCATTCAAGAAAAAATGTTCCTAAGAGGGGGATAATGTAACAACCCTACAGATATATATGCTAAGTAATGCTTAATGTGTCTAGAATGCCTATGATTAGATTGGGTTCACACGGATCGATGCGCGTAGAACCATACCTATGAACCCATGCGACAGCCAAGACAACTAACTTTGGGAGTTAATTGAGATAGGAAATGTTGGGTCCATCCATGTAGGGCTCCCGAATATGAAGATTTACCCATACGAATCTTTACCGGACTTAAAAAGGGAAAATCTTATGTTTGGAGGGTCTGGGGGTAAAATGGTGATTTTCCAAGCTAAGGTTAGTATCATAATTATCCTAAATATGCAATTAATTATCTATTTAATATGGTGGAGGGGCATTTTGGGTAGAAAGGGCCGAAATTGCCCATTGAGCAAAATCTTGCTCCACACGGTGTTTCGAACCTAGGTGGGAGAAATGATTTAACTTAATTATTTATATAGGTGAATTAATTAATATTCAAATACTGATTTAAGAAAAATGAAAATTAGATTATTATTATTAATTAATTAATTAATGGGGCGATTTGGGTCGGGTCGACCTTGAGGGACCCATTTTCGTGATGGGGACATCACGGGTTTGAACCTCGACTGAAGCAACATTTAAGTGGATTAAGTTGAGGTTTATAATCTGATTATGTAACAGCATTAAGGTCATTTACTTAACTAATGAAATCAGATTTTCAATGTTAAAAAGAGTGCTAGTTGACTAAGTCTAAACTACTTCACTTAATCCTACGCAACTCCCCTCTTTCACGTCTACCTCTATCTCCTTCACGTCTATCGCTCTCTTATTTCACACTTTCTTTATGGCTGCAAAACGTGAGAAAAAAGTCAGAAAACAAAAGTTCTTCACACTTGATGAACTTTCACGCAAAACACAAACGAGAAGACAAAACGTAATACGCTAGTCGAGTTTTTTGTTGATGTTTCGCGACTTGGACGTGAATTTGGAGAGGGTTTTGGACAGCAGGTCGTGTGTTGAACATCAGTAAAGTCAGTTATGGGTTTCTCACCTGGACTCCTTTCTCCAAGAGAATTTTCTTTCCACGAATTAAACGAATTTTGACAATAGTGTTGTTCCCGTTCTTGTGGAACTCCTTGTCCCTATTATCCTTCTGAATTCAATCTAAAATAAGTTAGAGATCATGTTGTTGGTATGTTTGCTGGTAGTTTAAGCATGAAGTGTGATTTTCGCGATAATGTGTTCATTAATATGTGTTTGGAATCGTAAGCATGTTAAGTTATGTCGACCAAAAATAAGTGAAAAATGATATGTACTTATGGTTGAATTTTATCTATCAATGTTTGTGTAAATCATGAGGTGTGATAGTGGTGTAATGTTTTTAGATGTAATGGTAATTCTTGGTTTAGTAAAATTATTAAAAGATTACACTGAAAGATGTACCAAATGATCCAGAAAATGCCTTAAGAATTAACATATGACTGATGATAAAAAGAAGATGAAAATAGTGAAAAAAATTTCAGCATTTGGTAGGTTGGGTTCGGCCAATCAAAGTGGTATAAAATGCAATGAAAAAAAAATTTAAAATAAGTTTAACCACTAATTATTGAACCCAAGACATCATTACATTAAAGGTGCAAAAGAATTAACAAAAGATTAAGAAAAAATGGATTGGAGGAGACTAAATTTCTAGCTTGCTGGAAATTGTAGTCTCAGCCAACTTTTATAAAAAATAACTTTATTTAATTTTTTTTTCAAATGTGGGGTAATTTGGTATTGAACCCATGACCTCACCGATGAAAATTTCTTACAAATTTTGTAAGAAAAATGCAAGGAAAAATAGATGTGGTGAGTGGGGAGTGAACTCACAACCTCTTGAATGGATGAGAGAGTTAGGAGAAAAATAAAGGAGAAAACTAATGTGGAGAGTGGGGATTGAACCCACAACCTCTTGTATAGGTGGGAAAGTTAAGAGATAAATTAAAAGAAAAATAATGAGCTTCTGATGGAGTGAAACCAGAACCTACTTATCTTAAAACAAAAAAATGGCGGAGAACAAGAAAAAAATATTATGGGATTGATGGGAATCGAACTAGGGTCTCCCAAATCTGAAAATATGCAATTATCAAGTTTAAAATAAGATTAACTGTTGTCCAAGTGATTCGATCAAAATCAATATCTTGGAATATCTACAAGATGCATAAGTCTTTTACCACATAATCTTAGGTAAACATGAATCACTTAGACAAACTATGAATGAAGCGTCATGTCTTGTATGTGTGGACTTATAAGACTTTTATACGATTTAATTTGAGCGTAAAATGTATGTGATAAAATAATGTAACCTTAGAAGGGTTAAGTAAGAGTATGAAACACACTAAATGGCCAAAAGCATTGCCATATGATTAAATAAATATTCACGTGAAGGGGTGAGTAATTATGAAAAGAAAATGTGTTAAAGTTAATGAATGAGGTGACAATATGATAAGAGGCTAATGTCAAAGAGGAGAACAATCTTTGTCAGGATGCGGATTCTAGAATCCGGATCGCAACTGGCATCGTTGATCTCTGAGAGGTCACAGACAATCCGCATCTTGCATTCATCACGTTCATCATGTTAAATTTGGGAAAAATTTAAACATTTTTATTTGTATGAAGTATACATCGATTTCATATAAATATAAACTAGATACATCATATACTAAGCTCAACATAAGAGAACAACTATCTAACATAAAGAATAAATTCGAAACTGAAAATGAATATATCATAAATAGTTTGCCAAACATGGACTTATTACAAAGCTTCGAAAGAAAGGTGCGAAAGAAATTCTAGGGAAGACATCCACTAGCTATGTCTAAAACTAAGGCTAGACTAAATCTGTAGCATCCTCGAAATCATGAGGACCTACCAAATGGTTTGGAGAAATGCTGAAGTCCAAACCGTTGCAAGTGTCGTCAAGCTGTCCTCTGACCTGCACCTGTAAAAATAGTAACTAGTAGGAGTTATTATACCACTTGTACAAAGTATAGGTATATTCACACATACACATAAGGCTATGCATGATGAAAGAAAGCTCTTCCTAAACAACATGCTATTTTTGGAAAGCCTAGTGACTGGACTTTCCTAAATCCTTAGATGTGAATTGTGGTATGTATATGATGTATTTTGATGAATTAAAAGCAAACAACTCATTTTCTATATGATTACATAACATAAGTATCATCCACACAACTTTAGAACAACTCGGGCAAAGATTTGAGATTTTGATCCTGTTAGGACGAGAGCTCCTCTTTGTACACTTAAATATTTTTCAATCTTTCTCTTCTTCTTGTTGTGTAGTTCAATAACTCCTTTTTTCCTATGTTTTACGTACAAGTGCAATTAATCATTGTAGTCCCATACCCATAATGAATTGATTAAATAATCCAAGGACTAAGGAATAATTTTCCTGCCTAATAGTAAGTCATTCTTTACACTATATATTCGTTACCTTTAATAAGAAATTCTATATTGATCATGCCGTTGATTTCATTACTTTAAAGTTTTATATATTATATATTTCATATACATGAGACTAAGGAATCGTTGATGTTGCATAAGACATCTCAAGTGAGGGCCCAACATATGGGACCTCAACCCGAGGGCCTTCTTTAGCCAACACAGAATCTGCTTCATTCGTTCATTTGTACTTCAGATTATTTATTTTATTTATTCGTAGGCTGATTTAAACACCATCTATACCTCGTATGAAGTTTACGACTCTCATCGGGATCATGAAGTGCAATGACCAAGAATGACCTAATGTCATTACTTGAATCTGATTTCACCTCCTGATTATCTTGCGCAAACATCTTCGGCATCGTTTATTTCCTTATCTTTCATGCATCAAAGAACTCCAAACATAACACACATAGATAATGTGAGCAACATGAAATCCAATGTCTACCCCACACTAAAAAGAGGTGGAATCATCGACCAAAATGAACTAACATATGCTAGCGTACATGGAAATTGAACCCCACCAAATCCCTATATTGGAAGTACAGGCTAGAAGACTAGGAGATATAAGGATACCCATACCCATCATGCCTGACAGTCTCATCTCATGAGAGTAACGTGAACCTCCTACCTTCCCAAAAGAAGGCATCACCACTCATAGCTAGCCTATAGGTGCTCAGTATAAAGTACCATTTTGTTCAACTCATACATCATGGAAGATGGATTCTAATATGAGGACATCATAGCTCAATAGACGATTTAGAATCTCATCATTAGTATTAAGTATACATCATTCTCAATACTTTAATTTTAGTGTACTTAGAGACTGGTCTCTTCATTATCTTTACACTCTCATAAGTGAGTACGTTTTGGTAACATTTACTAGGCTCATTTGAGATTGATATCATCTTTCACATTATTCTCTTATCATGTTTTCACGACATTGATTAACATTAAGACATTTGCTTTTCATAATTACTCACCCTTTTACGTGAATGTTCATTTATTCTTTATCTTCTAGTATTGACTCAAGCATTATGGAATCTTTCTTCTAGGTTGAGATTTACTTACTCTATTGATGAATGTTCATCCTTACATTACATTGATGAAATGTGAATTTTCCATACATATCATCCTTTCGTATTAATGAGACTGGCTCACACATTCTAACACCTTCATACGTGGGTATTATTTAACATAGTAGCTTAGGTTTAAGTGAGACTTGTCTTACTTCCTTTAACACCCCATTCTTGTAACTTACTAACTTTACACCCCTTTATTTAGGGAAAATACACAAGTACCCCCTCAACCTATGCTAGAAATCCCAGAGACACACTTATACTATATTAAGGTCCTATTGCCCCTCTAAACTTATTTTATAAGTCATTTTCTACCCCTTTTTAGCCTACGTGGAACTAGTTTGAAAAAAAAGTCAACCATCGTTTGGGCCACCAGATAGTTCCACCTAGGCTAAAAAGGGGTAAAAATTTATTAATAAAATATGTTCAGGAGGGTAATAGGACCTTAGTATAGTACAAGTGTGTCTCTAAGATTTTGGGCATAGGTTGAGGGGGTACTTGGGCATTATCCCCTTTAATTATGTTATAACTCATGCTACATTCGTACTTTAGTGTAGTAGATTCATATCGTCGTTTATGGACGATGAGCACTTCATTCAATGAGTTTCATGAGTTCATATGCCATTCTTTTAGTGCATGTTGGAAGTTTTCCCAATGAGTGGCATGCCCTTTATTATGGGTTCATTGAATTAGTTTAGAAGTGCGTATATTATAATTTGACACTCTAAATACACAAGATTGGCATATGATTAGTATTAGCCTCAACCATTTTTGTTGGCAAATGCCAATTCTACTAATGTTCATATTTAAATTAAATATTTACGAACCATTATCCAATCTTCTAGTTAATTAACATAATATTATAGGCATTTACATATATCACTTTCAGACAATGTATTGTAAGCCATTTAATTGCCATACGATTATTATTGGCATAAACAATTGGGCATAGATTTCATAACCATATTTGTTGGCATAAGCCAATTTTCATGTGCAACAAGCTTATGTTTTTATACATTATACATTATACAATCTTTTAATAATGGAACTAGGGTAAGTTCTAAACTACCCTTAAGTCATTGGAACCATAATCAACCCTTTAGGACCATCCTAGGTTAAGAACTAGGATATTTTGTGTATTACACTAGGTTAGCATAAGAATTTCGGTTTGACCCCTTTAATTTAATTTATTAAATGAATAATTTATTTAATTAAGCAACCTAGGGTGATTATTAAATTGCCCTTAAGTTTTTTTAACCATAACTAATCCTTTGGACTATCCTAGGTTAAAACTAGGTTGTCTTTTTCTTGTCTTTTTCTTGTCGCAACTGAAATCTTGAAAATTCTTTGTGATTTCGGTTTTGACCCTTTAAATTAATTAATTAAGCTGGTAAATTAATTATTTAAGTAGCCTAGGGTATTTAGTAATCTATCCCTATGTTTTTAGGACCTTAACTAACTCATTAGACCATGCTAGGTTAGGTACTAGATTGTCCCTTTCTTGTCTTAACAAAAATATTAAAATTTCCTTTGTAGTTTTGGTTTTAGACCTTTTAAATTAATTATTCAATTTGATAAAAAAACTAATTATTTAACCTAAGGGAATTAATAAACTACCCCTTAGTTGATAGGACCATAAATAATCTTTTGGACCATCCTAAGTTAGGTACTAGATTTTCTCTTTAACTAGTACTAGGTTAGTGTCAACCCGGTTTTGGTCCTAGGTTGCCGGGTGCACTAATGGGTCAATTTCGATTAGTCCTAGGTTATTTATCTATTTTGGGAAGTAGGTTAGTGTGTACAATTGGTTAGGAAGTTATGCCCCACATGGAGTCATCCCTTATGAGAGTTTTTGTCCCGTTAACTACCCTAACTGAATTTTGTTAGGATGGTCCTCCTTTGGTGCTTCTTCACCTATCATGCACATGTGCTTGCACATGGGTTGGTTATACTTTCATAAATAACTATTATTTATGGTTCCTTTGGGAATTGTTTAATTACTGTCCCAAGGATCCTCACTATGCCCTTGGGCACTACTTACTCTACATGACCATTTAATTGATCATGTGACATGTTATCTAGGCTTGACATTTGGATGCCTCATACCTTTTTGTGAGTTAAAGGAAATTTTTTTTAGTTTAGGTTATTCACTGCAGGTACATTTCTTGAACAACAATCTTTGATTGGGGTATGACAACCCAAAAAGTATATTTCTTATTCGTATATAGAAAATTAGCTTATATCCCTTAGCCAATTTTTTATACTATGCCCAATATTTCTGAATATTGGGAATTGGGGTGACTATATACCCCTAATAGGCTATCCTAAGGTCATACTGGTTCTTCATTAGACATATGATTTTCCGGAATGTTACATTATCCCCCCTTAAGAACATTCGTCTGCGAATGACACTTATATATCATTCAAACAAATAGGGTGACTTAGTTAGTCGTACATAAACGTTTCTCTTTTGTGAATACCTAATTCACACTTATTTGTATGATGCACAACATTCAAGCTTATCTGAAACTTCATATTAAAGATCGAGGAACTTCCTTCTCAATCACACTTAACTTAATGCAAATCACAAATAATGCACCACAAAAAACATGCCTATGCTACAATAAAACAACAACATGAAATGCAACATACATTCATTTTAACTCAGATTCTTCTATTATAAGACACACGATTAGCGACTTACCACAACAAATCCACTAAAGCACTTAAACATAGAGTTTCTTACAAATAAACCAGAATTAGGAAGAGTATATTTAACCTCTAAAATAACATATGGTTGGCCTTAAGATTTTAAAATAATGACACCCAACTTAATTTCAAAGGGACTGTCCCCTTTGACATCAACTTCTATAAATACCCCATGGACCATAACACTATCTCCTATGAGAGTACTAACTAGAAACGGTTCATGTAAGATCTCAGGAAGTAAGTTAAATTGATTAGCAAACAAAGGAGTAACCATAGACAAGGTAGATCCTGGATCTAATAATGCATAAAAATGAAAGGTTAAGAAAAGGAAGTTACCATTATCCACATCCACAGAACTCTCTTTTTCCTCTATTCCTTTCAACGCGTAGAACTTGTTTATTTATTTTTTTTTTGGGGGGGGGGGGTTCGGCTACAGAATTTTTTCAAGGTTGAGAATCTTCCATGACAAGTTGGATTTTAATTACACCCTTCTCATTTTAATCCAACTTATTTGGAAAATGAAGCCTCACTACCCTTTTTCTATAGTCTATTATAGCATAACACTTATGAAGAAAATCCATGTCTAAGCCTTATTCTTGAGTGCATATGTAGCCAATTAGCCTTCTCCTCCTTATCAATACTTATAGTAGTATTTTAAACATTACCATGCATTCACATCCATGAAAACAAAAACTCTCACCACACGTCTTTCATCCACATTGGGCATTTCCATTATGGCCCCTTCCTGGGAAGTAATGATCTTGAGTCTGACGCATTAGACCACTTGGTCATCCTAATTATTGTTTGTATTCTTCTACGCTTTCACACAATAAGGAATTTAGATACTTATATTGACACAAAGTGTAAAAGATTTAGATAACACGATAAAGAGTAGATGAAGGGAGAAATGCATATCATCGCGTAGTTTCTAAGTCATGATCGTGGCTCGCTTCACAATCATAGACTAGAAATTAAGTAACGTGGTTGTGTAAAGCTTTAGATTCTAGGTAATTTAACCTCAATATATGATACCATATTTGTCAGGACGCGGTTTCAAGAATACGGATCACAACCAGCGTCGTTGACCTCGCAGAGGTCGCAGACAAGCCGCATCTTGCATTCATCACATTCATCTAGATAAATTTACAGAAAATTTTAAATTTTTATTTGTATGAAGTATGCATAGACTTCATATAATTATTAACTATATACATCATATACTAAGCTAAACCATGAGAACCAATTCAAAACTGAAGATGAATATACATAAATAGTTTGCCAAACATGGCCTTATTCCAAAGCTTCAAAATGAAGGTGCGAAAGAAACTCTAGTGACAACATCCACTAGTTATGTCTAAAACTAAGGTTACACTAAATCTGTAGCATCCTCGAAATCATAAGGACCTACCAAATGGTTTGGAGAAACGCTGAAGTCCAAACCGTTGAAAGTGTCGTCAACCTTTCCTCTATTCTGCACCTATAAAAATAGTAAATAGTAGGGGTTATTAAGCCACTTGTACTATGTATGAGTATATGCACACATACACATAAGTCCATGCATGATCAAGAAATCTCTTGCTGAACAACATGCTATTTTTGGAAATCCTAGTGACTATACTTTCCTAAATTGTTAGATGTGACTTGTGGTATGAATATGATGTATTTTAATGCATTCACAGCACACAAATAATTTTCTATATGATTAAAAAACATTAGTATCATCCACACAATTTTAGAACAACTCGGGCAAAGATTTGAGATTTTGATCCTCTTAGGATGATAGCTCATCTTTATACACTAAGATTATTTTTCAGTCTTTGTCTTCTACTTGTTGTGTAGTTCAATAACTCATGTGGTCTTATGTTTTACATACAAGTGCAATGATTGATTGTAGTAACATACCCATGATGAATCGATGTAAGTAATCCAAGGACTAAGGAATGAATTCCCTGCCTTATTGTGAGTCATTCTTTACACTATATATTCATTACCGTTAACTAACAATTCTCTATTGATCATTCCATTGATTTAATTACTTTCATGTTTTATACATCATATATTTCATATACATGAGACTCAGGAATCGTTGATGTAGCATAAGACATCTCAACTGAGGACCAAACATATGGGACCTCAACCCGAGGGCCTTTTTTAGCAAACACAGAGTCTGCTTCATACGTTAATTCGTACTTCACATTATTCATTTCATTCATTCATAGGCTGATGTAAACACCATCTATACCTGGGATAAATATTAAGACTCTCATCGGGATCATGAAATGCAATGACCAAGAATGACCTAATGTCATTACTTGAATTTGATTTTACCTCCTGATTGTCTTTTACAAAAATCTTCGGTATCGTTTATTTCATTATCTTTCATACATTGAGGAACTCCAACCTTAACCGACATAGATCACGTCAGCATCATGAAATACTGTGTCTACCCCACACTAAAAAGAGGTTGAATCACCGGCGAAAGTGAACCAAAATATGCTAGCGTACATGGGAATTGAACCCCATTAGATCTTTATATTGGCAGTACAGGTTAGAAGACTAGGAGATATAAGGATACCCATACCCTTCATGCCGGACAGTCTCATCTCATGAGAGTTACGTGAATCCCGCCCTTACCGAAAGAAGGCATCACCGCTCATAGATAGCCTATCGGTGCAAAGTATAAAGTTCCATTTTATTCAACTCATATGTCATAGAAAATTGCTTCAAGTATGAGGACATCATATATGTATAGATAATTTCTCATCTCATCATTAGTATAAAGTATACATTAGTCTGAATACTTTCATTAGAGTGTACATAGAGACTGGTCTCTTCATCATCTTTACACCTCATAGGTTAGTACGTTTTGGTAACATTTACTGGGCTCATTTGACATTTCTCTAATATTTCACTTTAGCCTCTTATCATGTTTTTACCACATTCATTAACATTAGCAAATTTGCTTTTCATAATTACTTACCCCTTTACGTGAATGTTCATTTCTTTTTTATCTTCTTGTATTGACTCAAGCATTATGGAGGCTTTCTTCTAGGTTGAGTTTTACTTACTCTATTGATGAGTGGTCATTCTTACTTTACATTGATGAAATGTGAATTTTCCTTGCATATCATCCTTTGTTGTTAATGAGACTGGCTCACACCTTCTAACACCTTCATACATGAGTATTGTTTTAACATAGTAGCTTAGGTATAACTTAAACTTGTCTCACTTCCTTTAACACCACATTCTGGTCACTTATTTACTTTAGGCCACTTTAATTTTTTTTATAACTCACGTTACTTACTTACTTTAGTGTAGATGATTCATATTATCGTTTATGGACCATAAACACTTCATTCAATGAGTTTCATGAGTTCATATGTCATTCTTTTAGAGCATGTTGGGAGTTTTCCCAATGAGTTGCATGCCCATGATTATGGGTTCATTGAATTAGTTTAGAAGTGCTTATATTATCATTTGATACTCTAACTACATAGGATTGGCATATGATTAGTATTGGCCTCAACATTTTTTGTTGGCATGTGCCAATTCTACTATGTTCATATTAAATTTAATATATATGAACCATTATCGAATCTTTTAATTATTTAACATAATCTTATAGCCATTTACATACATCACTTTCAGAAAATGTATTATTATACATTTTATTGGCATAAACAATTGGGCATAGATTTCATAACCATATTTGTTGGCAAAAGCCAATTTTCATGTGCAACATGCTTAAGTTTTTATACATTATACATTTGCCAATATTTTACTTATTTAGAGATAACATTATAGCCAATTCCCATTTAAATTTTGAACAATGTTTTATTTTTGCAATTTTATTGAGATAAGGCAAGCATTCACTCAAATGATGATTTTACGTAGATCCTTTTTAGCTAAGCTTATAACATAACTTTAGGCATAACATATTTTTAAAGAACTTGGACAGCATAATATTAGAATTTGATGAATATAACATCTTCATAACGTCATATTAACATCAATTATGCACAACAGACCATAACATCTTCATGCATAACATTTTCGGGCATATCTTTAACATTGTATCATTCTTTTAATCCACATAGTAACAATTAGCATCAAGCGAGTCCAATTAATAGATTCATTCAATTATTATTTAATCAAATACACATTAATATCAGCCAGCAACACATACAAACAACATGATTTCTAACCTATTCAACATTGAAATCGTAACAAGGATACTAGGGAAAATTGTTCGACAAGAATGACGGAAAACAACCCTAGTTTTCAATATCTTTGAATCATTCGAAAGAAAGTTCTCTTGAAGAAAGAAGTCCAGGAGAGAAAAGCATACCTTGAGTTGAAATTTATCTACGAAGACCACCTTGAACAAACATTCAAGAAACCTTGAATAAACCTTGAATATCGTCTAAGAAATTTTCTGTATTTTTTCTGGTTTTTGTTCATTGTTTTTCTCACACTTGTTTTTCTGGTTTTAGTCGAGTATTTGTTTAAGTTTGAAAGTGGTTTTTAGGTTTATGAACATACCTTTACTTATTAAATTAAGGGTTTAATAAGTTAATTAAATTAATTAATTAACAAATTACGTAAGAAATCCTACTAAGTTGACTAAACATAGGAGAATGTTGACTTGACCAAATATCTGAACTTTTTGTATTAACTATTGTTTAGATCAACATTTTTAATTTATGTTTATTACTCCTTAATTTAATTAATTTAGGTACCTAGGGCAAGCAATAAAGTACCCCTATGTCATTGGTACCATAATCAACCCTTTAGGACCATCCTAGGTTAAGTACTTAGATTTTTCTTGCATTATACAAGATTAGCATAAGAATTTCGATTTTACCCCTTTAATTTAATTCATTAAATAACCTAGGATAATTTATAAAGTACCCTTAAGTCGTTATAACCATAACTAATACTTTAGACTATCCTAGGTTAAATACTAGGTTGTCTTTTTCTTGTCTCAACTGAAATCTTATAACTTCTTTGTGATTTCGGTTTTGACCCTTTAAGTTAATTAATTTATCTGCTAAATTAATTAGTTAAGTAGCCTATGGTACTTAATAAAGTATTCCTATGTTTTTAGGACCTTAACTAATTCTTTGGACAATCCTATGTTAGGTACTAAGTCGTCCCTTTCATGACTTAACAAAAATATTAAAATGTCCTTTGTAGTTTTAGTTTTTAGCCGTTTTAAATTAATTAATTAATTTTATAAATAAATTAATTTGGTAACCTAAGAGAATTACTAAATTACCCCTTAGTTGATAGGACCATAATTAACCTTTTGTACCATCCTAGGTTAACTACTAGGTTGTCTCTTTAACTAGTACTAGGTTAGTGTCAACCTGATTTTGGTCCTAGGTTGTCGGGTGCACTAATGGGTAAATTTCAGTTAGTCCTAGGTTTTTTAGCTTTTTGGGGAAGTAATTTTGTGTCTAAAATTTTTTAGGAAGTTAGGCCGCACATGAAGTTGTCCCTTATGCACGCTTTTGTCCATTTAACTGCCCTAACCGAATTCGGTTAGGGTGGTCCCCTCCTTTGGTGCTTCTTCACATGTCTTGCAAATGTGCTTGCACATGGGATGGTTGTACTTTCCTAACAAACTATTATTTATGGTTCCTTTGAGAATGTTTACTTATTGTCCCATGGATCCTAACTATGTCCCTGGCCACTACTTTCTATATATAATCATTTTAATTGATCATGTGACATGGTATCTAGGCTTAACACTTGGATGCCTCATACCTTTGTGAGTTAAAGTAAAAAGCATTTAAGTTTAGTGTCTTCATTGCAGGTACATTTATTGAACAACAATCTTGGGTTGGGGTATGACAACCCAAAAAGTATATTTCTTATTCGTATATAGAAAATTGGCTAATATCGGTTAGCAAAGTTTTCTATTCTATGCCCAATATTTCTCAATATTGGGCATTGAGGTGCATATGTACACCTAATAGGCTATCCTAGGGGAATACTTGTTCTTAATTAGACATATAATTTTCTGAAATGTTACAATCTCAAATTAGCCTAAGTAAATGTTACCAAAACGTACTCTCCCATGATAGTGCAAAGCTAATGAAGAGACCAGTCTCTATGAACACTCTAATGAAAGTATTGAACTTAATGCATACTTAATACTACTGATGAGATGAGAAATCATCTAATGAGCTATGATGTCCTCATGCTAGAAGCCAGATTCAATAATGTATGAGTTGAATTTAATGGAACTTTACACTAAGCACCGATAGGCTAGTTATGAGCGGTGATGCCTTTCTTCAGGAAGGGCGGATGTTCACGTAACACTCACGAGATTAGACAGTCCCGCATGCCGGGTATGGGTCTCCTTATATCTCTTAGTCATTCAACCTTTACTTCTAATATAGGGATATAGCAGGGTTCAATTCCCTTTATACGCTAGCATGTTTTGGTTCACTTTGTCCAGTGATTCCACTTCTTTTCGGTGTGGGGATTACACACTGGATTTTATGATGCTCACATGATCTATGTCGGTTAAGGTAAAAATTCCCAAAGATTGAATGAGGCCAGCCTCAACGAATGCACATTATGAAATGAATGATACCAAAGATATTAGGATAGGATAATCAAAAGGTGAGCAAGACTTAATTAATAACACTAGGTTATTATTGGTTATTGCATAGCAAACCCGATGAAAGTCTTAAACTAAATCCTAGGTATGACTTGTTGCAGCACTAGTATATGAAACAATGAAAATGAAGTACTTATGAATGAATGAAGCAGACTCTATGTTTGTTAAAGAAGGCTCTCAAGTTGAGGTCGCATATATTGAGCCCTCATTTAAGGATTTCCTAATGTCAAGTCCATGATTCCAAGGTCTCATGGCATATGAAAGAATGATATGAACTACATGATATGATAATTTGCAATATGTTATGTGCTGCTTGTAAAATGATAAGTATGATGCTGCATGTTACTCTCATGGCATGACTTTCCTAATCCAAATTTGGAAAGTCCACTCACTTACCTAATCCTAATTCGGCAAGTCCACTTACTTTCCTAATCCAAATTTGGAAAGTCCACCAACTTAACTTTCCATAATTCACATCGTTAGGAGATAGATCTTCTTAATCATGCATTGCCTTTGTGTGTTATTGCATATACCCATACTTAGTAGAAGTGTGTACTAATACCATAATACTCTATACTTTTAGGTTTAGGTGCAACTGGATGTTAGAGCTTACAAGTCGACGCTAAAGCTATCCAGACGTGGAGCATTCATACGGATTTGGTAGACCCTCATACTTTTGAGGATGCTTTCCCGTTATATTCTAGATTAGATATAGTTTTCAGTAAGTGGACTATGTTCCAGTGGCATTTCGTTCTCATATTATTTCAGACATTGTATTGGTGCCATTTTGGCAAGTATACACTTAACGCAATATTGAACTATTCTCTAACTTGATGATCTTAATATTAGATGGTTGATTGTGAGCATTTACGAGTTTAAGTAGAATGTCTTATTTGAATGTCAATTAACAAAAAATTCTAATTTTTTGCTAAAATTAACCTAGATGAAGTAACGATGATGTATTTAGGCTTGTCTGTGACCTTTGAGAGGTCAACGCCGTCGGTCTCGTCTGGGGTATAGATTCCAGGCGTGTCAGGATAGTTCTCATATGCATGATTACCTATTTCAAGGCATGTCAAGTATATTATTAATGAATTTATGAGCATGTGTGATTAGAGGTTTTTATGTGAAGGTAGGATCTCACATTGTATGCACCCACACATGATGTATGATTGTATGAATTTGCCAAAAGTCATTCTCACATGAAGTAGGGTCTATGATGAAAGGACATTCTCATCTTAGAACCCTTTAAGATACATTATGTATGAAGGAGCAAGCTCCTAGAGTATTCTTTATAAATTAATACACTAAAGGTTTAAATATATTAAAAGGTAGTTAGATCCTAGCACCGAGTGAACATGATAAATATGTGTGGGGGCTTCATGTTTGTAAGTCCGGCTTGCCACAAGAGAACCTTCACATCTAGCGAGTCCGGGTTCCCAACATAGATGTTGTCTCATGAGATGGAAACCTCCATTCTAGTAAGTCAAGATTTCTAGAAGAAATCTCCATATTCCATAACTACTGTTATGTAGGTTATAGATAGTGGATAACACTTATATTGATTTCTATTATTGGTTAGACCTTAGATAACTGTTAATCCTTTCTTTTTGGTGTGGAAGGAAAACGCTGGATTCCATGTAGCTCACATGGTCTACGTCAGTTATGGCTAAGTCTCCCAAATTAAGAAACGAACTAAGATAAGATTATTTAATCTAAACACAACTCCTTGAAAATATTACATAATATAAGTAGGATAATGTCTCCTACCCATGCATTGCACAAGTGAATATCAAAAAAGTACAAGATTGGTACTTGTCTGAAAGTAAGACTTATGTGATGTTATGTATGAATTGTGTCAATGCATGTTAAGTTACTTTGATATGTCAAGACATGAATTATGAGTATGTATGTGAATTGTACTTGTGGCTTCTAAAAGTTTTTTCTTGATATATGTGGGGGTATGGGAATTCATGTGTACATTTCACAATCAAGCTTGTGAAGGAGTTGTGAGGGTGGTTTACTTATGGTGTGACCTAATGAGTTGTGACTAAGGTTGTAGTAAAGAAAGGAGTACTTATATGATGCAATAAAGTATGTTTCCTATGTTTAGTTATAAGTGAAAGTGTTATGACCTGTTGAGTATGACATGACTAGTCTAAGATTAATTCTTAGGTACATTTGGTGGATGTAGTATTATGGGATATTACCTGGAAATTGCACTAGTGTGACTTAAGAGTTGTCTTAGGTAATGAATCCTTATGTGACGTAGATTTCTATGATGTGCTTATGACTTGTTAATATATGTGGTTGTGTTTATCAAGCATATCTATGATAACACTATGTTGGGTGACCTTAAAGTGATACATTGTACTAAGTACACTAGAGGGTTGCTTAATGAATGAAGTTCGATAAAAGAGAAGTAAGATATTCTATGTATTGAATATTCCTCAAAGTAAGTTAAATGGTTTCATGTATTATTATGAGTAGTATCAATGTCTATATGATGTATGTGAACTATATTGTGCTTATATGTGCCTATGTTCATGAACTTTTCTAAAAAAACATGTTGCCTGATTTCGAATGGAATGTCCTCTTTAAATGCATGTTTTTGCATGGTTTCAATAGGTAGTGCATTCTTTCATTAATACCATTCTTCTTCGTATTTCTGCACAAAGTGTTGGTGTTGGTGGCTAGTTGATGTCTCCTAAGAGAAGAGCTTGGATAGATCTCCCAAGTTCAAGTAAATGAACTCTTATGATTCAAAGGTGGCCTATGCCAGGATGTTCCTTTGAGATGATGTTATAGTTAGATTATATTTTATGTTAAGGTTCGTGTATCTATTCTATTCTAATCAGTTGTATCTTAAGTTGGCAAACAAGATTTAGAGTCTAATTATGTACTTATGATATTCTATAAATAAATAAATATCTATATATATATAGATACATAGATAATTAAATAGATAGATAGATATATGATGTGCTATAAAAATTTTAAAATTTTTCACTATTTCTATTACGATTATGCAATTAATGATCTCTAAGGGCTTGTATAAGACCTTCGAGAGTTCAAGTACGCTGTGTTACTTCTAGGGGGTGCTTCCCGGTCTTGACATTCTTCCTTGGAGCTTCAAAGCTCCAACAATGGAGGTTTTAAAGAAAAGGAATGGAGAGCTTTTGTTTTGGGTTACAAATTTGTTTTGATTGGAGAATTCGGGGTTATACTTACTCAATAACCATTTTTAAATGATCCCTAAACTATCCAAAAGACGCCTACACTAATTGTACCCTTTAACCAAGTTTAATTTGACTTAAAATTGATGTGACCAAATCAAAGACATGGCTGCTTGTCACGGGGACACCTCCACATTTTGGATATGCAATTCATTTTGATAAAAAATGGGTCATGTTGATCCCGCTTCACAGGTCATCATTTTTCCCGTCATGTGTAGGCTGCGCACGCACCTTAGCCACCGAATATGGGACACCAGAACGCTGACTTGCAGCCCCTTGGCAAAGCCTTGGGTCCTCCTCAACGACCCTTTGGTTGGCCTTTTGGGAGTCATGCTCGGACGTTTCAACCTAGGTATGTACATCTAGGTTTTAAGGTCATCCTGATACGCTCAAAATTACTTCTTAAATGAGAAGTAAAGCGGTCGGTCAAGTAAATAACCCAACTAGTGAGGTTGGGATCGTTCCCACGAGGAAAATAGTCTAGACTTAACATCAACTTGTTATTACTATCGTTCGGTTGATGACTTCCTTTGAAAGTGAAAGCATAAAAAGGGGGGTTTGTATTTCCTAATAAGTAAAAATATCTAATGAACTTGATAGAGACACTTAACAGCTTTTAATTTTGTGTTTTAATCAGTTAATCAAATTAACTAGGGATTACGTGTTCCCCATAGGTTCATAACTTGATAATTGTAACTATAACAATTCTTTCCTAGTATCTTGCATGCAAAGTGATAAGTTATGTATTTCTAAATCCTTGGCACGGCATCTAGAAAATCTCACTCTGCACCTTGGTCCGGCTGCATGTGTTGCTTTCCTAACCCTTATCTTTACCTCATATTAAGCATCGTATTCGATATTTGACTAAGTTATTACCTCGTACCAATCAATACTAGCCTATTAAATAGTATACACTAAATCTATGTTAATAATTCTTTTCCTATTATCTACCTCCTTGGTCCGGCAAGTAGCATTAAGGCGAGTTCTAACGTTGATCATCCGTTAAAAAGACTTCTAAGCGAAAGAATTATTAATACATGCAAGACACTATTCTAGAATTGGTATTTTAGTTAGGGTTTATCTCATTATTTGCCTATGGTTCCCACAACCCTCGTTATGGAGTTTCGTTCCTCATAGCCATAAACACAATAATCAAATAGGTTAAACAAGAATTCATGTACTTACTTCAATGAGAAAGAATAAATTCCGAAAAATTGCTTGATTAATCACCAAAAATCACTTCTAAGAATCTCAAAAAATCAAACACTAAAACACAAAGTCTAATAATATGATGTTTTAATCTCACAGAGTCTAACCTCAAAAACGAGGTTTTTCAAACTATTTATAAAAAATAAAAACCTAATTAAACAAGGATTCTAATTACTTGAAATCTGCCAAAACGCGGCTGGGTCGACGGACCACACGACGGACCGTCGTGGTCATGACGGACCGTCGTGAACTCCGTCGTCCCATACTTTGTGCAATTCTTCAGCTGCTTTCTTCATTCCCCTCGACGGCAAGTGTGACGGACCGTCATAGGCACAACTGTCCGTCGAGGGTCTCGTTTAAAAATACTTCAACTCTTGGAATCTGGGTACTGGGATCACTTCTCTGATCTTTACGACGAACCTGCAAGAAGGACCGTCATAGCCATGACGGACCGTAACAATCATCGTAATCCCACACTTGGTCAGACTTCCCCATCTTCCTTCAGCAGCTTCTCTACGCTGCCACCTACGGACCGTCACATGCACGACGGACCGTCATAAGCTCTGTAGGTGGTCTCTTCTGCATTTTTCGCTCAAAATCTCCGCATTCAGCTTTCGACAGATTTCCTGCAAAACAAAGAGAAACTTATATCAAAATTAGCACAAAAAGGGCTTTCGGACACACTAAACTTAAGGAAAAAGTATTAATTATACCGTGAAACCACGGTATATCACATCCCCACTAATTTTAAACTAAAAATAACACCTTAAAACATGCACAACAAACAAGGACACGCTAGTACATTTAACGTCTTGGTCGTTCTTCGATGTTTGACTTCCAAACTCTACAAAATCACTTCTTAAGCAATTATTAATCATTAAAACACCTTATTAACTCGTAGAACACATGATGTACTCTAGTTTAACTTTTTTCATTTTGAGAGTTATGACAATTTATGTAATTACATTTGAGGGTGGTTATCCCAACCCCACCTTTATATTTTGGTAAATTCAAAGGCGTGATCATTGCCTTGTTGTTATATTTGTATATTATTGATTGTTTGAATGTTTGTTAGTAGGTAATGCTCATATTATATTTAATTTTAAATTTTTAGCCTTTTAATTTTGAAATCCCGTGTGTTTCATTGAAAAAAATTGTGGCTTGCATTGATTTTATTTTTGGGTCTAGTGGGGGAAGGTGATGTATGGTTAATCCTGATTGTGCCGATACTCCAGTTTTTCCCAATGATAGAGAGGTTGACCTCATTCTTAAGGAAAAAAGACATTGATTGGCCTAGCTTGTCAAAAAGGGTGAAATCTCAGTTAATTTTGTGGAAAATTTAAACTTTATTATTCAATATTCGTATAATACATTCTACTTAAACTCATAAATATTCACAATAAACTATCTAACATTAAGATCATGAAATGAAAGAAATAGTTCATAGCTGCATTTAATTGTGTTCTTGCAAAAACGACACGAATACAAAATCTTAAATGAAGTGGGAAATGAAACACTAGTGGAACATGCTCCACAAGCTAAGATCTACATCTTAGCTAGATAATAATAGTAGATAGCCTCGAAAGCATGAGGGCCTACCAAGTCTGGATGAAAGCTCCACGTTCGGATAGCTGTAATATTGTACCATACAATCTAATGTCCACCTGCACGTTCACGTAAAAAAAGATACTTGTATGGAATTATTACACACTTGTACAAAGTATGGGTATATGCACACACCAAGGACATGGATGAGAAATAATATCTCTTTCCTAACAAAATGTTTTATGGAAAGTTAAGTTAGTGGACATGCCAAATTTGGATTAGGGAATTCAATGGACCAGCCAAATTTTGATTTGGAATGTCATGCCATGAGTGTAACATGCATCATCAAACATATCATTTTGGAAACATCACATAACATATTTCACATATCATAACATGTAATTCATATCATTCATTCATATGCCATGAGACCTAGGGATCATGGACTTTACCTTAGCACATCCAAAAATGAGGGATCAACATATGAGACCTCAACTACAGATCCTTCTTTAGCAAACACAGAGTCTGCCTTATTCATTAATACACACTTAATTTTTTCATTCTTTCATATACTAGTGCAATCACAAGTCATTCCTAGGATGTAGTTTAATACTCTCATCGGGTTTGCTGTGCAATGACCAAGAATAACCTAGCGTCATTACTTAAGTTTAACTAACCTCTTCATAGTCATCGTTTACACATTAAGAATCACCTAGTATCAATTTTAGGGTTGTTACATTATGCCCCCCTTAGTAAATTCATCCTTGAATGACACTACTCTTTACTATATGTAAGTCATCTATAGGTCGTATGCACACATAGGTAATTCAATACTCCCTATTGGTGAATATCTTATTCACATATTAACATAATGGTGCACATCCTTGAAACCTACTAGTAGCTTCACATTAAAAGACTAAGGAACTCTTTCCTAAACTAGTGCATAAAAACCATACACAATCAAATACATGAATGACTAATTAAGGCTACTCACCCGAGACTTCACCAGATGTGCCTTCCCCTGCACCCTTAGACTTGTGTGCAAAGAATCGTTGCGTCCTTGGAGCCTCTTCACTTGGACCATTAGACTGAACTCTCTCATTCCCTTATTCTTAATTTCTCCTAATCGGACAATCCTTCACCATGTAACCCGGTTTTCCAAAACCTTAACAAGCATTAGTACCCATCATACACTCTCCTCTATGTAATTTGCCACACTTCCTTTAAGGTGGTCTCTCATAAGGTGTTTCTACTTCATGGTTTCTCTTAACTCTGGACTTAAAATTCCTATCATCTCGACCTTTGGATGAACTTTACTTCCCTTGGTGGAATAGTCCCTTCATAAACTATGGCTTATCCCTGATTTAAATACTACTCTTCCTTAAAAAAAATTTCTCAGCTTGCCTTGACCTGTTCCCTACCCTAGTGTGTTTCCTCTTACTACTTTCCTCTACTTGTTGGCCATAGACCATAATCCTGGAAAGGTCCAAGCTGTTATTCAGCATACCTTGATAATTTCACAAACTTAAGGGATACTCCTTGACGTTCATCGATCCCTATTTATGGTTCATAAACTACTTAACCTTTGCCTCCGTAATCTCCCTATTAAAAAATCTCTCAAGGAAAGCTGTATTAAACAGGTCCCAAGTGACCGGAAATCCTCCCAAAGCTCGGCTATCCTTCCACATCTTGCAGCAAGTCTGTGACACATCCTTGATTTGATAGGAAGCCAACTATGCTTTCTCAGTATATGTGGCCCCCATAGATGCCAAAATCTTATGCACCTCATTCACAAAATACTGGGGATCCTCTAAAGCCTTAGATCATGTGAAAATAGGAGGATTCATCTTCGTGAAATTCCTCAATCTGTTAGCATACTGCAAACCACTTGATTCTCTCTCTGGACATTTTGTCGATTGACCTAGTCAGTCATGGCCTATGTTTGCATAATGATGGTATGTACCATATTGGCCATAGATTCCCTCACCTCAGCATCAGTCAACCAAGCAGGGTTAACTGGCATGATTACTCCTTCAGTTGGAGCCTGGGGTGGAACTTGATTGTCTCCAGCAGCTGCTACTCTTCTCCTCTTACCAATAGTACTCCATGTTTTCATTCTCTGTAAAACAATAGAAATTGATGTTAGACATTCTTATAACTTCAAAAAAGTCAAACATTAGTAAAGGCACAATAAGATCAAAAGAAAGGGAATTTTCCCATGCAACATGAAGTCTCTAATCCAGGATAGTTGTACACTTCACTACCATGACTTAGAAACTACTCAATTTGGTTGATGTAAACTTATTATCTTGGGAATTTAACCTAGTGCTCTGATCCAAACTTTGTCACTACCCGAATCTAGACCCCAGACGAGACGGGCGTCGTTGACCTCTCAGAGGTCGCAGAGAAGCCTACATACGTCATTTTTACTTCATCTAGGTTAATTTTTATGGAAAATTAAAAATTTGTTATTTAAAATTCTTATAATACATTCTACTTAAACTCATAATGTTCACAATCAACCATCTAACATTAATATCATCAAATGAAAGAAATAGTTCATAGCTGCATTAGATGTGTACTTGCCAAAACGGCACCAATACAAAATTTGAAATGAAGTGGGAAATAAAACACTAGTTCAACATGCTCCACAAGATAAGGCCTACATCTAAGCTATATAATAACAAAAGACAGCCTGAAAAGCATGGATGCCTACCAAGTATGGATGAACGTTCCATGCCTGAATAGCTTTTACATTTTACGATACTATCTAACGTCCACCTGTGCATGCACCTAAAAATAGATATTTGTAGAGAATTAGTACACATTTGTACTAAGTATGGGTATATAAAAGAACACACCAAGGATATGCATGAGAAATGATATCTCTTTCCTAACAACATGTTTTACGGAAAGTCAAGTCAGTGGACTTGCAAAATGTGGATTAAGAAAGTCAATGGACCTGCCAAATTTGGATTTGGAAAGTCATGCCATGAGTGTAACATGCATCATCAAACTTATCATTCTGCAAATAGCACATAACATATTTCACATATCATATCACGTAATTTGTATCATTCTTTCATATGCCATGAGACCTAGGAATCATGATCTTTATGTTAGGACATCCCAAAATGAGGGATCAACATATGGGACCTCAACTACGGAGCCTTCTTTAGCAAACACACAGTCTGCTTCATTCATTCATACATACTTCATTTTTTCATTCTTTCATATACGAGTGCAATCACCAGTCATACATAGAATGTTGTTTAAGACTCTCATCGGGTTTGGTGTGCAATGACCAAGAATAACGTAGCTTCATTACTTATGTCTAGCTCACCTCTTCAATATCCTATCCTTACACCTTTAGTATGATTCATTTTATTATGTGCATAATTTGAGGCTGGCCTCATTCATTCTTTGGGAACATTAACTTTAACTGACATAGATCATGTGAGCATCACGAAATCCAGTGTCATGAAACCCCACACTGAAAAGATGTGAAATCCCCGGCCAAAGTTACCCAAAAAATTTTAGCGTACATTGGAATTGAAGCCAATCAAAACCCTATATTGGCATTATAGGTTCGAAGACTAGGAGATATAAGGATACCAATACTTGTCATGCCAGACAGTCTAATCTCATGAGAGTTATGCGAGCCTCTGACTTTCCTGATAGAAGGCATCACCGCTCATAACTAGTCTATCAGTGCTCAGTATAAAATTCCATTACATTCAACTCATACGTCATGGAAGTTGGCTTCTAGTATGAGGACATCATAGCTCAATAGATGATTTCTCATCTCATCATTAATAATGAGTGTGTTCATCTCAATGCTTTTATTAGAGTGTTCATAGATACTAGTATGTTCATTAACTTCACACTCTCATAGGTGAGTACGTTTTGGTAACTTTACTTTGGATCATTTTAGATTGCTCTAATCTTTTACCTTCGCCTCATATAATGTTGTTACCACATTCATTAACATTAGCACATTTGTTATTCATAATTTCTAACCCCTTTTTATGTTAATGTTCATTTGATCATATGGCGATGCACTTGTCCATTTATATTGTTTCACACTCTTACTTAAGACATACATCTTAGGATCATTTACTTTTAAATGTATGCTAGACATATGAGTCCACATATACAAGCCATGAGGCTTCATTCATAGTTTGTCTATGTGAGTGTGTGTGTCGGCCAGAAATAAAAAAGAAGAGGCCATTATGTAAAGTAGTAATAGTAAGTATTTTGTTTTCTTGTGTCGGCCGAATATAAAAAGGCCAAGTGTAAAGTAAGTGTCGGCCATTTTGGACAAAAGCGTGTAATTTTTGTGTATAAATAGAGGGTTTTCCCTCATAAATAAATAATCCAACTTCTTCCAACTCTCTCTCTTACAATAATCGCTTCCACCCTAAAATTGGTAATGCATCTTGTAGATATGCCAAGATATTTATTTCGATCTTTAGAGGCAGCATTTATTAAATATTTACTTACGCATGACTTATGTTTCAATATGGAATTTTTGCATGGGAACCCGATTTTGATTTTAATCTGATTTTATTGTTCATTTATTGATTTCATTGTTCGTCATATGCCAATGCACTTGGCAACTTAGTGTATCTTACACTCGTACTTTACCTTTCGAGGGTTTCATCATTTCATTCCATACATCTTAGGTTCACATATTTTTAATCCTATGCTAGACTTATGGATCTATACATACATTCAATGAGGCTTCATTCATAGTATGTTAAGTGACTCATATCTTCCTAAGATTATGTAGTTCAAGACTTATGTATCTTGTATGTGTGCCAAGATCTCAATTTGGATGTAAGTAGGTGGAATTATTCTTGAACATTTAATTCACATATGATTTATGTATAAATACGGAAATTTGGGCAAGGGAACCCAAGCTCGAAGCCCTTGGACAATACCTACATTTTTCCTTGACTTTATTTTTAGTCTTCATGACATTGGGACCCTAGATCGAGCCCCAAACTCAACGTTCTCTATTTATTTTTCTCCTTGGATTCTAGTATTATTTGGCCTAAAGGTTGTGGGATCGAACCCCCACAACCCTTTTTTTTCATTTAAAACTATTTTTTACAATTCTCCTAGACCAAGAGGTTGTGGGATCAAACCCCTATTTATTCATTAATTTATCTAGCGGCTGTGAGGTTGTGGGTTCTTACCCCCACAACCTCCTTAGTTTATTTTTATTTAAATTTTACTTAGTTAGGCATTTGGCAGCGAGGTTGTGGGATGGAGTCTCCACATCCTCACTTTATTTTCTTATTTAATTCGCCCTTCTCTTTTCCAGCCATGAGGTTGTGGTTTAGATTCCCACGCCTGACATTTTCTATTATTTAATTTTCTTCTCTCACTTCATTCGCTGCCTTGAGGTCATAGGTTCGATTCCTACGCCTCCCATTTTTTTTATTTAATTGTGTTGCAATCTCCTTTCTCAGACAATATACCCCATTTTTAATCCCCCTAACCCCCTTTTTTTTGGGGAATTTAAGGTGTTATACGGGTGAGGTCACATGTTGAATCCTGGTGGCCTCATCCCTATAATATCAATTAAGTTTTCCAAATTTCACCTCTATATATTATCCTAAACCAAACATATATTTTTTATTGGAACTTAATCATTTTCTCAACTCATTTTCATCAATATTTCTACTTGAAAACATAGGACAATTCATGGATCGTTTAATACTTTTTAGGGGGGTATTTCATGGATTCGTTTAGCCAAAATGTTTACACTCAAATCAGCATCTTTTCCATTTTAATGAACATCACGATTAAATAGATTTATGTATATTAAATGAAAATTAAAACAATATTAAACTTGAAGTCTTAATTCAGCATCATTCAAGTACATTCACAGTAACATTTTTTTTGCACATGCACACACTTGCACAAAATTTCAATACATGGTTGCCTGTCATATGATTTTCAAGTACACAACGTAATCATATTCATCACGAAACATAACATACATCTAAATCTACCTGAAAGCATACCCAACCTACGATTCATTGGGATCTAGTGACAGGAGATTGCAAGAGGGGAAACAATCCTAGTTTTTGAATAAATAATATGAACCTTAAGGGGTCTCTTGGAAAGGGACAAAGAGAGAATAAAACACACAACTTTTTGAAGTTAAACTATTGACTTTATGCCCAAAACTACAGTCAAGAACATCTCAAAACGTCCTCAATATAAACTCAACTCGAATGACAATCTCTCTTATCCTACTGTTCAATTAACGTTTGTTTTCTTTTCATTTTGTGTAAGTTATTCAAGTGTAAAGAACTTGGTTTATTTTTATGCTTATGTATCTTATTTTGGCAGAGAAATTTCTTGTGAAATAATAAGGGAGATTGAGCGTGAGAGTTGAGATATAGTCGTGAGAGAGTAAGAGTTATATTAGACATAGGAGTCTAGTTTAGGACATAGTCAAATAAGGTTTTAATAATTATTAAAAATCTGATTTTTTTTATTATAAATCTGATAATGAATAAAATTATTAATAATTAAATTAATTCAATAGTTTAAATAAAAATTACATTAGTTGATTTCTTCCACCTAGGTACAAACCCGGGTGAAGTAAGTTTTCACTTCAGGAGCTCAATTTTGGCTCTACCTCCCCGAATTTCCCCTCCGACATATTAATGAAATAATTAATCATATATTTACGGTAATTAAGATATGAATATTATCCTAAAAAAGACCATTTTACCCCTAGACCCTCCGAACCTAAGATTTCCTCTTTTTAAGTCCGGTAAAGACTCCTTTGAGTAAATCTTCGTAATTGAGAGCCCTACATGGTTGTACCCAACCTTTCCTAGCTCAAATAACTCCCCAAGTTTGTTCGCTTGGATGTAGCAAGGATTCAGAACTCTGGTTCTACACGCATCAATCCTTGTGAACCCTGGTCTAATCATATGCATTCTTTATACATTAAGTATCACTTAGTATACATTTTTAGGGTTGTTACGTTATCCCCCCTTAGTAAATTCATCCCCGAATGACACTACTCTTTACTAACAATAAGTAAGTCATCTATAGGTCGTATGCATACATAGGTAATCAAATCCTCCCCATTGGTGAATATCTGATTCAAATATTAACATAATGGTGCACATCGTTGAAACCTACTAGTAGTTTCACATTAACAGACTAACTCTTTCCTAAAATAGTCTCATCAAATCATACAATATAAGTAAACATATAGGTCATACACATCGTCAACAAACATGATGACTCAAACATATTAATAACATACTAGTGCATAAACACCATACACAATCAAATACATGAATGACTAATTAAGGCTAATCACCCGAGACTTCACCAGATGTGCCTTCCCCGGCACCCCTAGACTTGAGTGCAAAGAATTGTTGCCTCCTTGGAGCCTCTTCACTTGGACAATTAGACTGAACTCTCTCATTCCCTTATTCTTAACTTGTCCTAATCGGCCAATCCTTCACCATGTGACCCGGTTTGCCACAACTGTAACAAGCAATAGTGCCCATCATACACTCTCCTCCGTGTAGTTTGCCACACTTCCGTCAAGGTGGTCTCTCATGAGGTTTATCTACTTCATGGTTTCTCTTAAATTTGGACTCGGAATTCTTTTTATCTCGACCCTTGGATGAACTTGATTGCCCTTGGTGGAAGAGTCCCTTCATAAACCTGGGCTTATCCCTGATTTAAGTACTACTCTTCCTTGAAAATTTTTTTCTCAGCTTGCCTTCACCTTTTCCCTGCCCTAGTGTGTTTCCTTTTTCTTCTTTTCTACACTTGTTGGCCATAGACCATAATCCTGGAAAGGTCCATGCTGATATGCAGCATATAGCTTCCCTACACTCCTCCTTGAGATCCTAAGAAATTCCTATGAAGAATCTACTTATCACGTCTATGCTGTTAGACACAAGAGAAGTGGCATACCTGGATAATTTTACAAACTTCAGGGATACTCCATGACTGTCATCGATCCCTATTTAAGGTTCATAAACTCCTCAACCTTTGCCTCCCTAATCTCCCTATGGAAAAATCTCTCAAGGAAGGCTGTCTTAAATAGCTCCCAAGTGAGAGGAACTCCTCCCAAAGCATGTCTATCCTTCAACATCTTGCACCAAGTTTGTGCAACATCCTTGAGTTTATAGGAAGCCAACTCAGCTTTCTCAGAATATGTGGCCCCCATAGCCACCAAAACCTTATGCACTTCATCCACAAAATCCTGGGGATCCATTGAAGTCTTAGATCCAGTGACAATAGAAGAATCATCTTCGTGAAATCCTTCAATAAGTCAGCCATCCTGCAAACCACTTAATTCTCTCTATGGACAGTTTGCCGATTGACCTGGTCAGTCATGTCCTAAGTTTGCATAATGATGGCATGTGCCATATGGGCCAGATATGCCCTCACCTCAGCATCATTCCACCCAGCAGGGTTAACTAGCATGGCTACTCCTTCAGCTTGAGCCTGGGGTGGAACATGATTGTCTCCAGCAACTGTTACTCCTCTCCTCTGACCAATAGTTCTCCAAGTGTTCATTCTCTGTAACCAATAGGGATTGATGTTAGAAATTCTTATAACTTAGGAAAAGTCAAATATTAGTAAAGGAATGATAAGATCAGAAGAAAGGAAATTTTCCCACATATCATGCAATCTTTAATCCAGGATAGTGATGCACTTCACTAGCATTTTTTAGAAACTAATCAATGTGGTTGATGTAAACTTATTATCCTGGGAATTTAACCTAGTGCTCTGATACGAACTTTGTCACTACCAGAATATAGACAGCTGACAACACCGGCGTTGTTGACCTCTCAGAGGTCGCAGAGAAGCCTACATACGTCATCTTTACATTATCTAGGTTAATTTTTGCGGAAAATTACAACTTTGTTATTAACATTCTTTTAATACATTCTACTTAAACTCATAAATGTTCACAATAAACCATCTAACATTAAGATCATCAAATGAACGTAATAGTTCATAGCTGCATTAGATATGTACTTGCAAAAACGACACCAATACAAAATCTAAAATGATGTGGGAAATGAAACACTAGTTGAACATGCTCCACAATCTAAGGCCTACATCTAAGCTAGATAATAAGAGTAGACAACCTCAAAAGCATGAGGGCCTACCAAGTCCAGATGAAAGCTCCACGTCCGGATAGTTGTAATGTTGTACCGTACGACAAACGTCCACACTTACACTAAGTATGGATATATGGAAGCACACACCAAGGACATGGATGAGAAATAATATCTCTTTCCTAACAAAATGTTTTATGGAGAGTCAAGTTAGTGGATTTGCCAAATTTGGATTTGGGATGTCAATAGAACTGCCAAATTTTGATTTCGAATGTCATGCCATGAGTGTAACCTACATCATCAAACTTATCATTTTGGAAACATCACATAACATATTTCACATATCATATCACGTAATTGATATCATTATTTCATATTCCATGAGACATAGGGATCATGGACTTTACGTTAGGACATCCCAAAATGAGGGATCAACATATGAGACCTATACTACGGATCCTTCTTTAGCAAACACAGAGTCTGCTTCACTCATTCATACGTACTTAATTTTTTCATTCTTTCATATACTAGAGCAATCACCAGTCATTCCTAGGGTATAGTTTACGACTCTAATCGGGTGTATTGTGCAATGACCAAGAATAACCTAGCGTCATTACTTATGTCTTACTAACCTATTGATTATCCTATCCTTACACCTTAGGCATCGTTCATTTCATTATGTGCATCATTTGAGGTTGGCATCATTCATTCTTTAGGAACTTTAAATTTTACCGACATAGATCATGTGAGTATCATGAAATCCAGTGTCATGAAAACCCACATCGAAAAGATGTGGAATCTCCAACCAAAGTTACCTAAAACATGCTAGCGTACATAGGAATTGAACTAGCCAGATTTCTATATTGGCACTATACGTTCGAAGACTAGGATATATAAGAAGACCGATACCTGGCATGCCGGACAGTCTCATCTCATGAGATTTACGTGAACCTACACCCTTCCCGAAAAAAGACATCACCACTAATAGCTATTCTGTCGGTGCTCTATATAAAGTTCCATTACATTCAACTCATACGTCATGGAAGATGGCTTCTATCTTGAGGACATCATATATCAATAGATGATTTATCATCTAATCATTATTTAGTGTGTTAATCTCAATATTTTCATTAGAGTGTTCATAGAGACGGGTCTATGCATTAACTTTACACTCTCATAGGTGAGTACGTTTTGGTAACAATTACATAGGATCATTTGACATTGCTCTCATATTTTACATCAGCCTCATATCATGTTGTCACCACATTCATTAACATTACCACATTCGCTCTTCATTATTACTCCCCCCTTTTTATGTGAATGGTCATTTGGGCATATGCCAATACACTTGTCAATTTAGTGTGTTTCACTCTCTTACATAACCATTCTATCGTTTCATCATCTCATTATTCATTTCATCATATGCCAATGCACATGGCCATTTAGTGTATTTTACACCTGTACTTAACCCTTTTATGGTTTCATCATTTCATTACATACATCATAGGTTAACTTATTTTTAATTATATGCTAGACTTATGGGTCATAACATACAATCCATGAGGCTTCATTTATAGTTTGTTAAGTGACTCATATCTTCCTAATATTATTTAGTACAAGACTTATATATCTTGTATGTATGCCAAGATCACAATTTCTATCTAATTAGGTTCCATTATTGTTTAACATTTAATTCACTAATGATTTATGTATCAATACGGAAATTTGGTCAAGGGAACCCAAGTTCAAAGCCCTTGAAAAATAACTACATTTTTCCTTGACTTTACATTTAGTCTTCTTGACATTGGGACCCTAGAATAAGCCCCTACATCAACATTCTATCTTTATTTTTCTCCTTGTATTCTACTTTTATTTGGTCGAAGGGTTTTGGGATCGAACCCCTACAACCCGTTATATTTTTCATTTAGAATTGTGGTATTCAATTCGCCTAGACGAAGAGGTTGTGGGATCAAACCCCCACAACCTCTACTTATTTGTTCTTTAATTTTGCAAGGGGCTGTGAGGTTGTGGGTACGAACCCCCACAACCACCTTATTTAATATTTATTTAAAATTACTTTGCTAGGCGTTTGGCAGTGAGGTTGTGGGATCGATTATCCAGAGCCTTATTTTATTTTCTTATTTAATTCTCCCTTCTCTTTTCCAGCCTTGACGTCATGGTTTCGATCCCCACGCCTCATATTTTCTTTTCTTTAATTTTCTTCTTTCACTTCATTCGCAGCCTGGAGTTCATGGGTTCGATTCTTACGCCTCCCATTTTATTTATTTATTTTTTTCTCACTCTCCTCTCTAAGCAAATATATCCCATTTCGAATCCCCCTAACCCCTTTTCTTTTTCTTACGAATTTAAGATGTTATACGGGTGAGGTCACAGGTTCGAATCCTGATGGCCTCATCCTTTTAGAATCAATTAAATTTTCCATATTTCACCTCTATATTTTAGCCTAGACCAAACTTATATTTTTGGCTGGAACTTAATCATTTTCTCAACTTATTTTCATCATTATTTCCACTTGAAAACTTAGGACAATTCATGGATCGTTTAACACTTTTTTTTTGGGGGGGGGGGGTATTTCATGGATTCATTTAGCCAAAAGTTGACACTTAAATCGGCCCTTTTTAAATTTTAATGAACATCACGATACATAGATTTATGTTCATAAAATGACAACAAAAACAATATTAAACTTTAAGCGTTAATTCGGCATCATTCAAGTACATTCACAGTAACATTGTTTTTGCACATGCACACACTTGCAAAAACTTTCAATACATGGTTGCCTATCATACAATTTAAAGAACACAATGTAGTCATATTCATCACGAAACTTAACATACATCAAAATCTACCAGCAATCATACCCAACCAACCATTGATTGGGAGATATTTACAGGGGCATGCAAGAGGGGAAAGAATCCTAGTTTTCGAATGAATAATATGAACCTTATGGGGTCTCTTGGGAAAGGGACCAAGAGAGAATAAAACCCACACCTTTTTGACGTTAAACTCTGACTTGCTTTCCAAATACATTACCCAAGAACACGTCTAAACCTCCTAAATAAATCCACTCCACTCGAATGACAACCTCCCTTAGCCTAGTGTTCGATTAACGTTTGTTTTCTTTTTATTTCGTGTGAGTTATTTAAGTCTGAAGACCTTGGTTTATTTTCTGCTTTTGTATCACATTTTGGCAGAAAAATTTCGTGTAAAATAATAAGGGAGATTTAGTGGGAGAGTTGAGATATAGACGTGAGAGAGTAGGAGTTATATTAGGCTTAGGAGTCCAGTTTAGGACCTATTCGAATAAGGTTTTCTTAATTATTAATAATCTGATTTTTTTTATTTTAAATCAGATAATGAATAATAATTATTAATTAATCACATTGATGCATTATCTTAAATAAAAATCACATTAATTCATTGCTTCCATCTAGGTTCGAACACGGGTAAAGCAAGACTTCACTTCAAGAGCTCAATTTCAACTCTATCTCCTCATATTGCCCATCCACCTTATTAATTAAATAATTAATTATATATTTAGGGTAATTACGATATGACCCTTAGCCTGGAAAAAGACCATTTTACCCTTAGACCCTCCAATCCTATAATTTGCTCTTTTTAACTCTGGTAAAGACTTTTTCGAGTAAATCTTCGTATTTGAGAACCCTAAATGGTTGGACCCAACCTATCCTATCTTAAATAACTCCCCAAGTTAGTTGCCTTGGATGTAGCAAGGGTTTTGAATTCTTGTCTACGCGCCTCAATCCTAGTGAACCCTGGTCTAATCATAGGCATTCTTGATACATTTTGTATCACTTGGTATATACATTTTTATGGTTGTTACATTTCTAATCAACACTTGTTTCAACTCATTCAATATCAAAAAAAAAAATTTCAAGGCTTGTAACGGAGCTGAGTGTAATGGTATGGTCATTTGGTCTCAGTGATTTCAATCATCATGAAATGTGGTTCTAATAAGACTTCCTTTCCTTCTATGCATCACTTTCATTTATTCTCATCGGTCACCCCATTATTCACTTTCCATGGAATATCGGACACCCAATTTTCTTCCCACATTCACAAACTTTTTCATTCTTTTTTTCTTTATCATATTTTTTTCTTCTCTTTCACTTGTTTTTGTATGGAGAGGTTTAATCTTGTTCAATGCCATGGGCAAAGGATAATGTTTTGCGCTTCTTGAATTTCCCTCTCTTTTCACCACATCCCCAACATAGGCTTTTGGCCTATGTTAATTATTCACACAAACCACAGATAATAACGGCTAAGGGTGAAGGGATAAAGAAAGGTCAAAATTTGCATGAAGTTTCTTCCAAAGAAAGGCTAAGACTCAAAAGGTGTTCAAGCAAAATTCACACACTCACATGGTAGACCATTAAAGAGGCATAATGTCAAATTGTTTCACATATTTAAAAGTTGTCTAAGATCATTTAAACAGATTGCATCACTTAGTCAATCGGGCAAAAAGGGAAAACTCTATGTGTCATCACACATGGTTTACGATAACATCATCACACAGAGAATTGAAAACAATGTAAAACCAGACTCCACACTTGACTCAATTTGTTAATGGTCTAGTCGCAACAAAATGCAAAAAGGTTATATATTGCGTGCGCAACATTATTTGACCTCATCGTAGCTGCACATTCATTTTTTGTTCAATTAGTAGCACTATTCAAGTTATCAAAATTGATCAAGACCGATACTCAAACTTTTAAGAGAACAATGACATTCCAACACAATTAAGAGATGGAACAAATTTTTTGGAAGGTTCCGAACAAGATTTACTCCAAAGATCATTTACATTTAAAACAAGGAGCCACAAGCTCAAACATCCACAAAAACAATGCTAAACATAATTTTTAAATCAAAACCCCAAATATATAGACAAAACAATAGTCAAAAAAGGTGGGTCACCTCACCACAAACAAAAGTCATTTCTCCTCAACGCAGGCAATAAATTATAAAAAAAGACATTAAAAAATAGGACAAAGAGGGACGGAAAAAGGGATCCTCTCAATACAGTAGCTCCATCAATGGGGGCATCACTGCCTGGAGTTACCTTAGAAGTAGTTTATCCACTAGAATCTACCATAGATGTCTTTCTTAGTGATGTCTAAATCACATATTGTACAATGGTCTCCTTTAGATTTGTCAAATCTTCATATATGCTCTCATCCCTTATCTCTATATTCTCCTCCTTGGTCTAGACCTCTGAATGATTCGCTGTTATATTTTCAATACGTACCTCTCCAGTGGTAGCCTGGAGGAATCTAAAAAGTTTATGGGGCATCAACCTTATCAACGACCTCTAGTCGTAAGTTAGTAGATTAAGGTAGTCCACGTCAATCCTCAAATTAGCAACTTTTAATTTCAAAGTCGTAACCTCGGAGAGCTCTCCCTGTCTACTCTCACAAGCCTTAAATTTCTCAATGAGAGTGTCAATGGAAGTTCAGATGGTGGTAAGCACAAATAATGATGCATCCTCAATCATTTATGACATAATATCCTCAAATCTTGTAGTTCTCACAGGGGCTGAATGTTCAAGGTGCCCCATATTTAGGATCATATCCCAAGTGATCCTGGAGGGTTGTGCAGAGGTAATTGAAGGCCCCACAACTACAGTAGAAAAAGCTAGCTCTGCAGGTTTAGAATCAACAACGACCTCTAGAGGAGAATCTTCCAAAAATGCTCTCCTCTATTCAGCTTCCTCTCATGTGTACTCAACCTTAATACACCAGATGTAAGTGGAGGAAGAAAGGGTAACCTCATTATCTCTCATTTAATCCTTGGGCACTCAAATATGTCGGCATAATTCTGTAATCAAGACAAGGAATGGTATGGAATTGTACATCTGCTTGGCCCTTATGGTCGTCTCTTGTTCAGTAAGGATTCCTAGGTTGATGTTTCTAAGAATATGATAGATTAAACGCATGCTGCCTTTGAATCTTTCTGACCACAACAATCATTTTTAAAATAATGTGCAATTCATAGCTCTTGATGATCGGGCAAATATTATTAAAAATTTCTATGATCAAGTATCTAGAAATATGGATGAAACTTGTATTCAGTTGCCATCATCATGGACGTTCGTAAGAGAGCTTGCCGAACAAATCTGGAATGTTAATGATGAAGAACTTGTAACAATTCCTTAAGTCATCCATATCACAAATGAACTGGCCAGTGAGGACTTTCAAAGTGGGTGTGTAAGGGAGGCACATGATAAACCCGTTCGGGGATGGTATGATGATGCTGCTAATGAAGAAAAACCAAAACCAAGCACCAATACCTAGATATCTCTTTTATATGGGGATCCCTTCCTCGATCAACCTCGCGGTGGTATAGAATGTCAAACGTAGCAAGATATCCTTTCAAGTTATCCAATGACTGTATAGTAGGAAATTCCATGTAAACTACTGTAGCTACTAGACCCCTACAAAGTACGGTGCTTATGCATTTGGTACTACACTCGAATTCCTTACCCCGAATACTAAACGACTTAATCAGTATGAACTCACTAGCCTTCTTCTTGTTCTTAGGTACCAGTTCACCATATACTGAGTAGAATTACCGGAACCATGTAGGAATGTAGGTGCCTCAAATCTAGGTGAACTGCTCAAATCGGTGGAAATGGAAGTTATCCCTCATCCAAAGTACTGCACTCAAGTCCCTCTATCTATACCAACTTACCCACAAGGATAGTTTGAAATCCATCAACTTTTAATCTTTATGTAGCCGTTGAGGAGGAACCACTAATTGTACTTGAGATATAGGAGGTGTCGGAGCTGGCTCTGATTTTGCTGGGGTGGAAGTTTAATGGATTCTAGCTGATTTAGCACGAGATCTAGAATAGATCTCAGGCCGAGTGACAGTTAGTGTTGGTAATCTATTCTGGGATTCAGCAGACACTCTCTTTATGTCGAAGTTGCGCTCAGGAACTTAAGATGTGGGCCTCTTTTGTTTTACCTTATCTCCTGTTGGAGACTCTCTTTTTTCTTTTTTTTAGGGGCATTTGTTTATCCTTCATTCATCACAATATCTTGTGGTATTTGTGGAGTGAAATGTCGACGTTTGTCCTTATAATATTTGCAAAATATCAAGAGTAGATAAAAATATGTAAGCAAAAACACAGAAGAAAAGAGTTGCGGAAAGACTCACCAAAGTTATCAACGAGTTGCGAAATCTCTTTTGTGAGAAAGATATAACTCTCAAAAGGATTGGCTAAATACTTTCCTAAAAATGGCATGTTGGTGATGGTAAAGGCCTTTTGGTGAACAACAAACACTATTTGGTGAGCCACTCTTAGCTTACAGAAAGTAATAAATCATGTAAGGATTAGGGGCGCAGAAAAATGCCGATGAGGGAAGACCTTCAGTGAGTCATTGAGTACACTCGTAATCATGAGGGTTCTCGCAAAAAATTACAGAACTTTTTTCAATATTAAGCATGAAATTAAAGGCGATAAGGGAAACTTCGCAGAATCGCCAAGTGATCCGCGTGCTTGACCCAACTCTCAAAATAACTCAATGTGCCTACATTCAACCTAACTTTCCAAATTAAACCTCACAGCCCTTGAGAAACAACCAATACATGAACTTTTATGATTCATCTTATACCCATTACAATCATGATCCAGGATACCCACACTTTTCTCGATTTGGAAAAATTTGTCCATTTGACGACTTTTTCCCTTAGGAATGATGTCAACCACTCCATTATTGGGAAAATTATGTCATTTGGCACAAATGTGGGTTACACAGACTTCTCTCAAATACTACCAATAACATGCAAACAAAAGCCCACAATTTTAATCAATTTAAGGCATAATATCGGGAAATAACAATAAAGATATTGTGGGCAATGTATTCAAATTAAAACAAGCCCATACAAATACAATTATCATAAGAGAATCCCAATACCTATCAGTAAGAAAAAAATCAATGCATAAGAGTTCAAAATTGCTAAATAAAAAATCATGGTTCAAAAAACCAACCTTAGATGCTGAATAAATATTATTTAATTCTAGGCAGGACATTATTCCAAATGTAACAAAAATCCATTATATAAAATGTGATAAAAACACATGAAATATAGACTACTAAAATGAGGATGTGATTATGGGAAGTTGAAAAGTGAGGGAAAGTGAAAGAGTTTTAACTTTTGAACCTTTGGCCTTAAGAATCATCAAGTTCTCGTCCATTCAACAACATAAGGTTCTCTCATTGTCCACGTGATGACACGTCGAGTGGTCAATTACATCATCGAGTTTTATAGGACCATTATAAAATAGGGGGTGGGGGGTCCAATCGGCAGACTAGGTCATGATCTCCGACTGGGTTCGTGATTCACCAAATCGCTCCTTCGCTTGCCGACTTATACAGACTCCAGTTGCAAATTTTTTTGAGTCCAATGATGGTCAAAGTAAGGATCGCTGACCTCTTCAACAGGTCGCCGACTAAACTTTTAGCTTGCCAACTAGCACTTTGCAAACATATTCCATAGTTTAGACTACACAATCAATAACCAATTATTTCTAAAACTATAATAAACGGATAAAACCTTAGGTTTCCTCCAAAAAAGTTTCTTAGTTAACGTAGTTTTATGATGCAAGTCTCCGCTAAAGTTCCATTAGTGGGGTTTGCCTCACTTTTAAAGGTAACTTCTTTTATTGCTATGGTTCAATACAAGACAACACTTGGTTCATTTAGGACTCTAGTAGCTGAATAAACATGGAATGAGAGAAATCATTTGAGTAAGTGTCAATACATTATCTCCTATCTCCTCGAACACTCTATCGTGTTCCTTAACATTACGATGGATGAGTAATAGAACCTCTTCAATTTGCTCACCCTCTTGCTTCATCATATTTCGATGTGTGTGAGGGGGGATGTACGTGTTCGTCCTTTTTAGCACTACCTTCAATTTCATGACTTTCTTGGCTAATACATCTAGGTGAGCAAATAATGTTGCCAATTCTTGAGATTTCTCTTTTTCCGTGTTAGTCTTGGCCGTATAATCAATGAGTTGGCTACTTTAGAATAAGGTAGCTGGATAAGACCACCTGGTGAGATTTGGCCAGCCACCATTCTATTTTCGGGCCCAAGAACCCAGTAGAGACATTCAAGAAGAATATTAAAAGGAATCCCATAAGTTGGGAAGTGCTTCAATAAGGTCTTAAATCTTTGCCACAACTCATAAATCGACTCACCCTCCAATTGTTGAAATTTAGGATGTTATCCGTAAGACTTATCAATCTCAAATGAGCTTGGTCCATGGGGTCAGTATTGCTACTATAGATGCTCCAATTTTATGCTAAAAAAGACACACACAAATCATAAATAAAAATAAGTAGATTCAACCACTACTAACACGAACAAAAATTCAACTTGACCAAAGATTATGTAACACCCTAAAACGTACTAAGTTGAACTAGATCTTTGTGATGGTTTATTGACTTAATTTTAATTTATAATGAATAATGTTAGTGTTCTGAGGAAGTGTGTGGAGTTTGGTTAAGTATGGAAGTCAAACGACCAAGATATCCATGACGTTTGGAAGATATGCCTTAGAAAGTGTTTGTCTCTGTTGATATGTTTCAGTGAATTTGACGTGTTCGTTTTGTTTGAAAATGGTGTGGGATGTTCCAAAGACCTAGACAACTATGTTTAGGGTTTTAAAGTTCGGGCAAGACCCACCTAGGACAAACAACGGGCTCTAGAGAAGGACCCAAACTACCCTGGCAGTTTCCACCAACGAGGGTAAACGACTAGTGGTCCAACCAACGGCCCATCGACTTGCCCCGTCGATTGGAACTGCAAGGAAGTCTATCCAGGACCCGAATTCAACTAAGTTTCAACCCACGAAGCCCCACCAACAGACCGTTGATGGACAGACGATCCATTAGTCCCATCCGTTGTTTGAAGCATGCGAAAAAGTTGTGTTCCCTATAATGACTTAGGGTGTTTGGTAAATTTAGGACCCTAGGAAGATAATTTTAGGGTTTTCAAGTTATATTAGATTAATTTTAAGTCCTACACCTATACAAGACCCCTCATTTCAACTATTCAAACTCCCTCTCTAAAGAAAAGTCTCTCAAAGTCACCAATGGAATTAAGACTCAACGAGAGATACGAAGGATGGTTTGGACGTGTTTCTTCACAAACATTAGTGGGTTTCCTTATAATTGGGGTATGGTATCCATCCTTGAACACTCTTCCATTGAAGGAGTCATTTCCAAAAGATTTCAACAAGGGTTTTCAAACTCTACTTTCTTCTATCTTTGAGTTTAAGCATGGGTCTTATTGTAAAAGTGTTTCAATGATTCAAATGTGTTTATTCTAGTATTAGTTGTTTATTTTAATGTGAACACCCTAATGAACTCATGTTGATGCATATTTCCTATTTTTAGTTGAATAAATGGATTAAATGAATATGTTTGTGTAGGATATGAACTTTGGTTTTATCATGTTGTTATTATGATTTAAATACTTCCTTAGGGTCTTTGTATGATGAAATATTAATTAAATTGGTTATAGGTAGTGATGACTTAGTTAAATAGTGAGTTACTTAAAGTGTATAATTCCTATTAGAAATTGCTCTTGAGTTGTATGGTCCACCTTGTTGGTACCATTGTTTAGTTGATGAATTTGATTATAGTTAGTACATATTGTGACTGTTGCTTTGAATTCCTAATATGTGAAATGAAGTCACAATGAAGATTGTTCTTGAATTGTGTCTTATGAATCTAGAATTGCATGTTTGAGTTAGATTAAGCCAAAATGAACTATATGATTATGTGTAACATGTAAAGTGTGTGATTTCATGAATGAAGCTCTAAAGAAAGTATAGAAGTTAATGTAAATTAAATGATGCTTATATGAAAGGTGTGATCACATGCGCACACACACACTTAAATGAATGAATGAAGCTATGTTACTTAAATTTTAGAGTTTTGGGGTGGACACCCTTTGTGCGTTGAGATGAAGTGTTTTGTAGTAAACTCACTACATCATAAGAACTTTCAAAGATAGGTCGGAGGATGAATTCCCTTCGTGAGTTGAGATGTGGTGTTCACTAGTTATCTCTAACCTATATTACATAATGTTTAAATTTGTGGAGGGTTATGTCTAGGATCGAGAGGATATGAATAAGTGGTGGTTACACTTTGTTAGATGATATTGTATTCTAATGTACTTTTTTAGATGAGTACTCCTCGTTAGAAGAGAATGAGTTACTTAGTTGCAATCTCCTTATCCCTTAACTATGCACCCACATAGGTGTAGATATTGGGAAAGCCTTGGAAAAGTTACGAGAATGACCATACTCTAAGCAAGTGAGAATCCCTCATCCGATAAGGTTTAATATCGGAATTTGACACATTTGATGTGCTAAGTCTTCTAAAAAAGTGTTCTACTTAGGGTAGGTAATGGAATGAGATGCTATTTATCCATTGCGTTAAATAGGAATTACAAAAAGGGAGTCTTTGTGAGTCTTGTATGAAATTAATGAACTATGTCTCCTAAAAGAACGTACTACTTAGGGTAGGTGGTGGTATGCGACGCTATTTATTCATTGCACTGGGAGGACCTTCCGAAATTGGAGTCCTGGTAACAAGCCTTATAAATTAGTATACTACTTAGGTTAGGTGGTGGTATGGGATGCCATTTACTCACCATACTAAGTAGGCATTCCTAAAAGGAAGTCTTGGTGTTTTATTTGAGTGTTCGCCCCATGTCTTGTTATTGAAGTGGTGGCTTGTTCTCCTGATTTGAGTAAGCCGAAAAGAGGTAGTCTTGAAGATCACATTTGTGTGTAGTGAAGGAGGCATATGCGTACTTCCTTCATGTCTTATGTTCGTTAGTCTTTGAATAACATCGGTAGGGAAACTGCTACGGATACGAGTTCACTTCCTCATTGGCAATAACTTGGGAGCTCACTATTTTTTGAGTAAAACATGGTTCACTATAAATCTATAAGAATATGGTGTAACATTTTTGTTACTTTACGGTAAATGGGTCCTTTTGTTTAAAATTACGGAAATCCTTCTCTAAGTGTTAATTGATATTTCTTATGATGTTTTGCTTCTGAATTCATCAATGTTTTAATTACTTGGTATTGAAGGTTACATTACTAAAATGTCTTTTTTTTTGCATGTTTTTGCATATGCCATACTTAGAATATTATTTTGTACTAACCCCATACTTTTCTATAGTTAATAAGTATAGGTCGAAGGCTTTTAAAGATTGAAGACGAAGCTTTGGAATTTACTCTATCAAGACAATATATGCCCTCATATATCAGAGGGCATAATACTATTTTCTTAGTTTCTTATTTAAAGACTTATTATGTATTTCTTTTAAATGTAAAGGGAAATGTCCCTAAGTTATTTATGTCGTGTATTTAAGTTGGATTTTGAAGATGAGATTTTCTAAGTATTTATAAAAGAATTCATTTTTATATTAATTTATTCGTTAAAAGTTTTAAATTATGCAGTACTCTTCATTTCTTATGTAATCAAGATAGTTAAAGAAATTGTTCAGGACCGCAAAGGGTCAAGTATGCCAGGTGATCATCCAAGGGTTCTCCCTAACTTAGACGGGGTACTTTTGGGTCGTGAAAGATTCTAAACCAACACCGCTCTCTGGCAGCGACACCATTTTTCATTCCATGTATCATGACACTTCTTCCAAAATTAAGTGTTAACGAACGTTTGTCAGTATAATAACCCAATTAAATGAGTTGGATCGAATTCCACAAGGAGTGGTAATTCTTAGAGAATAAAAAGCAAAGTGATAATATATTCAAGTTAATCATTGCAATAAATTTTAAAGAATAAAAGTATATTCAAATTTAGGATTGACATAAGTTTCAGATAAGGGGGGTTTTGATTTTAACTATAATCTACAAAAACATCAAATAACACGAATTAACAAGTAATGCGATGGGTTCTTGGGATGTGATTGAATTATAGGCTAAGGTAAACAAATGAGTAATTACATCTAATAGTAAAGTGTTGTAAATTTGTGAATAAGCTAGACTTTAGTAGGGATAAACTTTCTGTCAAAAAATTTACCCTGAATCAAGTGGTTTCTCTCGAACACCAACAAGTAGAAATTATGAACATCTTATGCTTTAGTCCATTTACTCTCTCAATATGAATGTGTACGAAATGGTTTAAGATTTAATCTCTTGAGCAAAACCCATGACAACGCAATACCCACAGACCATCAATTTAGCAATGTTGGTCTTAGACCTCTCTATCCAGCAAGCCAAAAATCACGAAGATGAACTGCATTTGCAACTGAAATCCTATAATTTCAACCACAATTACTATATAAAATAACTTATAAATTATAATTAAACTATCAAATAGCAATACACATAAGATAAATCAACCCATAATCACACCCAAAGAATTGGGATTTTAGTTAGACATCATTAAAATATTGTAATGATCACCAAATTTTCTTCCCATCAACTAGGTAAGATTAATTTCATATTTATAAAGGTCCAAATTGAATAATATCAAAGAAACAGTACCAAATTTTGAAAAATGAAAAACTTCAATTCTTAAAATCTAACAAAAATATTGTTTCAATACTATAAATTCAAACTCAAAAATTACTCTCATGAATTATCAAAATAATATTTGATGTTAAAAATAATGTTTGAAAGTATATTCCTAATCACAAAAAATATATCGCTAAAAGCCTTTTAACATAGTAAGTCGGATCGTTGATCAGTTCAGCGATCCACCCTTTGATTAGTTCCATTGCCTTTTTTACTTTGGCCTTTGGAATCTTCAAGTTTTGTAACTGTGGGCGATTCAATAACTAAATTGGGGAATCATTAAGCTATATGTTGAATGATCATTTCTATTGCCGGTTTTATAATCATCTTAAGTGCTTGGCAAACTAGAACTTTAAGCGAGATGATAGACATTTGGTGATTCGATGTAACAACCCTAATAATGAACTAGGTTAATTTAGAGCATCAATTCTGTTCTAAGGGATGATAAATACATTATTTTATATGTTAATGATTTTTTGGATCATTCCGGGTGCGTTTGAAGTCAAACGTCAATGAATGACCTAGATGTTCGGTGACTAGTAATCTATATGCTTGTGTGTGTTCTATTGTGCCTTTGCATGTTTCATGAGATGTTTGGTGTATAAAATGGTTTGAGGGGACCCTAATAACTATTTTACAATGTTTAGGGGTTTAACGTCATGGTAAGACTTAACCAAAGACCCACTAGCGTCCCTAGAGGAAGACCTCATTATTAAACAAAGATGCTGCCACATAGTGTCAAACGACGTGCAAAAAGGAAGGCCAATGGTTCAATCCACAACCAATCATACTTTTGCGTCGATTAGACCTGTAGGGAATGCATCTTGGTGAGTCTCTGACCCAAATTATGGACACCAATGACGGGGCGTCATGCCATTTACGACCATTAGATGGCAGGGCGTCGTTTGTGCCTATTTTCCTGCAACAATTCAACCAAGCTTGGGCTGACATGGTAAACTAACCCCAATTCTTTTAAAGCGTATGGACGGTTTTTATAGGTGTATTCAGGTATTTTAGGAGTACTAAAGTTATTAAATCCTTTCTTACACTATAACACCTAGATCAAAACCCTTTCCCTCCAAAGTTTTCTCAAAAACCCCCCATGGAAGGTCAAGGTCAAGATTGAGCTAGGATGGTGGATTATAATAGCGTTCTTCATCAATTCTCTTTGGATTTCTTCTTATAAGGCATGGTAGTTCTTTATCTAAGGCTTTCTATCAGCATAGAGACAATTTCAATGTTATTTGAATAGATGTCAAAGTTAATGAAAAAGTCCAATTTCTACTTAAGTAACCGGTTCGCGCATGAAATATTTTTCAAATAATTAGATATGATAAAATTGATGTTTTTCAAATAAAGTATCCATGAACACATGATATTCTCAATTTTTTGAGTTTTTCTTATGAATGGGTTAATTGTTTATGATTTATGATGGTAGAATTGAGTTTAGATTATGTTAAAATGTTGATTTGAATGCTCAATCATGCAGTTATATTCTGAATTATTGGATATTTCAAGGAATGGTGATATTGCATATTGAAAGATGGTGAGTTGACCTCATTCCTTTAGTTAATGTAGAATTTATATTGAATTGCTATTGATTGGTATGGTCGACTTATGGTCGTGGTGCTTATGTGTTGTATATTATTATGATCATTGCCTTGTCGGCATTATTATGTTAATTGTAGTAGTACCATGTTAGGGTTCATATAAAGGTATAATGTGAAGTTGGTTATGTGAAGTAATGTGATTATATGAAAGGTGCCATAATTTAGATGAATGTATAAAGTGAAGGTGCTCATGTGATGTCTATCTGATCTAGAAAGACTGCTAAAAGATAATGATTCTTCTATAATTGATGTTATTTGATAATGAAGGGAAAAGAAGTGTCCTTATTGAATGATATAGTATATTTTGTTGTTAAACTTAGTTGTCCCTACTTGGTACTTGAATGATATTGAATAAGAGATATGATGAATGTTGTGTCTTGATTGGTAAACTTAGGTCCCTATTCTTGATACATGAAAGTTGTGTTAATATGTGATATCTTGACTTGTTAGGCTTGGGCACCCTTATCATACATGTTTATGAATGAATGAAAGTCTAGTAATGGTAGATCTAAGGTGGTGCCCTTCAATTAAAGGCTTACATAGAACATTGAATATAAAAAGAAGGTAAGAATGAGAAAACCTTTAATACGAAAAGAAGGTTAAGAATGTGAAAGCTAGAATATGAAAAAAAGATTAATAAGAAGCCTTTAAGTAAAATACTTTAATGGTGCCCTTCTTGAGTGGAATGATGTACTCAAGGGTATGTTAATTGTAATGACATGAAATCACCTCTAAGGAAATCATAAGATCTGTCCTAATAAGACTTTGTTTGCAGCCTTTGTGGATCCATCCTTGGAAGAAAAAGTACTATGATTTTATAAGACTTAGTAATGGTACCTTGTCTATAACACCTAGGGAATTATTCAATCTATGAGAACAAAGACAAAGCACATAAGATATGATTGGGGTAGTAGCTCTACATTATATGAGACCAGAGTACAAAAAATCCCTTGATATTCTTTTTGTGGGGGGTTTAAATGCTTAAATAAATTCTCTATAGTTATCTTCATTTCTTGTGGGTTTTTTTGGATATTGTCTTATATGTGATTGTTGACTTTTATTATGTTTCATAAACTCTTATAATAAAGAATTGTATGAAAACTTCATGAAAAACCACATCTAGTAGAGTCTTGTTTTTAAAGTGAAGTGTGTCATATTATGAATAAAAGGCTATTGGGTTCTAGCAATGTTTAACTTTTTCATTCTTCTCATCAGGCCTATCATCTTCGATTTATAATGTCTTTCCCTTGTACCTTATATCATGGGCCTTAGAGTGTTTCCTATGAGGAGTTTTGTCGTAGAAGTTGAGAAGGAGAAAAGTAAGTTATGTGTGACTTGTTAGATGGGATATAAAAGATTGTGATGAGGATCTTTGTGTGATTAGTAAGGAGGTTTGATGTTTTTTTACACTTACCAAAGAAAGGTATGAGGTTATGTTAAATAGAGTAAGTTTGAGTTTTCTCTAATAGGGGATGTTGTGGCTAGATGATATGACTTTTAAAAATTTTAGATGTTCATGACATACGCTTGGTATTTGGAAGGCTTATCGTTTCTTGATTGAGATTCCAATTGTATGTTCACGTTTAACTTAGGTGGGTTTCTCCTAAGTGGGGAAGTATAGTGAATAGTAAGGGTGAGGGGAGTGAGATATCATATGATTTTACGTATGTGCCTACTCAAGCCTAATAGAAAGAACACCTAGTATATTGGTTTATGTTGGAGTATTTTGTTAAAAAATGAGTTCCCAAATATCCTCCTTATGATATGCATGTTTACTTTAATTCTTGTTAAATAAGATAATAAGTTTTCATCCATTTTATTCCCTCATGTTTATGTGCGTTAGTGTAGATTATCTAATTGCTTCATGAAGTTAAATAGTGAGCATGCCTAAATGTTGCATGAGTTAACTTGTTGAGCATGCCTAATGTGTTATTGAGAAAGTTGCTTGTTGAGCCTTCATGAGGAAATTCGTCTGAATGTCCCATATTGAGATGTTGCATGATTGTGATATAATGATAAAATTGCATGATGTGTTATGTGATTTTTATATGAGCATGATGTAAATTGAAGAAGGATGTTCCTCCTAAAGCATGAGAAATGGTAAAGAATGATGCATAAGGAGTTAGTAGATGTAGTTCTACTTGCTTGAACTGCATGAAGTTGTTTTATGCCTTTTATGTTGAGAGATGTTCCTCCTAAATATATGTATGGTATATGATATTGTATGCATGAGTGTGAGATTTTTTCTTTTGTTTTTATCCTTTAAGTGTGAAGTGTCATTCGAGGACGAATAATCCCATGTGGGGGAGACTGTAACAACTCTAAAAATAAAATAGGTCCGACTAGAGCTTCACCTGTGTTTTTAGGGCTATTAACTAGATTATATAATGTCTTAATGAATTTTGAGATCAGTCCGGGTGATTCTGAAATCAAATGTCAATGAACGACCTAGACATTTAGCGACCAGTCATCTACGTGCTTGTATGTGTTCTAGTGTGTCTTTGCATGTTGCATGAGTTGTTTGGTGTCTAAATTGATTGTAGGGGACCCTATAAAATCGATGTCCATGTTAAGGGGTTCAACGTCCGGGTACAACTTAACAAAGGACCAAAGAGGGGCCCTAGAGTAAGACCCCATCGCTGAACCAAGATGATGCTAGGCAATGTCAAACAACTGCCACAAAGGACGGGCAGTAGTTCAATCGATGGCTAGTCAACATTGGGATTTGATTAAATCTGAAAGGCCTATAACTTGGTGAGTCTATGACCCTAATGAAAGACCCCTATGATGGGACGTCACTTCATCTACGACCAGTTGATGGTAGGATGTCGTTTAAGGCTTGTTTTCCTGCAACAATTTGGCTAAACTTGGGGTGATATGGTTAATTCACCCGAAGTCTTTTAAAGTGTATGGATGTATTCAGGTTTTTTAAGAGTATTAAATACTTTAAAACCACTGTCAGAGCCTAATACCTAAATCAAAACCCTTTCCCTCCAAAGTTTTCTCAAAAAAACCCAACGAAAGCTCAAGATGATGATGGAGCTAGGATGGTAGATTCTGATGAATTTATTCTTCAATTCTCTTTTGTGTTCTTCTAATAAGGTATGTGATCTATTTATCTAAGACATTCTATCACCTTAGATCCACTTTAGAACTGATTTCATAAAAGCACAATTTTTAAATGTTAAACTGATTTAAACTGATTTATTTCCATTAAAAATCTCCATGAACCCTTGATCTTCTCAAATCTCTAAATTTGGATTATTAATGGGTTAACTACTAATGATATAATGATGATAAAATTGAGTTTTGATAAAGTTTAAATGTTAAAAACTATGGTAAACTAAGATATTATATTGTGAACTTTTAGAGATGTTAAGGAATGGTGATCTCAGCTATTGGAAGAAGGTAAGTTGACCTAATTCCCTTAGTTAATATACAGTTGATATAAAATTAGTATTAATTTGTATGACCCACTTATGATGGTGGTGCCTATGTGTTGTATATCATCATGATCATAGTATTGTCTGTATTATTATGTGAATTGTGGCAATATTTTGTTAGGGTTCATGTGAAAGTATAATGTGAAGTTGTTATGTGAAGTAATGATATTACATGCAAGGTGTTATGGCTTATATGAATGTTTGAAGTGATGGTGCTCAATGTGATATCTATATGATCTTGATCAAGTTGGAAAAAGGTTATAATTCTTCTCTAATTGATGTCATATGATAATAAAGGACTAAAACATTTCTTTATAGAATGTTGGTTCTTTTGGTAGACTTAGTTGTCTGCACTTGGTACTTGAATGATATTAAATAAGTGATATGTTGAATGATGTGTCTTGGTTGGTCGACTTAGGTACCTCTTTTTGATACATTAAAGTTCTACGAATATTTGATCGTTTGACTCGGTAGGATTAGGAACCCTTGTTATGTGTGTATATGAATGAATGAAAAAATGAATAACATTGTAGGATCGGTAGACCTAGTGTAGTACCCTTCTGTGAAGGACTTATATAAAACCTTGAATGTTAAGAGAAGGTTAAGAATGAGAAAACCTTGAATATTAAAAGAAGGTTAAGAATGTGTAACCTTGAATATGAAAAGAAGGTTAATAAAAAGCCTTCTAGTTAAAGATCGTAATGGTGCCCTTCTTGAGAGGAATGATGAACTTAAGGGTAGTTTTGCTGGAACAGCATCAAACCATCTCTAAGGAAGTCATAAGAGCTATCATAATAAGACTTGATTGGCAGCCCATGTGGACCCATCCTTTGAAGAAAAAGTATTATGAGTAGGTAGGACTTAGTAATGGTACCTTCTCTAATACACCTAGGAATGATTTACTCTATGAGAAAAATGACAAAGAACCGAGTAGATATGATTGTGGTACTATCTCTAATTTAGATGAGACTAGAGTACAAAGAAGCCCTTGATATTACTTAACGATGTGCCAACATAGGATAATTACTAGTTCTACCTTTTGCAAGTAGCATACCTTCAATGGTGTGGGGTCTTATGACACTGGATTCCGTTCCTATATAGTGTGCTTTATGTCATTTAATTCTTATTCTCATCATTTGAGATGTACACTCTAGTTATTGGATAGGTTCTGCAATGTGTAGGTAGTGGATTGGGACGCTATGTACACATTGCACGAGCAGGCTTTGAAAATGTTAGGGGAGTTCACTAGTTCCTTCAAGACGATTATGTGGATCCATCTAATTGATTACTTGTCTATAATATGATTTAATGAATAATGTTGATTTAGATAATATTTTTGAATAGAAAATTTCTTATCTAGGATAGCTTGGAGGATTTCCTAGGTGTTCTTGAAGAGGGTGTATGGGAAATATCTTCATGTCTTACTCAAGTGAGTCTTAAAGTAGCATTAGGTAGAGCTCGATGAATATGGAACTAAGTGTTATGTGATGAAAAGAAAATAATCTTACTTTAGGTAGTCTTGAGGATCATCTAGGTGTTTGTGAAGGGGTTGTATGGGCAGCCGCTTCGTATCTTACCTAGATGGGTCTTAGGATAACCTTTAGTAGGGGGTCTAAATTCATAAATGAACTCTCTGTGATTATGTTCATATCTTGTGCATTATTTGGTTATTGTCTTATATGTGATTGTTGACTTTTATTATGTTTCATAAACTCTTACACTGAAAGTTTTTATCAAAATTTCATGAAAACATGTATCTATACTAAATGTCCCTTATTTATGATTTTTGCATCGCTTCCATTCTTTGAGCATAAAATGTGATAACCGTTTATTTTCCCATTTGACTAAAGTGTAGGGATTGGAAGTCTTGACATGCCATGGATGATTTATAGGTTTCTATAGGTTGAAGATGAAGCTTTGGTGAGTCCACACATATTCTAGGACAAGACCCACATGTTCCTTTTATGTCTTTTAATCATTATTTCAAGTCTTGAATGGGCTTAGTACCGAATGTTGTACTCTAAAGTATAGATGGCTTGATGAGACATTGTAAAGGTAGGATGTTTTTAAAAGTCATCTGCCAGCTGTTTATTGAAAATGTTCTTCATGTGTGATGAATTTTTTAAATTCTTACTTCTGGGGGGTGATCCCCAATTTTTACATTCGCTTAAAGGATTAGGCGATCAACAAGCATTCTTTATTTTATTCTTTCAGCTGCCTATTTCTTTTTTTCTCATTAGTATCCATGCTTTGTTCCTCAATAAGATACATGGAAAAACAAAGATTTTACATTAGTTAATGTAATAAAATAAGAATTTGAGGATACTAAATCTATTCGAGTACAGACCTAAATGAGTCCAAATCATAGATTCATCAACAGTTTGTACACATCCTTACTGAACTACTTGATCTTGTGTTTTACATAAGAATAAAAAACTGTTTTAGTTAGGAATGCTGATGAGTCTGCGATTTATATCATTTTGGGCATGTGATTCATACTTTTAGTGTCCTCGATGTCTATTTTGTGCTCTAAACTGATGTTTAAAAGCTATTTTGAAGCTATGAAGGGAAAATAACAAGGAAAGGACATTAATAGGCAAAAAGAAGCAAGAAAGATGAAAAAATTGAAGATCGCCACAGCCACTTGGCGAGTCTCCGAGTGGCACTTCAACTAACGAAAAGTTATAGCATGCCAAAAATAGGGAAAATCCAATTTGGCGATGGAAAGGACCTTCAACAAACCACCGAATGGATCGGCTACAAAGATTTTGATCGCCTAAAGTTACAGAGTATGAATGGTGAAGAATAAAGGGATAATGATAAGAAAAAAGAATAGTAGGCGCATTGTTGACTTGGGCAGAATGATCTCAAAAAAAATTGGGAATTGGTAAATTGATTTTAAGAAGGAGAAAAAGTGTGATGAAAAAGTTGTGTTCTAGTTCTGAAATTTGGATCAATTGTTCTTAGTTTTTACTTTGGGTTTTTGATTCCAATCTTTATTCTTAGATTTTCTAACTAGATTTTCAAGTTGGTTTTTTGATTTGAAGCTAATTTTGAGCATTATAAAGATTTACACTCTACTACTCAGCTTATGGAGAAAATTGTTGGTCTTCTTTTCCTACTTTTAATAATGTATGGATACAACCCTCTCTTTTGGGGGTGTGATTATGTGACTAATTGTGTCAATTAGCATATGGGTGTTAGTAATTACTTATTTAATTGTTATTTTGAAGTGTTCGATGGATAATTGAATTTTAACTAATGAAATGTAGTTTAAAAATGCCATTCTAGTCTAGTAAACTATACTTGCTTGATAAAGAGGTTTTAGAATTAAAGTTATAAATTTATAATGGGTGTGATTAGGTTTTTTGGACTAAGCTCCATAGAGTAAATCATAACGCGATCCTACCTATCAACCTCGAGAGAGGAGATGAATTGACGTTATGGGTTGTTTACGATACAATTCTTCTTGAGGTTCGAGAGAACTCACTTAATTTGTGATATTTGAATGAGATATGACTATTACATCTAAACACTAGCCTACTACTAAGATTGAACAACTTCTAGTAATTAGTATCACACATAGAGCGAAATCGGTAGTTAATCGATCACATCCCCAAGAATTTTTTTTACTTGATTACTTCCCTATTTTTTATAGTTTTTAATTGAAAACCCTTAACCCCCAATTTGAAATTTGGTTTTAGCCCATTATATTTAATCTAATGACTTCAATAATTTCAATTCCTACAACACATTGGCACGCGTATTTCACTTTGTCATTGGATTTTCTACCATATCACTCCATATGGGATTTACCCCGGTTCTTTCTTGGGTTTATACTAGATTAATATCGCCTACACTCAATATTAGATGAAGTGTGGTTAAGCATTATCAATTGGATAAAAATGGTGAAGCGATGTTGGACACAATCGATGGATATTGTAAGGAGCTATTACATTTTAAATGATTGTAGAGAAGCTTGAATAGATTACCAAAACTAAAATTACATGAAGAAATAGCAGTCTAACCACTTTAAAGAGCATTTTCTTTACACAAACATCTTACGGCCAAGATGATGAAGATATTCTTCAAGAAGTAGCCCATTTAATTATAGCGTACGGCTTGGTATAAATTTTTAATAGGAGTGTTGAGAAAGTTAATGCACCCAGCTAAAAGAATAGAGCACCACATCGCCCAAACATCCAATAAGGATATTGGCACAAATGTCGGGGGAATCAAGGTCGAACTAGAGAAACTACAACTATGAAGGAAACTATAATTGTGATCATAATTTTGGAAAGAATGGGTAATAAACAATAGGAGTGGTCTATATGATCCACCAAGTAATCGACATGGAGGATCAAGTTTCAATTGCATTAAGGATATGATATCCAAGATGATGAAAAGTTTTGACTCAATAGATGATAGTGTGAAAGAGATGTGTACCGATCTATTAAGAATTAACAAAAAGGTCGAATTACATTTAGTATCCATTATACAAACTATTGACCCGCCTATGACGACTTAAGTGGATAGTGTGAAGGAACTTGAGGAGGGTGAGGTTGAAGAGGTGGAGCAGCTTGAACATTAAGTTGGGAAAGAAGAGAAATCCACTCAAAAGAAAATTCTTATGTCGCGACCTCTTCCTGACTTTCCTCAATATTGGTCAAGAAAATTGGGGAAGTTAAATATCGCAGGTTCATCTTGGTGTACTGGATTAATATTCTCTTGATTGAATAACTAAACTATATGTCAGGATATGCTAAATTTATGAAACATCTCATGATAAAAAATGAGGTCCATCATTTTTGAAGGGGATGACAAGTTTCAACATTATTTAAAGGAAATTACTGAAATTAATAAATTTATACATGTTTAGATTCATTTGAGTATAACTTGCATGTATAATTCCTTATATGATGTTTTGAACATATTTTTTGGGTGGAGTTGATGTTTCCTCCATAAATATGTGCATTTATGTGATTCTGTACTTGTTTTGCTGCGAGATTCAAGCTCTTTTCTTTCATGAGATTTATAGAATCTTGTTCGAGGATGATTGTTCCCAAGGGGGAGATAATGTAACATATCAAAAACTAAAAGTCTTGAAAAGTAGTCAAGTGAAAGGTCACTAACCGATAACTGAGCCATATCATCCATCATGAATCCCTTTAGGGGCGTGAAGGGCACCATGGCTCATGGTGCTTCTCGTGGATACCTTCTTGTGTGTGTTCAAGAGTATCTCCCCTTGTAGGATCCCTTATATGTCTCATGATGAGCCATACGACCTATAGTGGTGGCTGTGAAGGGAGTTAGAACCAACCTCTAGTATAGTGTTGAATCATGAAGGGATAGGCGACCCGTGAAGGTTGGAATGTGCATCGGAAAGGCATTCATAGACAATGATGTAGGGACCACAAGTTCCTAAATGGCATGTGGACCCCTAAATGACTCCTAAAGTCGGCCACCTCGTGGCTCACATCTGTTATAATTTAAGGGTAGTGAGGTCTTTTAATAATTATTTTATCTTGATACAACACTATATAAGTAATTTTAACCAATAAATAAAACCATTTTAGTCACTCAAATTTACAAAATGAGAGTAAGTCTTCCTCTCAAAACATTTTTCTCTCTAGAAAAGCTTAGACAAGAGGATTCAAACAATGGATTCAAGTCTCTAATTCCTCCATTGAAGTTGAGCAATTGGAATTGAGGTATGATATACATGGTTTCCTTCCATTCATGGATTTCCCAAATTTTCCTTTTTTCAAATAAAGAAACCCCCAATAGAGTTAGAGCTTTTCTTCCATGTTATGGTTTCCTTTAATTATTGATATAAATTATTGAATTATGATCTTATCCATGAATTTAGTTAATCTCATGTTTTAATGATGATTGTAACCCCTCAAAAATGAACTTGGTGAATATAGAGCCTAACACGTGTGTCATGAGGTTTTACAGTTTTAAAATGGATTATAATAATGTTTAGAGGAAGTTTTTAAAGTTTGGTAGTATTTGGACGTAAAATGTCCAAGACGTTTGAAAGTTTTTATTAGATAGGTGCTCGTGTTTTATAGTGTGCCTTCGCAAGTTTTACGTGTTTATTTTTGTTTAAATTGATGTGAGAGGTTCCTATCATCTATACTAGTATATTTAGGTTGGTAAACTTTTGACATGACTCCCGAAGAAACAACCTAAGGGTCATTAAAGAGGACCCGACTTATGGGTCAAAACTGTCGAACAGAGTCCAAACCAACGAGAGCAATCGACGAAACATTGTCTAGTCGACGCCCCGTAGTTTGGTGGCATATACCCATACATAGTATGGAATATAATCCCACTTGTGCATGAGACTATGACAAAACCACAGACAAACAGGAGGGTCAGTTAGTGGGTTGATGAGGCATAGATTCATCTGTCGATTGACACTAATGATTTTCTGTAGGTGTCTCGGCCAAGCCAAGGTCATTTTGGGTATTTTTCCTATTTTTTTAAAAATGTTTTGCTCGGTTAATAAAGTGATTATTTTGTATTTTAAGTATTTTTATAAGTATAGAACCCCAAGTTAAGTCATTATTCAAAAATAAAAACTCAAACCCCATATAAGAACTCTCTACAACTTCATTTGAGCTTTAAGCAGGGTGGGAGCTTGGAGCTTGATTTATCCTTCAATTCTTCAACATTTTCATAGATTTTCATTAATCAAGGTATCTTGTTTCACACTTGAACTCTCTTTCTTCAAAGATCCAATCTTCAAATTATTTTCTAATACTTCTCAAAAGATGAATTCTTCTATTTTTTTTATCTTTTCATGGGTTCTTGCATAAAATGATTTGAATCAATGATTTATGATTGATTTGATTTTAATTGAATTGTTTTAGACAAAAATTCCTATGAACCCATGGAAATCATGAAATCCTTATCGTGGCTTTATTATGGGTGATTTGATCATGTCACTATTGTATTAATTTTTTGTGTTGTGTAACTTGGGCTATTGAATGATGTAAGTAACAAGTAAGATGGCACGACCGGAGAGGAACCCCTAGAAATAACATGGCGTGCTTGACCTCAGGGAGGTCTTAGACAAGTCCATAGTCATCATTCATCGCATTGTAATAGGATTTTTAGCAAAAAATTTAAAAATTTTCATAACACATCAGATGCTACAATCATCACTTAATGTTAACATAATATAAGTTATAAATACATAGTGAGACTCAAAGTGTTATTTGCCATCATAGACTCAATATCAATAGATTAGAATAGGGACACGACCCTTATCATAATAACATATAACTAAGCTATTACATATACTTTAATTAAGAACATAACATAGGAAATCCTCAAAATATAAGGACCCCTTGCATTGACCTTTGGAAAGCTACCCAAGCCCTTCACTTTTAGAGATATCCTCTAGTCATCACCACCTACAATTTGTATAAAATATGAAAACAAATAGTGTTAGTACAAGAATGCACTAACAATTAAAACCATGCAAAAACATAAATTTCAAGAGGACATTTGGTTAGAAAACCATGCATCATGCCATTTAGTAAAACTTCATAAAACATAGGTACAATAAGTGCAACATTGCTCATATAGGTCACATAGGCATGGACATTATTAATAACATCACATATGACCATAGATTTCATTTAAATCTCATTTAGTATTTCAAAACATTACCCTTATTTTAGCTTAACTCCTTTACCCCCAAATAACCCTCTAGTAATATTGTTGTAATGCATGAGTAGTGTCCCATTCCACTATACATATTCAAGTATTACCTTAAAGTCACAAAGGTTAACATTCACATAACCTTTATTTATATCAAATACACATACAAATACATAGAGGCATATAATATCATGACAATACAATCTTCTCATATAACTAAACATAATTCATGAACCTTATAGAAGACTCATTCCAAGACAAAAGGCCTGAGAAGACTTCCAACATCATCATAGTAAGGTAATAGTCAACACATACATACTTGGACTTCATTTCATAAAGAAATCATAAAATGTTACTCATATTCCCAATCTAACACAACTAGTTCAATGTACATGTGAAGTCCCATAACCTGAGACATACTTAGTAAACTCACATGGAGACGAAACACATCGTCATTTATTTTATACTTGAACATAAAACAATAGTCAACTACATACATAAGTAGGACTTTCATCATATGACAAGTAACACCAACACCATGCATATTCAAGGTATGACCTTTATCATATAGCCAATAAGACCAACATTATGCATCTAAATTAATACCTCATCATATAGATAAAATATGACTCGTACTATGCATATTACAGAACAAGTAAGACAATAACATAATGTTATGCATAAAAGACATATACATATGCATATACATATAAAACACATTACTCAAATTCCCTTCAAGATCTAATCGTGCAATGCATAGGTAAAACCCATACCCTCGCCTACACTAAGTAACTTCCCTTGGGTTATCCTAGTGTAACACTCTGCAAAATTCCATGACTTAGACTAGATCTTAATATATTAAATAATGCTTGAAATGATGTTTCTGGAAAATATAATTTTCCAGTCAAGATCTTATTAGGTCTTAAGAATATTAATTAAGGTACAGAGGCATCCCATTGACCAATATTTTGTAATATTGGACATGTTAGAAAATATTGGCTTAAGGTGGTTAGCCAATTTCTATGTATTAATAAGTAACTAAGAATAGATTTTAATGTTCAAATGACCCAATACAGGCTTGTTTAGGAATTGTGCCTGCAATGAAGACCCTAAGATAAAATATTAATTTCTCAGTTGTGCACATTAGGAATGAGGCTTCCAAGTGTCAAGCCTAGGTACCATAGCACCTAACCATTTAAAATGATCATGTAGATTAAGCAGTTCCAAGGACATAGTGAGAATCCTTTGGACAGCAACAAGGGCGCAGTAACACATGTACAAGCACATGTGCTGCAGGCCGAAAGACAAGAAGACAAACCTAACTGATTCGGTTAGGGTGGTTAGAGTGAAGGCGCATGACGGTCCAAGCCACACGGGTCTTAGATTACTAAAAATTCCTAGGGTATAAATAACTTACTTAACTATATAAATAACCTAGTACAAAAAAAAAAACAAACAAGTACACCCGACAACCTAAGACCTAACTTGGTGACACTAGGTGAGTAACTAACTTAAGAAACATCGTATTACCTAACCTAGGATGGTCCAAAAGGGTTGGTTATGGTCCCAAAGACTTAGGGGTACTTTATTAATTACCCTGGGTCGCTTATTTAATTAAACTATCAACTTTATTAATTAATTTAAATCCTAGTCAAAACCCGAGATGGTAAGTCAAATTTTCTCCTAGTAGTAGTCAATCTAGGAGGGGCGTTTTAGGTAATTTAAGTGGAGGGTCTTTAGGATAACTCTTGGGACGTATATATATTTATATTAGGTCATTTTATACCACTTTTAGACGCTTCAAATCAGAATAAAATGAAATTTCATTCTCTCAAGAAACACTATCTTTTTCCAAACTCCATAGAAGAACAAAAGCTTAAGGAAGAAAATGAAGGTTTTGAAGTTTCCAATAAGATTTTCATGGATTCTTCATCTATAAGGTATGGGTTTTTCACTCTTGGGATTCCTTTCCCCAAGAGTTTCATTCAATATTAGTTTTCAAGAACTTCAAGTACTTAGGTTTTAATTCTACAAAACACATATTCTTTCTAACCCTAACTTTATGATTTTTAATGAAAAATAAACGTTTTTTATATCTAATTTCACATGAATTGTTGAGTAATTGATTAAAAATGTTCAAATGTCGTGTGATACACGTTATTCCTTGATAAGATTGTTTCAAATGGGTTGTTTAAAGTGTTTGATAACGTGAAAATTTTAGGGTTAGAATTTAAGGTTAGAATGAACACTTTTAAGACACGTTTACCCTCTCCTATGCTATATATTGATCTTGTACATGATTTATGAGTTGTTATTGATTATATTGAATATTTAACTATGTATTATTATGATTACTGGATGATGAATAAGGTTCTTGGAAACAAGAGGTAAGTCTTCTAAAATTGTAATTACTCTAAGATGTTTATGTTAGCCGATAAGTTGTGATGCTATGTTATGAAAAGAATGTATGATGTTTCTATATGAATATGATTGATATGAATATGTAAATTATGAGATCATGATAAGAACATGAATATTCAAGATTATGATATCCCTTGTATGCTTTACACAAGGTGATTATGTTATGTTAATCTCACAAAAGAAAGGTTTTGATGAAAGGACAATTCTCATATAATCTAAAAGAGATCATGTTCATGTTATACAATGAGATAATCTCCTATTACCTATGATAATTTTATTTTGAAAAATAAATTAAAAGTTATTTCAAGAAAAGGGACTTAACCTAAGAACCGATGAACTAGATATGGAAAGTGTCGCTTCCCTAGGGGAAGGTATGTTCACGATGATTCTCATGAGATTGAGGCTGCCATGTAATTTGGAATTATGGGTATCTAATAAATCTTCTTGTTCTTGAACTATGTTTCCACCATAGGATACTAGCTAGTGGATCGACCTAGAAAGCTATGTCATGTTCGGTTATTCTTTGGCCGGTAGACCACCTCTTTTTCGTACGGGGAAGACACCAGATTCAATGTTTATCTCACATGGTCTTTGTCGGTTAATGCATATGTTCCCTCATGTATAACCAAAGACAAGTAGGTCAACGTCGACTAGGGTGACTTGAGAAGCTCGCTTAGTATACGTAGTTGTATGGGACGCTACGTAGACATTGCACAAGTTTACTCTAAGGGAAGTCCTAGGCAATTGTTCTTATCTAATATGTTGATGTGAACGATACATGTTTATGATATGATGTTACTCTTACATGAATGTTGGGTATTTTGATGAATATGTTATTTGTATATTGCTATATGAAGTGATGAGTAATTATGTTACAAGTTATATGAAGCAAAGTTTTACTTATGGTCTCCTATCTAATGTACTTTGTTATGTGAGGATAAGGGGCTTCACATGACCATTGCACTTGTAGGGTATGGATTGATTGTTTTGTATGCTGGGTTATGTGATTGATTGAATAGTTAAATTTAACATGACTATGATACTAAGTCTTTAATTATCTTCATGTTTGATGTCAATGTAATCCTTAATTGGTATATGTTATTTGGTATATGCATTGAAGATTTTCATATGGCTTAGCTTATTTTCAAAAGATATGATAAATAATTCTTTTTCATGCATGTTCTTATGTGTTATGTGAATATACCCATACTTAGTACATGTGGCGTACTAACCCCATTACTTTACATTACTACAACTTTAGGTTCCGGTTGTTGAGGCTTAAAGAGGTGGGTTTAAAGAAACTTGGATTTCTTTATCCAATTCTTGGTAGTTCCTCATGTTCGGGGATGCTATCTTTCAAATTCCATCTTACATAGATTTTTAGTAGTTTTAAGAATACTCTATTTCCATTATGTTCTTTGGATTCTTTTTTACTAAAACCTTTATGGCATATTAAATATTATTGGCTATGTTCAAATTTTCACCCTTAGATGGTTTCTATTTATGTGAGAAATTTTTAGAATATTGTATGTTCTTATAAATTTTAAATATGAAGTCTAAGTATACTTCATTAGTATATTAAAAGTTTTATTTTTTTTGCAATTTTTTTTTAACTGTATGATTGTGATGAACTCTAAGAAGAGGCTTATCTGTGACATTTGAGAGGTTAATGACGCCGGTCTCATCTGGGTTGGAGATTCTGTGTGTGAAAAAACTTGGTATCAGAGCATGAGGTTAAATTTCCTAAGAATCAATATCTTACTAAACCACGTTACCTCGTATCTTTTTCATGGTTGAGAAGCACTCCACAATTATGGATGAGAGGATATGTGATCATTAGGAAACCTCTCTTTTCTAGATACTCCAATGTCGTGCCTTTAGAGCTTTTACAGTATGTATCATTTAGCTTATGATTCCTTTATTAGCAGATTCTTTCCAAGTTAAAAAAGTGAAGCTAAGGTAGAGGAGTTCATTAACATTCTTCAAGGAGTTATGAGTGTTAACGAATACTACTTGATGTTTAATTATCTGTTGAAGTATGCTTCTTCTTTTGTTTCTAATGCTAGGGATGACATGAATTGTTATGTAAGGGAGTGTCTGAATAAGTTGAAGAAGAATATCGTGCATCCATGCTTCATGACAATATGGATCTTTCTAGGTTGATTGTTCATATTCAACAAGTTGCGGAAAGTCGCCTGAGGATGAGGAATAGGAAAGTTAAGGAGGCAAAGTCTTTTCAAGGTAGTTCTTCTATGAGTAGGGGATTGATGTTCAAGACAATCCTATGTGTAAGAAAATGTATTAAAAAATTATTTCTAATTTCTCTGAGAATCGCATTGATAGAGGTTCTAATCCTAAACATCAAGAGAAGACAAAAGTTGATCCACCAAAAGAGAGACCAACTTGTGGTAAATGTGGTAAGAAGCATGGGGGCGAGTTTCTTGTTGGAACTTATAGTTTTTATGGTTGTGGCAAGGGTTTCCATATGGTGAGATATTTCCCTAATGTTAAAAGTCAAGGTAAGTGTAATAGTCAAACTCAAACAAGCGTTCCTAACTGTGAAGTTCCAAAAAGGAACCGTTTCGATGAACTTAAGGCTAGGGGTGAACAAGAAAGCTCTCTCGACGTTGTGAGGGGTATGTTACAAGTTTTCTCTGATAATGTTTATGCTTTTCTTGACATATGTGTTACTCTTTCTTTCGTTACACCTTCTGTATCTAGTAAGTGTGATGTACTTCCCGGTGTTTAGGTTGAATCCATGTTAGAATGGAAAGGAGGAATTTATATGCCAAGGGGTGTTTTAAGCCCTGTAAGATGATAGCCAAGGGTTGTATATACCTTGTTGTGAGGAAAAAGGAGGCTTTTGAAACATATTAAATTCAACAAAACCGAAACTAGGGTTGTTCCCAATAAAATTGTCGAATGTTAATCTCCCTTGATCTCCCTATTCCCGATTTTAGTTGTTTGTATAATTTTCAAGATTTCAGTAAGAGGTTAAGGAAGGGAATAAGAAGAAATGTACGTTCAATGTGAACTAAGTAAGCAAAGCATGAGAATGTCCAATCCTCCGTGTTTGATGATAATGAAGTTTCAACAGTTATTGATTTATGTCAATATTGGAGTATGAATGAATGCCCCAAGAACTATATATTACGCAAACAAGAAAAGAATGGGCATGGACAATAAAGATTGTCTTATAAAGATTTCATGCCCAATTTAACAAGAATGGAAAAAATTTAACTTGTCTACTAAATAGGTGCATACTTTGGTATAAGATAGTATCAACTAGAGTTTTAAGGAGATTTTTTCATAATCTATTGTTACACTTATGTGAAACTTCTATGCATAGTTTTCTTGAGATTTTTTTGTTGTCTTGAGAAGATTGATAGCATGGTAACTCGTTGATGCATTTTGAGCATATGATAAGGTTGAGAAGGAAATTCCTCACTATGTGTTATGAATATGTACCTCTTTTATGATTGTCCATCATGAATTGAGTGCTAAGAGATATGTTATGTGTTGGTCGTGGTGCTAGTATTCAGTCTTTTTCCTATTGTCCTAAAGTCTATAGTGTCATTCGAGGATGAATGTTCCTAACAGGGGGATAATGTAACACTTCGGAAATTCTATGACTTAGCCAATTTCTATATATTAAAAAGTGACTTAAAATACACTTTGATGTTCAAATGCCCCAATCCAAGCTTATTTCGAAATTGAACCTGCAATGAAGACCCTAATCTAAAATATTAATTTCTTAGTTTTGCACATTAGGAACGAGGCTTCCATGTGTCAAGCCTAGCTACCATAGAACATAACCATTTAAAATGATTATGTAGATTAATAAGTTCCAAGTACATAGTGAGGATCCTTGGGATAACAAGAGGGGAGCAGCAACACATGTGCAACCACATGTGCTGCCGACCAAAAGACAAGAAGACAAGCCCAACCGATTCAATTAGGGTGGTTAGGGGGCAGGTGCACGGAGGTCCAAGACACATAGGGATTGGACTCCTAACAAGTCATAGGCTCTAACTAACATACCTAACTAGGTTAATAACCTAGGACAAACATAAATAAACTAACAAGTGCACTCAACAACCTAAGACCTAACTGAGTGACACTAGCCGAGTAACGAACTAAAGAAACATCCTAGTACCTAACCTAGGATGGTCCAAAAGGGTTTTTAATGGTTCTAACAACTTAGGGGTACTTTAGTAATTACCCTACGTCACTTAATTAATTAAATTATCAACTTAATTAATTAATTTAAATCCTAGTCAAAACCCGAGATTGTAAGTCAAATGTTCTCCTAGTTGTAGTCAATCTAGGAGGTCGGTTTAAGGTAATTAAAGTGAAGGGTCTTTAAGGTAAATCTTGGGACGTCTATATATTTAAATTAGGTCAGCTTTAGACCACTTTTACACGTCTTAAATCAGAATCAAACGAAATTTCATACTCTCTCAAGAAACACTCTCTTTTTCTAAAGTCCATTGAAAAACAAGAAAAGCTTAAGGAAGAAGATGAAGGTTTCGAAGTTTCCAATCAGATTTGGGTGTATTCTTCATCTATAAGGTATGGGTTTTTCACTCTTGGTATTCATTTCCCAAAGAGGTCCTTTCAAAATAAGTTTTCAAGAAATTCAAATACTAGGGTTTTTATTCTACAAAATGATTTATGATTTCTTAATAAAAAATAAATGTTTTCTATATCTAATTCCAATGAACTGTTGATTAATTGATTGATATTGTTTGAATGTCGTGTTATACATTATCTTTATTTATATTATGGTTTCAAATGGGTTGTTTGCAGTATTTGATAACGTGAACATGTTAGGGTTACACTTTAAGGTTTGAATGAACCCTTTTATGACCCATTTACCCTCTCCTATGCTATGTATTGATTTTGTACATGATTTTATGAGTTTCTCTTGATTATGTCGTTGAGTATTTCACAAAGTAATATTTATGAATATCGCATGATGAATATGATGCTTGGAAACAAGAGATATGTCTTGTAAAATTTCAAATACTCTAAGATGTTTTTGTTAGCCTATAAGTTGTGACAATATGTTATGAAAAGTATGTGTGATGTTGCTATGTTAATATTCTGGATATGAATATGTATATTCTGAGATCATGATAAGAACATGAATATGCAAGCTTATGATATTCCTCGTATGCTTTACTCAAGGTGATTATGCTATGTTAATCACAAGAAGAAAGGGTACGATGAAAGGACAATTCTCATCTAATCTAAAATAGCTCATGATAATGTTATACATGGAAATAATATATTATCACCAATGATAAGTTTATTATGAAAACTAAATTAAAGGTTATTTCAAGAAAAAAGACTTAAGCTAAGAACCAATGAACTAGGTATGGGAAGTGTCCTTTCCCTAGGGGAAGGTAGGTTCACAATGATTCTCATGAGATCGAGGATGCCATGTATTGTTGAATTATGGGTCTCTAATACATCTCCTAGTTATTGAGATGTGTTTTCACCATAGGATACTAGCTAGTGGATCAACATAGAAAGTTATGTCATGTTCGGTTCTACTTTGGCCGGTAGATCACCTCTTTTCAGTGTGGGAAAGACACCGGATTCCACATTTAACTCACATGGTCTATGTTGGTTATGTTTATGTTCCCTCATGTAAAACCAAAGAAAAGTAAGTGAATGTTGACTAGGGTGACTTGAGGTGGTTTTTTAGAATAGGTAGTGGTATGGGACGCTACCTAGACATTGCCCAAGTTGACTTCAGAGGAAGTCGTACGAGATTGTTCTTAACTAGTATGATGATATTAAAGATATATGTTTACGATATATGATGTTACTCTTAAATGAATGTTTGATATTATGATGAATATGTTATTTGGTTATATTTCAATATGAAGTTATGAGTAATGATGTTACAAGTTCTATGAAGAAAAGTATTACTTATGGTCTCCTATCTTATCTACTTGGTTGTGTGGGGTTATAGGTCTTCACATGACCATTGCACTTGTAGGTTGGGGATTAGATCAATTGTAAGTGTTTTATCTTTTGAGTTATGTGATTAATAGACTATTGAAAGTTAACATTACTATGATAATATGTCTTTAATTATGTTCATGTTTGATGTCAATGAAATCCTTAATTGGTATATGTTATATGGTTGTGCATTGAAGATTTTCATATGGCTTAGAATGTTTTCTAAAGATACGATAAATGATTATTTTTCGTGCATGTCTCTATGTGATATGTGAATATACCCATACTTTAGTACATGTGGCGAACTAACCCCATTACTTTATATTACTACAGTTGTAGGTTCCTGCTATTAAAGCTTAAGGAGGACGATTTGAAGAAGCTGGAAACTCTTTCTCCAAGTCTTGGTAGGTCCTCGTGCTCGGGGACGCTATATTGTATATTCTAGATTATGTAGATTTTTAGTAGGTAAAAGAATATGCTATTTCCATTATGTTCTTTGGATTCTTTTGTAATAAGACCTATATGGCATATTAACTATTATTGGCTAAGTTAAGATTTGCACTCTTAGATAGTTTTTATATATGTGAGATAGTTTTATAATATTGTATGTTTTTAGAAATCTTATGTATGAAGTCTAAGTATACTTCATTAGTACATTAAAAGTTTGTAAATATTTTCAAAATCTAACTGTATGAGTGTAAGAACGCTAACAAGAGGCTTGTCTGCGACCTTAGAGAGGTTAACGACGCCGGTATCATCCGGGGTATAGATTTCAGTTTTACACCTAGTTAGTGTTCATTACATTACATTAATTGTCCATTTTACTTTAGGTAAATCCTAATATTAAACGACAATAAGACCATGTTAGTTAAACATGGTATCCGGTGTTGTAGAACCCCACACCGAAAGGAGGTGCTCTACATGCCAACGTATAACATTAACATCATTCTAGCATATTAGGTGGATCCACTCGCTAGGTCTAATGGGGAAACATAGTGAAGGACCTAGCAGATATGTATTGGACCCTCCACATGCCCATTAACATTGGAGTTCTCATGTCATGAGAAACCATGGGTGTATCTCCCTCCGGGAAGTAAACACATCATGTGGAACCATAGGTAAATCTCACTGCAAGGGAAGTCACCACCTCTCATTGTCAAGTTCACTCAGTGCTAAGCTAAGTTACGTTTATAGAAAAACTTTTATTAATATTATTTTAATAAAATAGGCTTTAGCTAAGAATATAAGTTACCTCATATGCTTAGCTCACAGGTTATAGATGAGAATTGTCCTTTCATCAACCTAAATCGTATGATAAAACCTTTCACATAAACATAGCATATCAAAGTGTAGTCGAGTTTAGAGTATAATTAAGCAAACCTTTCAAATGACTCTACTTATTAGGTTAGCATACATACTTTATTATTCATTCATTCATGGTTGTGTATATGTTCATGCACGAGGAAACCTTTCACATACAACATTTAGACACTACACCCATGCATACCTCATTATATCATATTCATTTCCTGTTCATACATTTATATTCATGTACATAGGGTAATCACACTAGGAACTATTCTATTAAGGTAGACATGTGAAATGTATATGCAAAATCCCATACCCTTAGCTATACTTGTTCACCTATGAAGACCTCAAATGCATATAGTAGACAATAGTGCATATAAGAACCATCCTTACATTACACACCACGAATCTACCCTAGTTATAAATATGCATGAGATGTGAGTGTTTTTGCATATTAGTTAACATGATAACATAGTGGAACTTAACATTTCAGTGATACAGCCACCCTACAAGGATCACAATACACATTCACGCATAGACCACATACAACTTTATAGCGTAGGAAACAAGACATCTTCAACAATGAATGTAATACTCCTAGCATTGGTTATGATCACACATTCATGTAAGGGTACATGGGAAAAGGTCATTCATCACCAACACTTCATCATTTATATTCATATATACCAATCCTAACCTTAGCATTCTCATTCTCTAAAACGACCAGTAAGTACCCCCTAGAATTTAGGGAGAACCCTTGGATCATCAAAAGTTGTACTTGACCCTTTAGGGTCTTGTACAAGCGCTTTAACTATCGTCTATTACATAAGACATGAAAAGTAGTGTGGAATTAAAACTTTTCACGATATTTAAAATAAAAAGGAATTCTTTCATCAATATTAAGATAATCTCATCGTCACAAGACAACTTAAAGACACGACATAATATCTTAGGGACACGACCCTTTACAATTGAAGGAAAATACATAATAAGTCTTTAAATAAAGAAACTAGGAAAAGGACTATGCCCTCGCATATATGAGGACATAATTTTTCTTAGGAGATTCAATACCAAGATTTTACTTGTAGACTTCAACCTTGCTTCCAAAACCTATACTTATAGAGTATATAAAAGTATGGGGTTAGTACAAAACAATGTACTATGTATGATATATTCAAAAACAAGTAAAAGGTACATTTTAGTATAAATACATTCTCAGTCAATTATGTAAAACATTCATGAATATAAAAGTAAAACTAAATAAGAATTATCATTTAACACATAGAGAAGGAAAACACTTAAAGAAGGATTTCCATAATTTTAAACAAAAGAACCATTTTACAGTAAGCTACAAAACTGTTACACTTAACGCTTTTCAACTTAAAATGAAATCACTTAATCCCAAAACAGTGAACTCCCAATGTAAAGCCAAAAAGAAGTCAGGATTTTCCCTAGGTAATGATATCCTTAGACTCACCAAGGTAATACACGAAGGAAATGCTCATATACCTCATATAATAAACACCTAGGTGATCCCCAAGACTGCCCGTATAGGCTTTCTCACTTCGGGAGAACAAGTCCAACTCAATGACAAAACATTCAAAGAAAAGTCAAACAGCACATAGAGACTTCCCTTTCGGAATGTCTACTTAATGTAATGAATAGATAGTGTCCCCTTCAACCACCTACTCTAAGTAGTCTCTTTTAGAAGAGTTAGCTCATTCAATTCATAAAAGACACAAAAAGAATCCCTTTTGGAATGCCTATTAAGTTCAATAGATAGATAACGTCCCATTCCACAAATAGAATTCATACTCTGACCTATCTTAGAAAGCTCCTACGATGTATCGAGGTTGCTACTGAAAACTTCATCTCAACTCACAAAGAGGGATTAAATCCCCAAAAATTACTTAGGTGAACTATAAAGATGGAGGTCAAACGTCCAAGAACTTCCATAATGTTCGAAAGATGCGGTTTGAAATGACCTTGTGTGTCTAGGCATATTTTATTAAGTTTTACGTGTTGGTTTTAGATGAAATTTATGTGAGAGGTGCTAAAAGCATATAAGATCTTATTTGTGTTGAAAATGTCCGGGAAAACATCCCCAAGGACCAACCAACGGTCCTTGAGGAAGGACCCAAACTTGGTGTCAAGGCTGCCCAAGACAGCCCAAACCACCGAGGTAGTCGACGCCCCGTTGGTTGGGTCTTGTCGTTTGGGACTTATCCTGGAAGAAGGAGGGACAAATTACAAGTCCCAGTCCCGGACCAAGGACCACCAGGACAGTCCGTTAGTCAAGGGATGGTCCCTAGGTCACCTTCTATCAATGAAAATGAGGTATACGCAGCTTCACTGTTAAGTGAGGGGTGAAATGGAAATTTCACCCCACTTCAAAATAAGAGTATTCGAGGTTTATTAGGGGTATTTTGGGTATTTTAAAAATGTAAATAATTCTTAAAAACATTGAAGTCTTCATTCTTCTAAATAAAAATCCCAAAATCCCTTCAAAATTCTCAAAGACTCCATTGATGTCAAAAATCAAGGAAGAGCTTTGTGTGACAAATTGAGTGGAGACTCTTCATCAATGTGAAGAATAATTTTTGATCCTTGAAACTTTTTTCATAGGAGACCAACTCTCAAAATGTTTTCTAAAGTTTTCAAAGTTGAATTGTCCAATTTCATGATTCTACCAAGAGTTCTTGCATCAATTGTTTTTAAGCGTCTGTTATGGATTAGATTAATTTTGTATTGATGATTTTGATCTAAATTACCTATGAACCCATAAATTTTGATGAACTCTTTTTTGACTATGTTGTGGGTTACTTGATATTGATCTAATTTTGATGAATTCTTATGTAGTTTTATGTGGGCTATTCAGTGATGCATTAATTGTAGTAAATTTATATCTAGATTGATAAATTTACATTGAATTGACTTAGTTCATTTATTATTGTGGTTTTTATGTTAAATTTTTGGTTATGGCTTTGGGTAAGGGTCTTGTGTTATCGAATAGAGTATGTTGACTTTGGATTCAAGTGTTTATGATGATGTGGGGGCATGCTGCCCTATTTCCTTTATTTTGATGTAATTTATACTTCCATTGTATTTTTATTGGTATGGTCCACTTATGGTGGCAGTGCTATGTGTTTTACTTGCAATAGATGTGGCCTTGTCTGCGTTACTTTATGCAATATGATGATCATGGCCTTGTCGGCACTATTATATGTAATGTGGCTATTCGTGTACTTTATTATGTGAAGTATGATGAAATTTATCAACATCTTAAGAAATCTGAAAGTATATGTATTCTTCTATTCATGTTATCTTAGGTGATAATGTTCGGCTATGACTTTGACCTTAGGTGTATAGTCTTAGGGTTTAGTCTTGGTTATTCCTTCTTGACTATATGAGTTAGTATCAGTAACATTGATGATGTTATGATATTATATAGGATTACTTGAAGATATTAGGTTCTTTTAAGGTGTTTCTAGAATGGTTTGCAATATGACTTAAAAGTGAAGTATGTAGTGTCTTGTCTTGGTTGACTTGTGTCCCTTGCTTGATGTATATATGATTATGAATAAGAATGTTAAAAGTCTTAATTTTGAATATATGAATGACATGTGACCTTAAATGAACATAAGAGAGTCTTTAATGTGAAAATCATGATTTTGTGTTAATGTTAAGATTGTTGAAGTCGTAAGTCGTAGTATCCTTCAAAGTAAAGGAATGATAGAATTAAGGTTAATCGGATGGAACGACATCATATTAATCCTAAGGAAAGTCATTATCATTTTGTTGTCACCATCGTGAGGTATCCCTAGTGGACCTTTCTTTGGTAGGGTAAATGTGATTGGGTTATGAACTAGTTATGGAACCCATTTATGTGAACCTAATATATGAATTACTCTATGAGAAAGAAGGATAGCACTGAGTGCGTATGGTAAGGGGAAGTAGTTCTAGTTAAAGAGTGAGACTATATTACAAAGTATCACATTCATATTCCTTAACCATGTGCCTTCATGGGATGTTTCTATGTTCTAACCTTTGCAAGCAGAATAACCCCATCGTTGTAGGATAGAACTCTGGATTCCATGCTAGCTATCATAGTCTATGTAGGTTATTGCCTATTCTCATAATATGGAATACATATTAGCATCTTACAAGTTTATGAGGTTTAGGTGATGGTATGGGACGCTATTTAGACATTGCACAATAGTCTTTGAAGGTGTAACTTGGAGTTCCCAGGTATTGTCCAAGACCATTATTTGATCGTCCCTTATTTGTTGTATGAGTCTTAACGAACTAATGAAATGATGCCTTATGTTATAAAGTATGTAATTGAATGAGTACCTAATCTAATGTATCTTAAGGATTCCTTATATAAAGTGTGAAGAGGGCATAAGTGATGATCTCTTCAAGTCTTATCTTTGGAAGTCTTGAGGATGACTCTAGTTAGGGAAGTTCGTTGATTTTGTGGACATGATCTAAGCCTTAGGTATTCATAAGGATTATTTAGGTAGTGTTGAAGAGGTCAATCATGGATGTTATCTTCTTGACCTACTTAAGTAAGTCTTTTGATAGACTTTGGAACTAGAGTGTCATGCCATCAATGTGTTGGTGTGTTAAGTGAGATTGATTCTATCCTTGGGTGTCTAGAGGTTCTTTTGAGTTTGTGCTTAAGATATTGTATGGTCGGTCGCTTCACAACTCACTAAAGGGAGACTTAGAGTCCTCTTTTATAGAAAAATCTTACCTTGATGTTTATGATGCTTTGTAAGTGTGTATGTTATTCATTATAAGTAATGTTAAGGGTCATTTAGGCACATCTATAGAGGGTGTATGGGTGGTCTCTCGTTGTGTGACTTAGAGTGAATCTTAGGATGACTTTGAGTGGGATAAAAACATGCTAGAAAGTCGTTAACATGAAAGGAATTAAAGTCACTATAACAATGAGGTACTTCACTGTATCATTAATTTAACTCACTGTAAGATGGGTTCTAAAATTATGAATTGTTGTTTAAAAATTTTCCTATATGTTCTTAAGTTTTTTAATGTTGTTCTTATTATTATAATATGATTTAAAAATGAAAAGATGCATATTTAAAATAAATTTTTGTTTTCATGATTTTATGTATAATGTCATACTTAGTACATATGGTTGTACTAACTCCATTCTTTTATCTATCTATATAGTTCTTGGTCGGTGAGGAGGTTTTGGGAAGTAGACTTGTACCATAACATCATTGAAGAGAAGTTGAAGTATGTCTTCATTTGACTCGGGGGCATATATGTATTTTATATTTCCATTCAAAGTATTGTAATAAACTATGTATTTCTATAAATTATTCTTGTGTCTTATGATGATGAGATTGAGACTTAGGATTTGTTATTGATTTATATGAAAGACTTGTCAAAGACTATGAAGTATATTTGTGAAAAGTTCTAATTTCACACTACTTTTCACTATGTTTATGCTATAAAGGATATGTAAGGGCTTGTACAAGACCTCCGAGAGGTCAAGTACGTCGATTGCAATCCGAGATTGCCTCTATCATCTAGGTTAATGTTTTAGAGATGTGAGAAGGTTGGTATCAGAGGATTAGGTAGTGAAAGTAGTATTACGAATCAAAAAGTCTCATCAACTCGCGTTTAGTAGAGTCTTGACCATCAGTGTGAGTCCCGACACATCTATGGGCAAGAGGTTGTAGGATGATAGAGTTTCCTTTCTTTTCTACTCTTATGTCATGCGGTAGAATAAATGTTAAGAGTAATCTTCTTAATGTGTTTCCTTGTGTTTCTAGGAGATTAATACTAGATGGATGGCCGCTAGAAGGTTGGAAGAGGGGAGGATGAATGAGAAGATTCCTCCTCAAGTTGAGCAAGTTCCTCAAGATGGGCAAGGTGATCAAGGTTTCAATGTGGCTCCCCAAGTTGATCATATCCCTAATGTGGAAGGAGGTAATGAGGTGCCAGTGGTTCATCAAGATTTTACTAATAAAGAGATTAGATAAGCTTTGATTGCTTTAGCTCGAGCCGTGACTACTTAAGTAAATTTGAGTATGAGGCCCTGGAGAATGTGGTGGAGAGCACTGTGACTTCAAGGTTGAGAGACTTTGTGAGGATGAATCCTCCTATCTTTGTTGTCTAATGTGGGAGATGATCCACATTATTTTCTTGATGGGGTGTACAAGGTGTTCAGTGATATAGGAGTTAGATCTAGGGAGAAGGTGAAGTTGCCTTCGTACCAATTGAGGGATGTTTCTCAAATATGGTCCACTCAATGGAAGGATAATAAGCCGGAGGAATTAGGTCCTATTGAGTGGGAAGAATTTAAGGAAGCTTTTCTTGGTAAGTACTTTCCCTGAGAGAGAATAGAATTTAAGGTGGGGGAGTGTGTCAATCTCAAGCAAGGAAACACGAGTGTTTGCGAGTAATCTTTGAAATTCTCAACATTGTCTAGGTATGCCCCTTCTTTTGTGTCCAATCCAAGAGATGAAATGAGTCGTTTTGTGATGGGAGTAGTTGACTTAGTAATGGAAGAATGTCGTTCCGCTATGCTACATAATGATATGACTCTAGATAGAATCATGGTATATGCACAATCGATTAAAGTTTCTAAACTTAGGAGTATGTCTAGAAGTTTTAATTGGAGTGGTGCTAGTGATCAAGAGCAAACTATGTTTAAGAAGAGGTCTCAAAATGAAGAAGAACCTAAGAGTGCTAAGGTGAAATTGGAGAAAGGAAGTGGTTCTCAAAAGGTCAAATCTACTGTGCAAAATGTGGCAAGAAAAATTATGGTTAGTGTCTATTGGGTACCGGGAGAGACTTTGGTTGTGGTAAAGAAGGACACAAGGTGAAAGATTGTCCTATAATTGGTTCTAATTGAAAGGAGGGTAAGCAAGTTGCTCCTAGTGTTCCAAAGAATGATACTCCAACAAAGAGGCGTTTCAATGAACTCCGGTCAAGAGGGGAGAAGCCAGATGAGAGTGATTATGATGTTGGTAAGTTATCTTTCTCTTGTTGTAATACGAGTTCCTTCTATGTGGGGGAGTATGGTTAGTAGATGGGATAGAAAGTCCTAGAAGTTGTTGTATGTGCATAGTGTTTAGGAGTTTGGTTGAAATTGAATTTCATTAACTTCTTGCATTGTGTGTTTTATGAAGCCATCATTATGTTGTAAAATGTGTTTATATGATGTTACTTTGCACATTAGCATGTTCATATAATGAATTGCGTAAAAGTTGCATTTTTTTTTGAAAAATTTGTAAAATCACTGTAGCATTGGGAAATTGCTCACTGTTAAAATTTTGGGAAAATTGATTAATTGATTCTTTGGTCTAAATTTTTTTTAATGTCATTAGAAATGATGTATATAAGCATGGCATTGAATATAAAATGAGGTTTTACTATTTGGAATGAAGCATGTGAGTTTTATAGCATAATGTGTTATATAATTATTTTCTAGTTTCTTATTGTGTTCTGAATCTCTTAACTATGTGGAATTGATTTTCTTTCATTCATTATGTGTTATATGGTATGGTTATTAGCTGCTAGTTAGATTTGTATTCTTGGAAGTGATTGGAGAGTGCCAAGTGTCATTCGAGGACGAATGTTTTCCAAGTAAAGGAGATTGTAAGACCACGAAAATGACATAGGTTAACTAGTGCCTAGAATGTTTTTCATGATATTCTAAGGTCCTACATAAGTCTATTAGGTGTTAATGAGGTAGTGTCTAAGATTTTAGGTGCATTGAAAGTCAAAAGTAAAGGGACGACGAAGACGTTCAAGGACTAAGTCACATGTGTGCCTCATATGTGGTTCTATGTATTAATATGTGATTCATAAGGTTATGGGGTCATAATATGAGTTATTATAGCATATATAGTAAGTATATCATGTTTCCTAGAGTTTGGAGGTGAAACGCCCCCAAACGTCCTTGACGTACGAAAGATGTGCCTTGAAATAACCTTGTGTGTCTAGGCATCTTTTGTCGAGTTTTACGTGTTAGTTTTTGATGAAATTCATGTGAGAGGTTATAAAATCTACAAGTTCTTAGTTGGGTTGTAAAAGTCAAGGCAAACATCCCCAAGGACCAACCATGAGTCCTTGAGGAAGGACCAAAACTTGGTGTCATGTCTGCCAAAGACAATACAAACCACGGAGGCAGTCCACGCCCAGTAGGTCAATCTACGCCCAGTTGGTTTTGTATATTCATTTGGAGCATATCCTGGGGGAAGGAGGGACCAAGGACAAGTCTCAGTCTCCGACCACCGACCAGCAGGACAGCCCGTTGGTCAAGGGACGGTCCGTAGTACACCTTTCGTCTGTGAAGTGGTGTTATGCGCAACTTCACTAATTATTGAGGGGTAAATGGTAATTTCATCTCACTTCCAAATAAAATATTTGGAGGTTTAATAGGTGTCTTTTGGGTATTTTAAATTTCTATATAAGTCTTTAACACATTGAAGACTTCATTTTTCTAGATAAAAAATCCAAAATTCCTTAAGTATTCTTGAAGACTCCATTGATGTATAAATTAGGAAGAGCTTGGTGTGACGAATTTTGTGGAGATTCTTCATCAAAGTGATGAATTATCATCATTCAGGTGTTTCTTTTGATCCTTGAAACTTGTTTCATCAAAGAGCCCAACTATCAAGATGTTTTCTAAAATTTTCAAAGTTGAATTGACCAATTTCATGATTCTACCATGGGTTCTAACATCAATTGTTTTTAAACGTCTATTATAGATTATATTGATGTTGTATTCATGATTTTAATCTAAATTACCTATGAACCCATGAATTTGGATGAACCCTCGTTTTTGACTAAGTTGTGGGTTACTTGATATTGATCTAATGTTGATGAATTCTTATGTAGTTTTATGTGGTCTATTCATTGATGTAATAATTGTAGTAAATTCATATCTATATTGTATTGATTTATGAATTTACATTGTATTGACCTAGTTCATTGATTATTATAGTTTTTATGATGAATTGTTGGTTATGTCCTTGGGTAAGGGTCTTGTGTTATCGAATTGAGTAAGTTGACTTTATATTGGAGTGTTGAGGATGATATGGGGGTATGATTCCCTATTTCCTTTATTTTGATGATGTTTCTACTTCAATTGTATTGTGATTGGTATATTCCACTTATGGTGGGGGTGTTATGTGTTTTACCTGCAATAGACGTGGCCTAGTCGGCGTTACTTTATGCAATATAATTAGATAGAGTCCCTTTTTGAAATGTCTTTAAACCTTTACTTATGAATCATACATTTGTTTAGGTCATAGGCTCTACCCCTTGTATAACCATCATCATCAATATCTCAATAAAAATTGTATGAGTGTAAGTCATTTTTATCACAATTCATATAGGTGAGGTTATCACATTGCGTAGGATTCCATAATAAGGCACATTGGTATACATCACCAGCCTTATAAACTTTACATCTAAACAACCTCACAACCATAATAAAGACATTATAATTCAACATCATACAACCGTATCAATCCTAATACAAGGCATACTCCAATATAATATCATAACTTAACCACAATGAATAACAATTGGAAGTAAAGATAGAGATTCTAAGACTTACCAAGTCTTCCTCATAGTTCATCGTCAAGGTCTTACTATCAACCCATGACTCAACCCAATTACGGGATTAATACTATCACACCATGATAACAAATAATATAACAATGCCAATAGCATTTCAATAACACAATTCAACACTAATTTATAGCTTAAGACAAGATACATAGGCCAATTTCACAATATACTTCATGCCCTAAATTACATCTCAAGAACTATCATAATAGGACTATAATTCGTCTTAATTTTTTCATAATAACACAATAGAATAGTAATCTAATCAATAACCAAGTCAATCGAATGATCACAATGCAATATAGGTCAAGGTTACAACCAAGGGTTAGGGGTTGAGGATCATGTTCTTCAATTCATACCAAACAATCCAAAATTATCACAATAAAGTTAAAATACATTTTAATGAACTCAATAAAACCTAGATAAACCATTAAAAACTTAATTCATAACTTCAATTTCGTAATTGGATGAAACTTGTAAGAAAACTCAACTTTTGAAATCCATTTTGAATGAACCCTTTGGGGAATGAGTCTCAAAGGAGACCAAGATCCCATACCCAAATGTTTGATAAAAATTTGATGGTTGATTCTTCTCTTTTAAGTCACAAAACCCTTATCCTTTCTAGTCTTTAATGGTTAGTTCAAGTAGAGAGAGAAATAAGAGAGAAGGAAGAGAGTTTGTATTTGCGAGTTCGAATTAGGTTAATTGGGGTTCAGGCCTGTATATGGTAGTTTAAGCTAGTTAATTATTCTCCCCTTAATCAATAACTAACCCCTAAACCACTTACTTAATTAATTAACTTGACAATAAAAGGTGCAGCAAGTCATGACTCTCACAGACGGAACCCCGCCAACGGGGTGTCTGTGAGTCTACGGACTTACACCCCTCTTGTCTTGCACTACATCGATGAGTTCAGGACTGTGCAGACGAGGGGCTTCCCCAATTTTTCTATGTATGGGACGAAGGTGGCGTCGATGCCCCGTCGATCCACACACGGTCCGTCCCTTGTCCTGTCAATGCACACTGCCAGGCAGTGTTGCCTCAAACTGCAGAGGTCCTCCTCAAGGTCCCTTGGTTCGTCCTTGGGGATTCATACCCGGACATTTCGACCATAAAACAATTCAAACACCTATTAGATACCTTTTGACCAATTTTCATATATTTCCGACTCCTAAAAGCTAGTTAAATAGGCTAAGGCACGCTAGTACCTATTTGAAACAACTTCCGGACATCATGGATGTTCTTGGACGTTTTGGTTGTAAAACTTCAAAATTGACCTAAATTAATTAAAATAGACTTAAAAATAGTACTTAGGCCTCTTGACACCTATGTTAGGATTTACGTCGCGTCTTGGATTTTCAAAGTGTTACATTATTCCCCCTTAGGCACATTCGTCCCCGAATGACACTAAAATCCTTTTGAATGAATGAATAGATTTAAGACTAACATCCCAACTAGTCAACAGTATCAAATCAATTTAAATCATATCCATTCGACAAGGCAAATTCTAAAACTCCAATGACCACATATAAGCCTCAAACACTTCATTATGAGGTGTTTCCTTCTCACAACCTACATGAGCTCCACGTACATTACATGAGTCAATTAGCACAAAAATTTAACTTATCCACATGCTATATACAATTTCATTAAGACTCACCATATCAAAATGCACAATTTAACTCAAAACAACCATTAGAGAAAAATTTCAAGTTTAAAACACCTATATCACTTTAACCTCATTGAGAAGTAAACATAAAAATACATATTTTTGCAAAACTTCACCAAAAATCATGAAACTTCAATTCCTAGTCATATTTATATTATTAACAAGAATGACTAACCTCAATTATCAAAAGAAGAGGGTAACAGGACTTCATGTCGGCGTTGACTTCCCATGTTGCACCCTAAACTAGATGATTTTTCCATAACACTTTTATGGAAACCACCTCTTTGTTCCTTATCTTCTTGACTTTCCTATAAAGAATTTGAACCGGAACTTCCTCATATGAGAGGTTATTCTTTACACCAATACCCTCAATAGGAAGAATAGACTCGGATCACCGATACACTTCTTCAACATTGAAACATGGAAAACCATATGAATCGAAGCCAATTCCGTAAGGAGTTCCAATTCATAGTACACCTTACCAACCGTTTGAAAAATTTCATAGAGACCCACATAACAAGGACTCAATTTCCCCTTCTTTCAAAAAATAACCACCCGTTTTATTGGTGAAATTTTCAAGTACACCTTAGCACCTTTTTCAAACTCCAAATCTTTCTCCTATGATCTGCATAAGACTTTTGCTGACTACAGGTCGTTTGCAGCCAGTTCCTTATGATATGAACCTTCTCCAAGGTCATATAAATCAAATCTGGACCGAGAAGCGAAGTCTCACTCCCTTCTTACCACCCTATTTGAGACCTACACCTCCTACCATACAAGGCTTCATATGGAGCCATGGAGATAGATGAATGAAAAATATTATAATAAGAAAACTCCACCAAAGGCAAATTGTATGCCAATTCCCTTTAAAATAATTTATGCAAGCCCTAAGCATATACTCAAGGGTTTGAATAGTGCGTTCTGCTTGACCATCCGTTTGGGGATGATAAGCAATATTCTACTTCACCTTAGTACCCAACCCTTTTTTGAATGACGTCCAAAACCTAGATGTGAAGTTTCACCCTCATCTGATATGATGTATAACGAAATACCATGGTGATACACAATCTCATCTATGAAGATCCTAGCATAATCTTCTGCCAAATAAGTAGACTTGATAGGAATAAAGCGAGCGGACTTAGTCAACCAATCAACAATCAACCATATAGAATCATATGACTTTTGAGTGCGAGGTAAACCGACTACCAAGTACATATTGATGTCTTCCCTATTCCAAGTAGGAATTTTGATCTCTTGTAGAAAGACACCCAACTTTTGACTTTCGGCCTTTACTTGTTGGCAATTTGGACACTTCGTGACAAGCTTCGCTATGTCCCTCTTCAAACATACCTACAAGTATATCTCTCGTAGGTCATGGTACATTTTTTCCAAACCGGTAAGAATGGAATAGTGGGACCAATGGGCTTCTCCAAGGATCCGGTCCCTCAACTGAATTACATCGGGAACACACAATATCCTATGGTACCTTTATACACCATCCCCCCCTAACGAGAATGAATCATTTAAATTGTCGAGAATTGATTCTTTCAACTACATTAATGGTTTATCAAGGTGTTGTTTTGACTTCACCTTAACAACTAAAGATGACTCAGAGTTATGATAAACTATAGGACCCCCATTAGGAGAACCTTCCAACCTCACCGCCAACCTAGCCAACCTATGAACTTTCTTCGGTATGTATTTCTTAGCTTCATCAATGTGGGATACACTATCCATAGTTATACGAGTTAGGGTATCTGCAACCACATTAGCCTTGCCGGGATTATATAGGAAACTCATATCAAATCTTTAAAAAAATCTAACCACCTCCTTTGCCGGCTGTTCAACTCTTTTTTGGTAAACAGATATTCGAGACTCTTATTATCGGTAAAAACATCGATGTGAACCCCATAGAACTAATGCCTCAATATTTTAAAAGTAAACACCACGGCCGCTAACTCAAGTTTCATGAGTGGGATAGTTTCTGTCATATACCTTAAGTTGCCTAGAGCCATAGGCTATCACTTACCCATGTTGCATAAGCAGTTACCCAAAACCCACACGGGATGCATCATAATACACAACAAATCTCTTTGTACCATCCGGTAAGGTCAACACCAGAGCTGTTGGAGTCAAAGGTCACGTGCCTCCGACAACTCAAATTTCATACACTTTTGGGTCAATGTCGTCAAGGGATATGCAATGGACGCAAATCCATCCATGAACCTCTGATAAAAACCCACTGAGCCCAAGAAACTCCTAATGTCGATTGGTGTCAAAGGTCTAGGCCAATTTTTTACTGCCTCCGTTTTCCTTGGGTCTACCTCAACTCCCTCACAAGAGATGATGTTTCCCAAGAAATGTCACTGACGTCAACCAAAACTCACACTTACAATATTTGGCATACAATTGATGTTCCTTAAGGCTTTTCAATACTACCCTCAAATGACCATATGATCATACTCATTTTTTGAATATATAAAGATGTCATCAATGAAGACGATAATAAATGCATCTAGGTAATTTTGAAACACCCTATTCATTCCATAAACGCCACAAGAGCATGAGGGAGACCAAAACACATTACCACGAACTGATAGTTCCATACCTTGTCCGAAAAGATCGTCTTTGGTACATCCTCAGCTCTCACCCTAATTTAGTGATACCCTGTCCTCAAATATATCTTTAAAAAGTATCACGTCCATTGGAATTTATTAAACAAGTAGTCAATCCGAGGGAAATTGTACTTATTCTTAATTGTGACCTTTTTAAGTTGACAGTAGTCAATACACATTCTCAACGAACCATCTTTTTTCTTTACAAATAAAACTTGAGCACCCCACGGCGAAATTATAGGCTGTTTGCAATCAGATCCTTATGATATGAACCTTTTCCAAGGTCTTATATATCAAATCTTCACAAAGAAGCGAAGGCTCACCCCCTTATTACCACCTTATTTAAGACCAACACCTCTTACCATACAAGGCTTTATAGGGAGCCATGGAGATGAATGAATGAAAAATATTATAATAAGAAAACTCCACCAAAGGAAAATGGTATGCCAATTCCCTTTAAAATAATTTATGCATGCCCTAAGCATATTCTCAAGGGTTTTAATAGTGTGTACTGCATGACCATCCGTTTGGGGATGATAAGCAATATTCGACTTCACCTTAGTACCCAACCCTTTTTTGAATGACGTCCAAAACCTAAATGTGAATTGTGCACCCTCATCTGATATGATGTATAACGGAATAACATGGTGACACACAATCTCATCTATGAAGATCTTAGCATAATCTTCTGCCAAATAAGTAGACTTGACAGGAATAAAGCGAGCTGACTTAGTCAACCAATCCACAATCAACCATATAGAATCATATGACTTTTGAGTCTGAGGTAAACCCACTACAAAGTACATATTGATGTCTTCCCAATTCCAAATAGGAATTTGGATCTCTTGTAGAAAGACACCCGGCTTTTGACTTTCGGCCTTTTCTTTTTGGCAATTTGGACACATTGTGACAAGCTTCGCTAGGTCCCTCTTCAAACAATCCTACCAGTATATCTCTCGTAGGTCATGGTACATTTTTTCCAAACCCGTATGAATGTTATAGTGGAACCAATGGGCTTCACCAAGGATCTGGTCCCTCAACTCATTTACATCGCGAACACACAATCTCCTGTGGTACCTTTATACACCATCCCCCCTAACGAGAATGAATCATTTAACTTGTCGAGAATTGATTCTTACAACTCCATCAATGGTTTATCAAGGTGTTGTTTGGACTTCACCTCAACAACTAAAGATGACTCAGAGTTATGCTGAACTATAGCACCCTTATTAGGAGAACCTTCTGTCACGACCCAAAATGAGCCGCGAGTGGCACCCACACTTATCCTACTATGTGAGCGAACCAACCAATCTTAACCCCAACATTTCAACCATAGTAAACAGAATATAATGCGGAAAACTTAAAACTCATTAACAAAAATCAATAAATAACTTCTAAAACTCAAAACTTATTATTATCCCCAAAATCTGGAAGTCATCACCACAAGAACATCTATCCTCAAGTTTCTAAGTCTAAGAGTATTTAAGAAACTAAAATAAGAAAATAGATGGTCCATGTCCGAACATCAAGGACATCAAGACATGAATGAGAGAGAATCCAGTCCGAGCTAGGAACAATAGCTCACCTTGAAATCTGACGTGATGGAGACTGGCTAGAGTTGCGGTAGAGTTGAAGACGACGGTACGTTTGCTGCACTCCACAAATAACAAAGAGAAAACATACAAGTAGGGGTCAGTACAAAACACAAGTACTGAGTAGGTATCATAGGCCAACTCAGAATAGAGAGCAATATATATCAAATAATAACATAAAATCAACCATAACCCCTAACAGGTGACAACAACAAGTACCATAACCATTGGGCACAACCCAAGCACATCTACGAGGTCTCAAGTCTCCACACCATACTCATTTGGGAAACTGGTTAATTAAATCTGAGTATATTAGCATAATTCATGATTCATTCTCTTTACTATCCTGGTGTCGGAACGTTACACCTGATCCATACTATCCTAGTGCCGGAACGTGACACTCCGATCCTTTACTATCCTGGTGTCGGAACATGACACTCCGATCATTTACTATCCTGGTGCCGGAACGTGACACCCGATCCATACTATCCTTGTGCCAGAACGTGACACTCCGATCCTTTACTATCCTGGTGCCGGAACGTGACACCCGATCCATACTATCCTTGTGCCGGAACGTGACACTCCGATCCCCTAATCTCATTCTTGCAGTTCATCAAGCCTTCTTTTATACCAAGGCATCATCATTAACAAAGAGGTTTTAAGATTTAAGATTCAACAGTCTCATCATGCTAATTCATCACAATTACATAATCACATCATGCAAGCACACAATTAAGCATATAGAAGACTTTACAAAATTACCCAACACATGTCAATCGCTATTTAGAGTTTACTACGAAATAGCATAAACCATAACCTACCTCCACCGAAGAAACGTGATCAAGCAATCTACTTCTCCAATGCTTTTGATTTCCTCTTCGTTTCTCCCTCTATCGTTCTTTCTCCCCTCTTCTCTCTGTCGCTTTCTTCTCTTTCTTATTCCCACTCTTTTTTTCTTTTACCCTACTTACCATATAATTAAGTATAAAAGATGACAAAAGTACCCACTATTTATTCCAAGGTTATCTCCTTTAACCCCCAAGTAATTGAATTATTAACATTAAACCACTAACTTTATAATCATAAGCAGGAATAGTCCAAAACGCCCCTTATAAACTTTAGCAGAAATCCAACCCCGTATGGGTTACGCACCCTATGACGGTCCTTCGTGCCTGCGATGGTCCGTCCTGCTGAGTCGTCACAGAGTTCAGAGACTCAATTTCATTTAAGACCCTGTGACGGTCCATCGTGCCTACGACGGTTCGTGCTGCTCTTCCGTCGCGAAGTTTAGAGAGTTGTTCTCAGTACCCAATTTTCCAGAGTCTAAGTGTTTTGGAACGAGACACCCTCGACGGTCCGTCGTGCCCATGACGGTCCGTCGTGGGATCAGTCGACCCAGACAGTTATTACCAGAAATAATCTCTACTGCTCAAAACGACTAAACAGGTCATTACAATAGATACCAATTTACCCATCGTTCATCCTCGAACGATCACAGGAAGAAAAACAAGGGCGAGAAAGAGTACCTGAATCTGTGAAAAGTTGTGGATATCTTTCTTGCATATCATCCTCCTTCTCCCAAGTGGACTCTTCAACTGGCCGATTCTTCCATTGAACCTTGATGGATGCAATCTCTATTGATCTCAACTTGCGGACTTCTCTATCTAAAATGGCAACAGGCTCCTCCTCATAAGACAAATTCACATCAAGAAGAACTGAATCCCAACAAATGATGTAGTTTCAATCCCCATGGTATCTTTTCAACATAAACACATGAAATACCGGGTGCACTCCTGACAGCCCTGGGGGCAAGGCTAATTCATAAGCTACCTCCCCCATGAGCTTCAAAACTTCAAATGGACCAATATACATTGGACTAAGCTTACCTCGCTTACCAAACCGCATAACCCCTTTCATCGGTGAAACCTTCAGCAAAACTTGCTCACCCTCCATAAACTCCAGGTCTCTAACCTTTCGATCTGCATATTCTTTCTGTCTACTTTGATCCGCTAAAAGCTTTTCTTGAATGCATTTCACTTTGTCTAACAATTCTCGCAGAAGGTCAGTACCCCAAGGTCTAACCTCAAATGCATCAAACCACCCAATGGGAGACCTACATCTTCTCCCATACAGTGCCTCAAATGGGTCCATATCAATACTTGAGTGATAGCTATTGTTGTATGAGAACTCTGCTAAGGGAAAGAAGTTATCCCAATGACCACCAAACTCTATCACACATGCACGAAACATATCCTCCAAAACCTGAATCGTTAGCTCAGACTGACCATTGGTCTGAGGGTGAAATGCAGTACTAAGATCCAACCTAGTACCTAACTCGGTATGCAATGTTCTCCAAAACATAGAACAAAATTGTGTACCTCTATTTGATATGATGGAAAGTGGAACTCCATGCAACCGAACGACTTCTGAGATATATAGCTTGGCTAACTTCTCTGCATTGTAAGTCACCTTAACCGGAATGAAGTGAGCAGACTTAGTTAACCTATCAACAATCACCCAAATAGAGTCATACTTACCCATTGTATTTGGAAGACCAACCACGAAGTCCATTGCAATTCTCTCCCACTTCCATTCAGGAATGGGCATTCTCTGAAGTGTCCCTCCAGGCCTCTGGTGTTCATACTTTACCTGCTGACAATTCGAACATTGAGCAACAAAATCAACAATGTCTCGCTTCATTCTACTCTACCAAAAATGTTGCTTTAGGTCACGATACATCTTGGTTGTACACGGATGTATAGAATACCTTGAGCTATGAGCCTCTGTATGAATAGTCTGAATCAAATCATCGACGCGGGGTACACATACCCTTCCTCTAATTCTCAAAATGCCTTCCTCATCTATTTTTGCTTCTTTAGCCTCCCCTCGCAATACCTTATATCGAATCTGGATCAGTTTCTAATCTGTAAACTGCTTCTCCTTAATCTTGTCAAGAAAGGAAGATCTTGCCTCCACGCAGGCCAAAAATCCTCCCTTCTCATTTACTTCTAACCTCATAAAGTCATTAGCCAGAGTCTGAACCTCTCTAGCCAATGGGCGTCTGGAAACTTGTAAGTGAGCTAGGCTTCCCATGCTCCCTGCTTTTCTACTTAACGCATCTGCCACAACGTTCGCTTTTCCTGGGTGATACAAAATAGTGATATCGTAGTCCTTCAGTAATTCCATCCATCTCCTCTGTCTCAAATTCAAATCTCTCTGAGTAAAGACATGCTGCAGACTACGATGATCCGTATAGACTTCACACTTAACCTCATATAGATAATGTCTCCATTGCTTTAATGCAAACACTACCGCAGCCAACTCCAAATCGTGAGTCGGATAGTTATGCTCATGCACCTTTAATTGCCTCGAAGCATAAGAAATTACATTCTTCTCTTGCATTAGCACTGCTCCCAAACTAGAATAGGGTGCATCACAATAAACAATGAAATTCTTACCTTCCACTGGCAGGGTAAGAATTGGTGCAGTAGTCAACAAGGTCTTGAGCTTCTGAAAGCTTTCTTCACACTCGTCCGACCATACAAATGGAACACTCTGCTTAGTCAAGTTTGTCAATTGGGAAGCAACAGACGAAAATCCCTTGAAAAATCAACGGTAGTAGCTAGCTAAACCAACAAAGCTCCTTACCTCTGTAACATTAGTAGGTCTTACCCAACTCCTCACTGCTTCAATCTTTGAAGGATCCACCATCACTCCATCCTTAGAAACCACATGCCCCAAGAAGGACACTGAATCTAGCCAAAACTCACACTTGGAAAATTTGGCATAAAGCTTTTTCTCCCTCAACATTTGCAATACAATTCTCAAGTTCTCCTCATATTCATTCCTGCTCTTTGAGTATACCAGTATATCATCGATGAATACAACGACAAAGAGATCCAGATATGGCTTAAAAATCCTGTTCATTAAGCTCTTGAAAGCAGCAAGGGCATTCGTAAGTCCAAAAGACATTACTAAGAACTCATAATGTACATACCTGGTCCGAAAAGCAGTCTTTGGCACATCCGTTGCCCGTATTTTCAATTGATGATAACCAGATCTCAAATCGATTTTTGAGAAGGTACAAGCACCTTGAAACTGATCGAACAAATCATCGATGTGAGGAAGAGGATACTTGTTCTTAGTAGTTACCTTATTCAGTTGTCTGTAGTCAATGAACATCCGAAAACTTCCATCCTTCTTCTTCACAAACAACATAGAAAAAGAAGATTAGAAGAAAACATATTAGCAGAAGTATGTAATAAATCAATACTAGCACAAAGGAAAGATATATCCATGTTAAAATTAGAATTAGATTGTCTTGAATATGAGTTACAACATAATATAACACATAAATTATAATGAATAAAGAAGAATTTGCAGTAGACGAAAAAACATACGAAAATCAAGACGGAATGATAATAAAAATAATATTTTCAAATCTAGGAAGAAGATATAATAAAATAGGAAATAATCTATACTTAATGTTAGAAAAAGAAACGGCAAAATTAGAAGATAGTTTAACAGCTATGATAAGAATAACAAAAGAAAATGAAGAAATAGACAAATAAAAAGAAATAGAAAAAATAAAAATACAAGCAAAACATGAAGTACAACATTTAGAAGAAATAAAAAATATAAGAATAAGTGAATTAGAAAAGGAATTAGCTAGGCTAAAATTATTATATGAAAATAAGCAAAGACAAAAGGAAAAAGATAAAGAGCTTGAATTAACTAATGAAATAAAAGAAATAGAACAAAAATTAAATGAAGATATTGAGATAAATGAAGTAAATGAAATAGATGAAAATGAAAATGACCAAAAATCAGAAATAAGTGACATAAGTGAGACATATACAGAAATCTTAGAACAGACAAATAAACTAAAAAAATTAGAAATAAACACAGGAGATATGAATAGACCCAGTACGTCAAGAGTCAAAACCCCAGATAATAGTCCCAGAAATAGTCCTAGAAGTAGTCCTAGGTTGACACCACCAACTTATTATACAGAAAGTTATCAACAATCAGATAGAAATAATGCAATATGGAACAGTAGATTAAATAAAAATTGGATACCAAAACCAATAAGTGAACAATATAATTTCTTAGATTTAGAATGTGTCACAGACATAAATAAAGCAATATTACTATTGACCGGAAATATATCTAAACAGTTAATAGATAACAAAATAGAAACAACAAAAACACTGAGATACATAGAAAGAACATTCATAGGAACAGCAAAATTATGGATAGAAAATTTACCCCCAGGAAGTTTAGAAGTACTTAGGAATGATAAGAAAATGGATGGATCCCCATCAGCAACAAATATAGATATACTAGACAAATATGAATCAGCAATAAGAAATGAATTTGGAGGTATGACCACGGATATAAGAGAACAAAATAGAGAAAAAATAATAAATAGGCAACTTATGACAATATTGGCTATATGTAAAATGTGTTATATAGAAGAATATACTTGTGCATTCAAAGAATATTATTACAAAGTTAAATACAATTTAGACGATGCAAAAGAAATAAGAAAACAATATTTTACAAAATTACCAGAACCATTTAGTAAAAAAATAATAAAGGAATGGTAGATACTTTAGGAGCTAGAATAAAATTTCTATCTCAATGGTTTACACAATTATGTGAGAACCAAAAAGAAAAATTAAAATTGGAAAAAGAACTAAATAAAAATTTATCATGTTGTAAAGATAAAATGGCACCACAATTTAGATGTACAAATAAAAAACAAAAATCCAAAAGATATAAAAATTATAGAAAAAACAAAACTAAGTATAAATATAAACAACCAAGACGAAGGTATTATGTAAAAAACTATAAAATGAAAAGACCATATAGACCAAAAAGAAAGATATCCCAATGTACTTGTTATAATTGCGGAAAGATAGGACACATAGCTAAACATTGTAAATTACCTAGAAATCCAAAAAGAAAACAAATAGCAGAATTAATTATAGGTGATGAAAAATATATACAAATAGAGTACATAGATTATGAATTAAGTGAAAATGATAGTTTATATGAAGTATCAGATATAGAAATTGAAAATGGAAAAGAAAATATTAACCTAGATAATAACGAAACAGATGAAGAAGAAATATAATGTCTGAAAACGAAATAATATCTAAAGAGAACTATGAAGATGAAGAATCATCACACCAAAAAATTATATTTGATAATACACTTTTTGAACAAATAAAAGGAAATGAATTAGATCTAAGTGTTGAAAAAATACTTGACATACCTATACTAAAAAATTGGTTTAAAAGACAGAAAGAAGAATACTATGTAATAGTCAAAAAGAACACATCGTAGACGGTAAATATACAAGTGGTAAAGCATATATACCTATAATAAACAAACGAATAATAAATAAAGAAATACAAAACATAAAAAATAAAGAAGCTATAAAATATGTACATTTAGGAGGAACGGAAATACTAATAAAAGCTTGTTTCAGAGAAGGAATAGATACGCCCATTGAAATATATTTAGCAGATGATAGAATAAAACATCCTACAGAAAAAAGCGTAATAAGTGCAGTTAAAGGAAATTTAATATACCAAAAATTTAAATTTATAATAAGTGCTAATTATACAGTAGCATTAACAGATACAAATATAGATAAATCATTAGTATTATATTGGAAAATGTCAGGAATAGAGTTAGCACCAGGAAGTAAGGTATTCACAGCAAGATGTAAAAATCTTTATATATTAACAACAAAACATAAAATAACAGCAAGAAATAAAATCGATAAAATAAAAATAGAAAATCCTTTTGAAAGAATAATTACGGTAATAGATAATAATGACTATAGTTATAAAGAGATGGATACAGAAGAAGAATTGGAGATAGTAAAAGAAAGATTGAGTACCTCAAGTACACCAAATACAAACACATTAAATATGATAACTAGAGCTTCCTCATCAAGAATGAGTTCATCTAAAAGAAAATATGAAATATCACAAGATTTAGAAGAAATGACAAAATATCATTATTTTATAACAGGAATAATGGACCAGAGAAAATATCAAATCTTGATAAACACAGGACAAGAAGAAAATCATATAACAAGAGAACTAGTATTAGAAGAAGAGATTATGAAAACAGGACATATATGCCCTGGATTACCTAGTGAAATAGTAAATACAAATGAAGAAACAACAGAAAAAGAAATAATTATAGGAGGAATTCCATTAAAAATACAATTTAAGATATATGAAGGAAATCATAATATCACATTAGGAATAAAATGGTTAGAAAAAGTTAAACCATACAGCATAGAAAATGAACAATTAACAATAACTTGTCAAAATAAGAAAATAATTATAAAAAGAACCAACAATGATTAATGAAAATATTTATACTTGCAAAAATTATTGTAGAAGGATATCACAACAGATATTATACACCTATGATAGATACAGGAGCAGAAGCGAATATATGTAAATATAATTGCTTAACAGATGATAAATGGGAAAAATTAAAAACACCTATGGTAGTAACACGATTTAACAATGAAGGAAGTATGATTAAATATACAGCAAAAAATATAAAAATACAAATATGGGATAAGATACTAACAATAGAAGAAATGTATAATTTCGAATTTACCACGAAAGATATGTTATTAGGAATGCCATTTTTAGATAAATTTTACCCACACATAATAACAAAAACACACTGGTGGCTTACTACGCCATGTGGCCATAAAATAGGAGCAAAAAGAGTAAAAAATAAACAACGAAAACCTATAGAATGGATTAAAGGAAGTGAGAAAATAAATCAGGAAATGGAAAATATAGATGAAAAACAAATATCACAATTAGAAATTATTATATTTACAATAGACAAAGTTAAAATAATTAATGAACAGCTAGGACAACTATATAATGAAGACCCATTACAAGGATGGGAAAAACATAAAACAAAAGTAAAAATTGAATTAATAGATGAAAATAGTATAATAACACAAAAACCGTTAAAATATAACTTTGATGATTTACAAGAATTTAAAATACATATAAATGAATTACTAGAAAAAAAATACAAACAAGAAAGTAATAGTAAACATACAAGCCCAGCATTTATAGTAATAAAACACAGTGAACAAAAAAGAGGTAAAAGTAGAATGGTTATTGATTACAGAAATTTAAATGCTAAAACTAAAACATATAACTACCCAATACCTAATAAAATACTTAAAATAAGACAAATACAAGGATATAATTATTTTAGTAAATTTGACTGTAAATCAGGATTTTATCATCTAAAATTAGAAGAAGAATCTAAACAATTAACAACATTCACTGTACCGCAAGGATTCTATGAATGGAATGTTTTACCTTTTGGATATAAAAATGCACCAGGTAGATTCCAACATTTTATGGATAACTATTTTAACCAGCTAGAAAACTGTATCGTATATATAGATGACATATTGTTATATTCTAGAACACAAGATGAACATATAAGATTATTGGAAAAATTTATACATATAGTAAAAAATACAGGTATAAGTTTAAGTAAAAGTAAAGCAGAAATTATGAAATCACAAATAGAATTTCTAGGAATACAAATAGATAAAAATGGAATAAAAATGCAAACTCATATAGTACAAAAATAATTACTATTGATGAAAATATAGATACAAAAAAGAAATTACAATCCTTTCTAGGATTAGTAAATCAGGTAAGGGAATACATACCAAAATTAGCAGAACATCTAAAACCATTACATAAAAAACTTAAAAAAGATGTAGAATATTATTTTGATAATAAAGATAAAGAACATATAAGAAATATTAAGAATTTATGTAAAACAGTACCAAAACTATATTTTCCCGATGAAAATAAAACATTTACTTATATTGTTGAAAACATTTACTTATATTGTTAAAACAGATTCGAGTGATCATAGTTACAGAGGAGTTTTAAAATACAAATATGAAAAAGAAAAAATAGAACACCATTGTAGATATTATTCAGGATCTTATACAGAAGCACAAATAAAATGGGAAATAAATAGAAAAGAATTATTCGCATTATATAAGTGTTTATTAGCATTTGAACCATATATTGTTTACAATAAATTTATTGTAAGAACAGATAACACACAAGTAAAATGGTGGATAACAAAAAAGTTTGATGATTCAGTTACAACAAAGGAAATAAGGAGATTGGTATTGAATATATTAAATTTTACATTTACGATTGAGGTAATAACAACTGACAAAAATATGATTGCAGACTACTTATCAAGACAGAGTTACACAGCCAGGACAAGATAATCTTATGGAAAACATACTCAAAACCCTAACTACACTTTGTTCAAAAGTGGATAGTATGGGCTTGAGAATTCAAAAGCTAGAACAAAATGTACAATCTACAAGTCAGCAGCATGACTATAAACATGCGGAGCTACGTCGTTCGGCAGACGAAAAACAGCAAGAGCTAGAAGGAGAAGTTGGGAAACTCCGGAAAACCCATAACAATGTTTGTTCAGATACAGCTGCAGGTACAAGTAAATGAACTAGTGAAAAACCAAAGAACACAAACTTAAACCAGTTATTTGCAAAACCATTTACCCAAAAACCACAAATGCAAATACCAGCAGAACCACAAACATCAACCTATGCAATAAGCCTACAAAATAACAAAAAAAGATATAACTATATTACCCAATCTTACATTGAAAACATATACAAAATCCAAACATACCTAAACCTAAACCCAAGATCTACACAAACAAAAAATCCCGAAGAAGATTATATAACCCAGAAACTACAAGGATATAACAAACTTATTGCACAACCTAAGACCAACCCCAACCTAGTAAAAACATGTTATAACTACGGACTACTAAATACAGTATACACATATACCGAAGAAGAGATAGTCGGAATACCAGAATTACATAGAGCATTTCTGACATATAAAAGAATTACCAAAGGAAATTTATTCTATATAAAATGTTATACAGCACCAGCAGAGATATTATACGAAGAGATAAAATCACCAATACAGGTGGTAAAGATATGATTATTCCAGAAGAGATAGAAAAACAAAATGAGATACCAAAAGTAGAAATACCTAATTTTTATGCAAATAAAAGAATAATTGGTATAGCTACGATTATACAAGAGCTAGCAAACAATTATTTAAATGGCAATGCTATTTGGAGCTATTACGCAAGAGATCAGGTAATGATACATCCAAACTCCAAAGAATTAAGAAAATCAGATATGGACAAAGTTCAAAGATGGATTTTATCATTGTTACAACCAGAAGAACAACCATCTACGAGAGCTTTGATGAAAGGATTTATTTCAGAAGAATTATTAGTAAGGTATTGCAAACTTATCAGTAACAAATATCCAGACCACAAATGATCCAAATGCAACGGAGAAGACAATGTGATACCTACAGTTGATTTAGGATAGAGAGCAATATATATCAAATAATAACATAAAATCAACCATAACACTGAATAGGTGACGACAACAAGTACCATAACCATTGGGCACAACCCAAGCACATCTATGAGGACTCAAGCCTCCACACCATACTCATTTGGGAAACAGGTTCACTAAATCTGAGTATATTAGCATAATTCACGATTCATTCTCTTTACTATCCTGGTGTCGGAACGTGACACCCGATCCATACTATCCTGGTGTCGGAACGTGACACTCTGATCCTTTACTATCCTGGTGTCGGAACGTGACACTCCGATCCTTTACTATCCTGGTGCCGGAACGTGACACCCAATCCATACTATCCTGGTGCCGGAGCGTGACACTCCGATCCTTTACTATCCTGGTGTCGGAATGTGACACCCGATCCATACTATCCTGGTGCCAGAATGTGACACTCTGATCCCCTAATCTCATTCTTGCAGTTCATCAAGCCTTCTTTTATACCAAGGCATCATCATTAACAAAGAGGTTTTAAGGTTTAAGATTCAACAGTCTCATCATGCTAATTCATCACAATTACATAAACACATCATGCAAGCACACAATTAAGCATGTAGAAGACTTTACAAAATTATCCAACACATATCAATCGCTATTTAGATTTTACTACGAAATAGCATAAACCATAACCTACCTCCACCGAAGAATCGTGATCAAGCAATCTACTTCTCCAATGCCTTGCTTTCCACTTCGTTTCTCCCTCTCTCGTTCGTTCTCCCCTCTTCTCTCTGTCTCTTTCTTCTTTTTCTTATTCCGACTCTTTTTTTCTTTTAACCTACTTACCATATAATTAAGTATAAAAGATGACAAAAGTACCCACTATTTATTCCAAGGTTATCTCTTTTAACCCCCAAGTAATTGAATTATTAAAATTAAACCACTAACATTATAATCATAAGCAGGAATAGTCCAAAACGCCCCATAAAAACTTTAGAAGAAATCCGACCCAGTCAGGGTTACACACCCTGTGATGGTCCGTCGTGCCTGCGACGGTCCATCCTGCTGAGTCGTCACAGAGTTCAGAGACTCAATTTCATTTAAGACCCTTTGATAGTCCGTCGTGCCTACGACGGTCCGTGCTGCTCTTCCGTTGCGAAGTTCATAGAGTTGTTCTCAGTACCCAATTTTCCAGAGTCTAAGTATTTTGGAATGAGACCCCCTCGACGGTCCGTCGTGCCCATGATGGTCCATTGTGGGATCCGTCCACCCAGACAGTTATTACCATAAATAATCTCTACTGCTCAAAACGACTAAACAGGTCGTTACACCTTGCAACCTCACCCCCAACCTAGCCAACCTATGAACTTCCTTCGCTAGGTCTTTCTTAGCTTCATTAATATGGATACACTACCCATAGTCAAACGAGTTAGGGCATCCGCAACCACATTAGCCTTGCCGGGACTATAAAGGAAACTCATATCATCATCTTTAAATAAATCTAACCACCTCCTTTGCCGGCTGTTCAACTCTTTTTTGGTAAAAATATATTGGAGACTCTTATTATCGGTAAAAAAATCGATGTGAATCCCATAGAAGTAATACCTCAATATTTTAAGAGAAAACACCACGGCCGCTAACTCAAGTTTCATGAGTGGGGTAGTTTCTCTCATATTCCTTAAGTTGCCTAGAGCCATAGGCTATCACCTACCCATGTTGCATAATCACATACCCTAAACTGACACGGGATTCATCATAATACACAACAAATCCCTTTGTACCCTCCGGTAAGGTCAACACCAGAGAGGTTGGAGTCAAAGGTCACATGCCTCCGACAACTTAAATTTCTTACACTTTTGGGTCAAAGTCGTCAAGGGAGATGCAATGGACGCAAAACCATCCATGAACCTCTGATAAAAACCCATTGAGCCCAAGAAATACCTAATGTCGGTTGGAGACAAAGGTCTAGGCAAATTTTTTACCACCTCCGTTTTCCTTGGGTCTACCTCAAATCCCTCACTATAGATAATGTTTCCCAGGAAATGTCACTTACGTCAACCAAAACTCACACTTACTATATTTTGCATACAATTGATGTTCCTTAAGGCTTTGCAATATTACCCTCAAATGACCGTATGATCATACTCATTTTTTGAATATACAAAGATGTCATCAATGAAGACGATAACAAAAGCATCTAGGTAATTTTGAAACACCCTATTCATTACGTCCATAAACGCCGCCAAAGCATTAGGGAGACCAAAACACATTACCAGGATCTCATAGTTCCATACCTAGTCCGAAAAGACCGTCTTTCGTACATCCTCACCTCTCACCCAAATTTGGTGATACCTTGACCTCAAATCTATCTTTCAAAAGTATCTCGTACATTGGAGTTGATTAAACAAGTAGTCAATCCGAGGGAAATTGTACTTATTCTTAATGGTGACCTTTTTATGTTGACAGTAGTCAATACACATTCTCAACGAACCATCATTTTTGTTTACAAATAAAACTAGAGCACCCCACAGCGAAATTATAGGCCTTATAAAGCCTTTGTCTTGAAAATCCTTGAGTTGGGACTTCAACTCCTTCAATTCGGCCGGATCCATGAGATAAGGAGGAATTGAAATAGGATTTGTATCCGGTAGCAAATCAATGCCAAAGTCAATTTCATGTTCGAGAAGAATACAAGGGAGGTCATAAGGATGGACCTCAGAAAACTCACACACTACGAGTACCAGCTCAATGGGAGGAATTTCGGAGTCGAAATCTTTGATTCTTACTATGTGATATAGACAAACATTTGAGATCATTTTGCATTCTTTTAGACAAGAGATGATACATCCTCTGGGATTAGAATTTCCCCTCTTCCACTCAGTAATGGGTTCATTTGGGAAGTTAAAACTCACCACTCTTTTTCTACAAGCAATGGAGGCAAAACATGCAAGCAACCAATCCATACCCAATATAATATCAAAATTAAACATATCAAGTTCTAATATATCAACATGAGAAACTCTATTGGACAACATTATAGAATAATATTTGTACTCTTTTTGCAAAAACAGACTCATCCACCGGATTAGACACTATAAAAGTTCATGAAAAATGTCGGGCAAAATTTCAATCTTTTAGCTAAAAGAGGTTCAACAAATGATAAAATAGCACCAGGATCAAGTAAGGCATAAGAATCAATAGAGAAGACTTTAAACATGCCAGTCACCACGTCGGGAGATGTCTCTTGCTCACCCGTAGAGCGGAAAGCATAGAAGTTGTTCTTCTTTGGAGCATCACTAGAACCACTTGCTTGAGCTTGACCACTACCCTTGTCTTTACCCCTCATATTTGGCCAATCCTTTATCTTGTGACAACTTTAACCAAAACAAAAGCAATTGTCCATCACTTTGAGGCAACAACCATATTGCTTCTTGCAACATTTTCTCCAAGTTGGCTTCTCGATTGGTGAAACAAAACCTCGTACCTTCTTGAACTAAGGGTTAGACACCCTATATATACTAGCCTTTGGGAACTTAGTATTAAATTTACTTGAAACCCGCTTCTTAAACCTAGGCTTGTCTTGTATCTCAAGACTATTCTGTGAAAAACCTCCCTCAAAAGATCTTGCCCTCTTGGCATCCTTATTTTTCCTTTTTGTTATCGCCTCCTCCATGCTCCTAGTATGCACTATAAGACGAGATATGTTCATATTGACATGCAACATAGATGAATGACACTCCTCTTAAAAGTCATCTGACACAGCCATCACAAAGAGTCTCATTTCATCTCTAGGATCGGAGACAAAGGAAGGAGCATATTTGGACAATTGAATTACCTTCAAAGAGTAGTCATGAACACTCATAACCCCTTGGCGGTTGTTGAATAATTCCATTACCATAGACTCCTTCATATCTCTAGGGAAAAACCAATCAAGAAATGTATTTTTAAAGATCTCCCAAGTCATCGGCCAACCCCGAAGAGGCCTATTATCCCTCCATTGCACATACGATGTTTGAAACAAATCTTTGAGGTGGTGTGTGGACAACTCGGCCTTCTCACTCGTGGACAACCCCATAGCCAAGAATATCTTATAGACCTTATCGATGAATTCTTGGGGGTCTTCATCAACCATAGACCTGTAGAAGATAGGAGGTTTTGTTCGAGTGAATTCCTATAGAAGGGAAACCATAGTAGAAACTTGTTGATGAGGACAGGGTACAATCTCCCACTTTTGTAATTTCCTCTTCAACTCTTCGAGCTACATTCCTTCGAGTGTTCATGCTTCCTATAAGCACAACAAAATGATTAGATGGAAAAGCAAACCATAAATATACTCTAATGGCACGATATAAGATTTCTTAGAAATGAAGTGATTTCCTAAGCATCATATAGGTTCGTACTCCTCTGGTGAGCTTCACAATTATGAATACAAACCTACATAGACATGGTAGAAAGAGAGACATAACTCAATGATATTTAACCTCATGATTTGAGACTATGTTGGACACATCTGGTTTACCCCCTAGACGTCATCGGCGTCTTCGTCCTTCTTAAGGACCAAGACTAGTCTCTTAGTCTAATTTCATTACATTTATAGGTTAAATATATGGAATAATTTAGAAATTTTCATTACATCTACTAGGAGGTTTACATAGACCTCTACATACGCTTGATGCGGTCGTATCGATTTTACATAGACCCTTCTTATAGGAAGGTTACATAGCCTTCTACTTTGATAACACATTATTATATAGAAAATACCTTATTCATAAAGTTGTCTCATCTCATACCATCTGTTCGGAATGTATCAAATTTGGGTATAGCCCTTACATCAATCCAACAAGACCACATATAGGTCATAGAAATGTGTAGTACTCAATTTAAAATGAATGAAATGAAAGAGACTTTAACATGTCTGTAAGCTAGATAGTGGAATTGTCAATGTCCCCTTCCAAATTCTTTAACGACCAGAACCCTAAATATTGGGGAAAAGGGAAGGGGTAAAATTGAATGTGACAAATTTAGAGTAACCTTATATACAAGAATCTTACCTTGATGTTTATGATGCTTGGTAAGTGTGATGTGACTCATTATAACTAATATTAAGGGACATTTAAGTACATCTAGAGAGAGTGTATAGACGGTCTCTCTTTGTGTGACTTAAGCGAATCTTGTGATAGCTTTGAGTGGGATAACAACATGCTAGAAAGTGGTTAATATGAAAGGAAGTAAATTCACTATAACATTGAGGTACTTCACTGTACAATTAATTGAACTCATTGTAAGATGGGCTCTACAATTATGAATTGTTGTTTAAAAGTTTTCCTACATGTTCCTAAGCTGTTAAATTTTGTTATTATGATTATAACATGATTTCCAAATGAAAAGATGCATATTTCAAATAAATGTTTGTTTTCATGTTTTTTATGCATCATGTCATACTTAGTACATATGGTTGTACTAACTCCTTGCTTTTATCTATGTATATAGTTCTTGGTAGGTGAGGAACTTTTGGGAAGGAAGACTTGGACAATAGCATAATTCAAGAGAAGTTTAAGTATGTCTTCATTTGACTCGACACCATATGTGTTTTTATGTTGTCATTCAAAGTATTGTAATAAACAATCTATTTCTATATTCGTATTTTGTATGGGCAATGTCCCAAGTATTGTTGTGTGTTAAGATTATGAGATTGAGACTTAGTAATTCCAGATTCTTTGTATGAAAGATTTTTTAAAGACTATGAAGTATGTTTGTGAAAAAATTTAATTCCGCACTACTTTTTACTATTTTTATGCAATGAATGACATGTAAGGGCTTGTACTAGACCTCCGAGAGGAAAAGTACGCCAATAGCAATCCGATATTTCCCCTATCATCTAGGGTGTTGTTTCGAATATTACAGAGGGTTCACTTCAAAACCCCCCCTTTCGACCTAACTCAGCTTCATTAATTCATCAAGTGTGTGTGTACATGTGAACATACCTTGCATGTAAGAATCATTTCATTAACATTAACTTCTATACATGGCTAGACCTTAATCCATCACAATTCACACTTTAACATTCTCAACATATATACTTACTTCATTTAGGCATAACTAAGCAAAACATGTAATTAAGGCTTCAAAATACACATTACAAAAACCATCTTCGTTTTCACTCCATTTCACACATTAGGCCTTCAAATCCAGACTTACCATACATACTAAATAATACAAATACATCAAGTAAACACTGCCACCAAGAAGGTGGACCATACCACTCAAGAGCATTAAATAATGAGAGTTATACAATGAAACCAACTCACCATTTAACAAAGATTTCACGAACTGAAATCAATTCTTCAATAATTCATCATAATATGATCCTTAGGGAAGTAGCTAAATCATAATACCAAGTTAAGGAAAATCCAAGCTCGAACATTACACAATCATGTTTATTTAACGCTTTTCTTAAGCTAAAAGTTGGAAATATGCATAAACATAAGTTCATTAGTATTTTGACCTTAAAATTATAAATTAATACTAGAATAAACATATTTAAATCATTAAAACTCTTTTACATGAAGACCTATTCTTAGAATCAAAACCAGAGGAAGATTGAGTTTGGAAACCCTTTTTTGAATATCTTTTAGAAATGACTCCTTCAATGGAAAAGGGTTAGAGGATGCCTAACATAAATTCAGTAGAAGAAACCCCAATTATTCTAATGAACAACTCGACCACCAACAACCTTTTGAAATCCTTCTTTACTTTTAGCTTATATGGAGTTTGAGAGAGTATTGTAAGAGGGATGGGTTTTGGGTTTTATGAAATTAAGTCTAAAATAAGGTATAAGGGTTTGAAAGACCTTAATATACCTAAAAGACCCTAAAAATATCACTCAATGTTCATAAAAGACTTGGGGTGGACTTAGCAAACACCCCAAGAAAAAACAGTAAAATGACAGCTTTTTGGTAGCAACACCAACGGCTCCCAGTAATGGACAATTTATCCATTGACACCCCATTGGTGGTGGTCTGTTGGTTGAGTTTGCATTCTTCAAAACATGCAGTCCTGAAGGGCCAATAAATTTACGAAGTCGACGAGCCACCAATTGGTAAACTTGTCGTCGATTGGTTTCGTTGGTGGACACTGTCTAGGTAGTTTTGGGAACTAGTATTGGGACCTTCTCTAAGGCCCCTCGTGGGTCCTAGGTGGGGTCGTACCTAGACGTTAAACCCCTAAAAATACTCTTCTGATTATTAGTAAAATCTCCTACAAATTTTAATCAAAAGGAACATGTAAAACTCCCTAAAACACATTAAGACACATAAACATAATCTAAGGCATACCTTCCGAACGTCATGGACGTTCTTGGATGTTTGACCTCGAAACTCAACCAAACTTTACACACTGGCTAAGGACATCACTAAAACTCAATCTAACATCAAATTAACTCAATAAACAATCAATAAATTCTAGTTCACCTTAGTTTGTTTAAGAATGTTACATTAAGTCTTTAATGACCCGCCAGTACCCTTAGATGATAGGGAGAACCCTTGGATCATCGCAAGGAGTAATTGACCCTTTTGAGTATTGTACAATCCATTAATCTATCTTTCATTGCATAAGACATGAAAAGTAGTGTGGAATTTAAATTGTTCACAATTTTTAATATAAAAAGCAATTCTCTCGTAAATGCTAGAAAATCTCATCGTCACAAGCCAACTTGAATACACGACATAATATCTAAGGAACATGACCCTTTATATTTGAAGGAAAAATACATAATAACTCTTTAAATAAAGAAACTAAGTAAAGGACTATGGCCTCGGATATATGAGGACGTACTTTGTCTTGAGAGATTCTTTCCCATGTTTTCCCTTCTAGACTTAACCCTTGCTTCCAAAACCTATACTTATAGAGTATAGAAAAGTATGGGGTAAGTACAAAATAATGTACTAAGTATGGATATTCAAAAACATGCCAAAAAAACCATTTTAGTATACATACATTTTCATTACAATTAAGTAAAGCATTCGGAAGTAAAATAATATAAGAAACATCGTTTAACACTTAGTGAAGGATTTCCATAATTTTAAACAAAATGACAATTTTACAGAGCGACAAATTTTTTTCAGTGAACCTATTTTAACTTACAATGAATTCGTTTATCCAAAAACAATAAACTCCCAAAGTCAAACCAAGAAGAAGTAAACTCATTTCCATAGGAGTTTCCCTAGTTAACGTTATCCTAAGATTCACCAAGGTAAGACGTGAAGCAAAAACTCATACACCTCCTTCAATAGACATCTAGGTGATCCCCAAGAGCACCTCATCTAGGATTACTCGCCTCGGGAGAACAAGTCCCCATCAAATAACAAAATAATAGAAGAATAATCAAACAACAAACCATGACTTCCCATTCAAAATGACTACTTAATGCAATGAGTAGATGGCGTCCCATTCGATCACCTACCCTAAGTAGTACAATCTTTTAGAAGACTTAGATCATTCTATTCATATAATACACACCAAGACTTCCCTTTCAGAATGCCTACTTAGTGCAATGGATAGTGGTGTCCCATTCCAACACCTACCCTAAGTAGAACACTCATTTAGAAGACTTAGTATTTTTGATTCATATAACACTCACCATGAATCCCTTTTGGAATGCCTACCTAGTGAAGATGATAGATTGCGTCCCATTTCATTACCTACCATAAGTAGTACACTATTTTAAAAGACTTCATACTTTCATTACTTTGGTGGGGGTTAGCTTAACCGACATAGATCATGAGATGAATATATGGACTCCTGATATTAACCCCTATCGGATGAGGGATCCTCACTTGACTAGAGTAAGGTAATTATATTAGCTTTTACATGGCTTTGGCAAGAGGTACACCTATGCAGGCGCATAGTTCAGGGATAAAGGAGATATCTATTAAGTAACTCATTCTCTAATAACGAGTAATAATCATCTGAAGAGGTACATTGGTATACAACATCTCAACTCATGAAGTGTAACCACCCCTTTTTCCTATCCTCTCGGTGCTAGGCATAACTCCCCACCAATTCTCAACTATTTATACTGTAGGTTAAGGAGAACTAGTGGACACCACATCTCAACTCACGAAGTGTATCCATTCTTCTACCTATCTTAGAAAGCTCTTGGAAGACAATGAGATTGCTACTAAACACTTCATCTAAACTCATGAAGAGTGTTCACCTCAAAACTCCCCCTTAATCATAATTACTAACTTTATTCATTCATTCAAGTGTGATTGTGTGTGTACATACTTGCACACCTTGAACATAATCATCATTTCCTTAACATTGAATTCTAGACATGCTTACACGTTCATTCATCATTTGTCACACACTAGAGTGTCTCAACATATACATATACTTCATTTAGGAATAATCGAAGCAAGACATATAATTCAAGCTTCATAATGCATATAAACACGAACCTCTTCATTATTACTTCATTCACACACTAGGACTTCAAATCCATACGCAAAAATACATAAAAAATATAACCAAATAGAACGAGTAAACACCGCCACCAAGAAGGTGGACCATACAGCTCAAAAGAATTTCATGAAAAGAGTAATACAATAAAACCAACTCACCATTTAACCAATCATACACCACCTATAATAAATTATTCAATATTTCATCATAATATGGACCTTAGGTCAGCAGCTAAATCATAATAACAACATAAGGAAACCAAAGCTCAAACGCTACACAATCATGTTCACTTAACCCATTTCTTAAGCTAAATGTTGGAAATATGAATAAACATGAGTTCATTAGGGTTTTCACATTAAATCATCAATTAATAGTAGAATCAACACATTTGAATCATTAAAACACTTTTGCATGAAGACCAATGCTTAGAATCAAAACTAGAAGAAGATAGAGTTTGGAAACCCTTTTTGAAATCCTTTTCAAATGACTCCATGAATGGAAGAGGGTTCAAGGCTGACTATCGTACCTCAAATAGAAGAAACCCAATTGATTTTTGGTGAATAAACATCCACCAATAGCCCCTCCTAACTCCTTCTGGACTTCTAGCTTCTATGGAGTTTTGAGAGAATTTTCATAAGGGAAGGGTTTTGGGTTTTAAGAAATGAAGTCTAAAATTCGGTCTTAGGGTTTAAATCTTCTAAATATACATAAAACACCCTAAAAATATCACTCAGCTTTTGGCAGGGCAAACCACGCCCACTCACATATGGGTCATTGCCCCATCGACACCCCTTTGATGGGGTTCGTAGATTGGGGCTGAGTGTTCATCTTATGCAGGGTTTTCTAGACTTGCAGGTCAAATTAACTCCCAAGGTAGACCGGCAGTTGATTGACAAACAGTCCATCCCTTGTGGCTGTCGTTTGTCACTGTTTGGCAGCCTCTTGGCAAATGAGTGGGGTCCTCTTCTACGGCCCCTCGTGGGACCTAGGTGGGATCGTACCCAGACGTAAAACTCCTAAAAATGGTTTTCTAGGTCCTAGGAACATACCACATAAAATTAGATTAAGAAGAACACGTAAAACTCAGTAAAAGAAATCAATACACACAAACACTTTCTAAGACACACCTTCCGAACTTTATGGACGTTCTTGGATGTTTGACCTCCAAATGTAACCAAAATTCACACACTGCCTAAGAACATCATTATAACTCATTTTAACACAAAACTAACTCATGAAACATTCACGAAGATCTAGTTCACCTTAGTTTATTTAGGGTGTTATATTCTTGCCCACTTGGAACATCATTTGTCTCGAATGACACTTAACACTTTTAACAACATCAAGGACTTACTAGCAGCACTTTACATACCAAATGAAGGCTCAAAAATTCATAACCAATGCGCCAATATACAAGGAACACAATAACATAATTATAAACACTTTACTTAGCAACACAGGAAACTTTTGGAAAACAAACTACATACTTCAAGACACATAATCATTCTTCATTTATGGAGGAACTACGTTCAACAACATTGAACGTGTTCATATATAAAACTTTTACACACATTGAAACTACAATTAAAGACAAAGTATTTTTTTCAAAAAGAAAAACTTTATAGTGAGCATACACTGTAGCAATATGAAACAAGATAGAATTTCAAAAAATCCATTCTTTAAGCAATTCATCAAGAAGACATTATTGTATAAAACGCAAAACCATACTAACATACATTACAACGTGATAAACGAACTTCAAATCAATTAAGCAATGTCAATAGGTACACTTAAAATGAGAAATATAGGTTGACTACTAATTCTCCCAATATAATCATGATATCATCAAGGGCATAAAAAACCTTATCCCATCAAAGGCACTTATAAAATACAGAGAAATGCAACTCATGCTAATATGCAAGGTTCTTAATCGTTACCAAACTACCAACGATTTTGGTCTCAAGCTTGATTAATGAAAGAAGAAAAGATAAGGATATAAACTACCCTTCTACTCAATTAATTCTCCACCACATAGGGTAAAGTCATCTTTAAGGTCTCACTGCCGAAAGTACCACTATGCCTCTCAAAAGGTAGGAACTCATAGTACCCTCAACTCATGCACATCAAGACTAAATATCTACCTTACAAGTCAAGCGTAACACTTTCCTCTTACTATACAAACATTGATAAACTCTCTTAGAAACAACATCGTTCAAGTCTTAGGAATATCATACCTTAACTCATGGAATAGAATCCCTTCTTTCTCTCAACACTACCACATTCTTTCAACACACTCCAAATTTACACCTTAGTTCTTCTACCCTAAGGTGTTCAAAAAAGGGACATTTAAGTATAAATACATTTTCGTGCGAATTAAGTAAAATATTCATGAATATAGAAGTAAAAAAACACTAACATTCAGAGAAGGATTCCATAATTTTAAACAAAGGACCATTTTGCAGTAAGGTAAAAAATTGTTATAGTGAACCCTTTTCAAATTACAATGAATTCATTTTATCCCAAAACACCTAACTCCCAAATTCAAACCAAGAAGAAGTAAACTTATCTCTGTAGGAGTTTCCCTAGATAAGGTTATCCTAAAACTCACCAAGGTGAGATATGAAGAAAACACCCTTACACCTCCTTCAATACACACCTTGATGATCCCCAGGACTTCCCCATCAAGGCTTACTCGCCTCGCGAACAAGTCCGCACTCAATGAAAAAACATTAGAAGAACACTCAAACAACACACCAAGACTTCCCTTTCGGAATACCTACTTAGTGCAATCAGTAGATGTCATCCCATTCCACCACCAACCCTAAGTAGTATACTCTTTTAGAAGATTTAACTCATTAAATTCATATAAGACACACCAAGACATCCCTTTCGGAACACCTATTAAGTGCAATGGATAGGTTCTGTCCAATTCCACCACCTACCCTAAGTACTACACTGTTTTGGAAGACTTAGTACGTTAAATTTATATAAGGCTCAATAAGACTCCCCTTTCCAAATTCCTACCTAATGTAATGAATAGATAACATCCCATTCCACTACTTAATGCAATGGATAGATAGCATTCCATTCTACTACGTACCCTAAGTATTACACTCTTTTAGAAGACTTAGTACTTTCATTACTTTTGTGAGGGTTTGCTTAACCGACATAGACCATGAGAGCTAGACATGGAATCCAAATATTAATTCCTATCGGATGAGGGATCCTAACTTTCCTAGAGTAAGGTCATTCTCTTAGATTTTACATGGCTTTCCCAATAGCTACACCTAAGTAGGCGCATAGTTAAGGGAAAAGGAGATTGCTACTAAGTAACTCATTCTATACTAACAAGGAGTACTATCTCAAGAGGTGCATTGGAACACAACATCTGACATCACTAAGTGTAACCACACCTTCTTCATATCCTCTTGGTGATAAGCATAACTCCCAAGGATTCGCAACATTATACATTATAGATTGAGAATAACTAGTGAACACCACATCTAAACTCACGAAGGGCATTCATCCTCTGAACTATCATAGAAACCTCCTAGGAATTGGTGAGGTTGCTTCCAAACACTTCATCTCAACTCACCAAAAGTATTCACCCCAAGACTCCCCTTTTGACTTTACATTGCTTCATTTATTCATTAAAGTGTGTGTGTGTGTGTGTGCATATGAGAACACCTTGCATCTCAACATCATTTAATTTACATTAACTTCTATAAATGCTTAGACCTTCATCCATCATATTTCACACATTAACATGCTCAACATATATACTTACTTCATTTAGGCAAAACATGCAATTTAGGCTTCATAATACACATTACAGGAGCCATCTTCATTATACCTTCATTTACAACATTAGGCATTCAAATCCATAGTCGCCATACATACTAAATAATCCAAATAGATCAAGAGAACACTGCCACCAAGAAGGTGGACCATACCACTCAAGAGCATTTCTTAATGAGAGTTCAAACCATTTCACAATTTAACAAAGCTTCACCACAAAAATCAATTCATCAACAATTCATCATAATACGTCCCTTAGGTCAAGCAAAACCATAATAACAACATAAGGAAAACCAAAGCCTGAACACTACACAATCACGTTCATGTAACCCTTTTCATTTGCTAATAGTTGGAAATATGCATAAACATGGGTTCATTAGAATTTTGACCTGACAATCATCAATTAATAATAGAAGTAACATATCTAAATCATTAAAACACTCTTAGGTTATAACCCATGTTGAGAATCAAAACTAGAAGTAGATAGAGTTTGAAAACCCTTTTTGAAAATCTTTTAGAAATGACTCTTTGATTGGAAGAGGGTTCGAGGATAAATATCACACCTTAAGTATTAGAAAACCCAACGATTTTGATGAAGAACTCGACCAGCAGCAGCCCTCCTAGTTCTTTTTTGACTTTTAGTTTCTATGGAGTTTGAGAGAGTCTTTTAAGAGGGGGGGTTTGGGTTTTAGGAAATGAAGTCTAAAATTAGGTCTAAGGGTTTGTAACACTTATCACTCAAGGTTTATAAAATACTTGGGGTGAAATTACGAAACACCCCAAGCCAAAATAGAAAAATGACAGCTTTTTGGCAGCAGCACCAAAGTCTCCAACCAAAAAACTGTTTGTCCTACGACGCCCCGTTGGTGGTGGTTCATTGGTTGAGTACAACCTTCAAAAGATTCAGGCCTGCAGGTCCAATCTACAGACCAAATCGGCAACCCGTCGATTGGTCAACTGGCCATCGACTGGTTTAATTGGTGGACACCGCCTAGGCAGCTTTGGGTCCTAGTCTTGGGCCATTCTCTAGGGTATCTCGTAAGTCCTAGGTGGGGTCTTACCCAGATGTTAAACCCCTAAATACAGTCATGTATTTCATAGGAACATCTCACACCAATTTCAAAAAAACGAATACGTAAAACTAACAAAAACATATGAAGACACACAAGCACAATCTAAGGCATACCTTCCGAACGTCATGGATGTTCTCAAACGGTTGACCTCTAAACTTAACCAAACTTCACACACTAACTAAAGACATCATTATAAATCAATTTAACATCAAATCAACTCAACCAACATTCACGAACCTCTAGTTCACCCTAGTTCGTTTTAGGGTGTGACATTCTCCACCACTTGGAATAACATTCAACCTCGAATCACACTAAAACATTAACCCTATCAAGGAATCAATTATAAAAACATAACAAATTAAAATCTTGTTGAAACATTCATATTCGAGACACCGACTAAAAAGGAGCAAAATTTCACATTTTTAACACTTTACAACACTGGCCACTTTTCGACAACCCTGACATTTAAAATTCACCCTTATTTTTCATTTCTGGAGGTACTATCTTCTCCAACAATAAACATGATCATATACAACACTTTTACACACATTGAAACTACAATTTAATGTAAAGCAATTTTTTTCAAAATTGAGAAACTTTACATTGAGCATTCACTGTAACACTGTGAAACAAGCTAGAATTTCAAAATATCCATTCGTTAAGTAATTCATCAAGAATGCATGATCATATGAAAGCTAAAACCATATAAACTCATCTTATAACATCAACACAACAACCAAAGGGTTAAGAATTGCCGGGACTATCAACTCAAGATTAGTTATTTTTCCTAGCTGCCATCCCATAGGGATGATTCTTCTTTGGAGCATTGGGATCTAGACCACCTTGAGAAGCTTGATTGACCTCTTTATCTCTTTCTTTGATGTTAAGGAAGTCCCTCATCTTTTTTCCCTTACTACGACATGAGAAACATCCATCCATTCTGATAAGACACTTACCCAAATGTTGATTTCCACAAGAATTACACCTAGTTCTGTCTTAAGTATGGACACCACCATGGTAATTTTGGTTTGGAGCCCTATCCTTGTTCCCCATGGAAAAATCTTGGTGAAAGAACTTCTTATTAGGTTTTTGCTGACTAGAATCGTCCGGCATAGGCCTCTTACACTCTTGCCTTATCTCCCTGATTTTTAACACCTCAACTTGTTAAGCATACATCAGGATCCTAGAGAGATCCATATCATTAAGAAGCATTCCCGTACGACACTCTTTTTACACCAAGTTAGACACTCCCATCACAAATTTGTTCATCCTAGCCCATGGTTGGCTACCATGGTTTGGGCATACTAAGAGAGTTGGGTGAATTTAAGGGATTACTATTACGCACTCATTCCCCTTGACGAAGATTCATGAATTTAACCATCTTCTTCTCACTCCACTCTAGGGCAAATAACATATCTACGAAAGCCTATTTGAACACCTTCCAATCAACAGGATCATCTCTCAAGAGTCTTTCATCCATCCATTGCTTAAACCACACTTGAGCCACATCCTTAAGTTAGTAATCGGCTAACTTCGCTTTCTCCCTAGGTGTCACACCCAAAGCATCCATCACTTTGAACATCTCATCTATAAAACCTTGTGGATCCTCATCAACCTTAGTTCCTTGAATAGCTGGAGGGTTCATCCTCATGAAATCACGAATTCTAGAAGTCAGAGTACTAGCATGAGGTTGAGGTCCACCTCCTTGATTATCTTGGGCAACAAAGTTATTATCGACGACATGAGCTTGAGTTGTCATGAGTTGGGTCAAATTCATTAAGGCAGCCCTCAACTCCGTATTAGTCATATCACCTTAAACAACATGAGCTTGAGGCATAGGGAGAATCTGAGGCACTTGAGGCTCTTAAGGTTCTAGTGGCACTTGAGGTTATTGAAGGGGAACCTCTTCATTTTCACGCTCTAGGAAAACTATAGTAACTTGGTCAACACGGGGAGGGATCCTCTTATTAGCTACACCTCCCTCCTCCGTTCTAGCGGTTGATCTCCTCGTATTCATGTCCTAATAACACAAAGAGAAGGGGTCGAGAGAGACATCTTTTAGATATAAACTCTAAGAAAACATTAGAATAATGAAGAAAGTGAAACTTTTATCATCTTATAGCCTCTTGTCCATGGATGTGTCTCGCCTCACACCAATGGCCAATACTCTACTAGACATTTCTTGTGAGACTTTTAGACCCTAAATTAATTCCCATGAACTTAGTTCGTTTTAGTGGAGAAGACATTATAAATACACCTAGAAAATGATACTACATTAAGAGACTAAGCATAATACTTCATAGATGCGATCCTCATAACCACACTTCATAATCAAAAAATTTGTCTTCAAGTCCATCATTATTCCACATATATAATGAAAATAAAGTAAACATCGCCACCATAAGTGGACCATACCACAAAATACCCTTCAACGCAATCCAACCACCAATTCTATACAAAGTAGAAGGAATATGTAAATCATACCAAATCTCCATGGTTTTATCATCATTGATCAATTAACAATAATTCATCATAAATTCACATAGAAAACAGTATCTATATTCAATTAAAACTAAATTAATTATACTACAATTAACCTAACATCAAGATCAAAATGCCCACATCATAGGATAGATTGAGAAGTAGGGAGGATCATGAGTTCATCATGAAATTGGATTGAATTTCACATTAAAATAAGTAGCTAATCATCAATTTATCATAAGCATTCTTTTGAAATCATTTTTAAATGGAACTCATGACTAGATTTAAAGATAGAGAGTTAGATCATGAAACATCTTTGAAAACATTGGAAGGAAATCCTTATATGAATGTATAAATAAGTATGAAGGATCACCATAACTCACATATAAACACTAAATCATGATGAAGAATCGATGGAAATCGATCAACCAAGCTATTCTCGAGCTTCATCTCCAATGAATTCTAATTGGGTTTTTTTTATATTTTTAACCAACTTAATAGACCCAAAAATAGATTAAATAATTTTCAATGGTCTATTTAGAACGTGGGGTGAATTTTTGAATGGGCCCCTTACATGGCAAAACATAAGACAATATTGCAGGCCTCCATCGACGGATGCCAGTTGCGTACCGTTGGTGCAACAATGGCCCATCCTACACCTCCGTGGTTTGTGATAGAGATGGACATTTGGGATTTAATATACAACACCTATGTGTTGACAAATTGCCCCCATTTACAGGGCGTACACTGAGGGATGGTCCACAAATTGAAGCTCGTCGTTTGGACACTGCCCAAGGAGTGTCTATGAATCATTTAGGTCGTCCCCAAGGACCCCTTGGGTGGTCCTTGAGGATCCGTGCCAGGATGTTTCAAACCTAATTACAAGCATATTCATGTTATGGACCTTCCTTACCAATTTTAACATCAAACAACGTGTAAAACATATGAAGACACTCTAGAACACAATAGCACGTCTAAGGTCTAACTTTCGAACGTCACGGCTGTTCTTGGATGTTTGACCTCCAAATCACTTCAAATCATGTATAGACATTGTAAAAACCTTAATTAACATGTTATTAACCTTTTAAAGCACATGTGAGACTCTAAAAACCTTAGTCCATTTTGATAGATCTTACATTAGAATTGTATGTAAGTTGTCCTAATTTGATAAATTTTTATCTTGGATCATTCTATAGTTTGACTATTGGGTTAATTTGGTGATTATTAATATATGTAAGAGTTTTTGTTCAATCAATTGTTTTAACTGGCTATGGATTAGAGGTGTTGATGTTGGAATACTTGGATATTGACCTAACCTCTTCTACATTGTGTAGTATAGGTATTTCAATTTTGATGTTTGGTATGGTCTACTTATGGTGGTGGTGCTTATGTTATATACTTTTGAAGAATGTGAGACTGTGGGCATTACTTTATGAATTGTAATGTTATCATGTTATAAATTGGATATGTGATCATTGTGAAGGTTTATATGATTTTTGTGTATATGTGATGTAAAAGAATGAGATCTTTTAGTGAATGATAGGTGTCTATAGTAGAATATTGTGATGTCTTAATGTGTGTTACTTTATATTGAGGTGTGAATCTTCCTAGTTGAATATATTACTCTTATGACGAGTTATGTTGATATTTATATATGAATGAGTAGGCTGACTTGTAGAATACATAGTTAACCCTATGTGGTAATTGAATGCAATTGTACATGTGATAAGATGATGATATGTGTGTCTTGTTTCGGTAGACCTTTGTCCCTCTACTTGATACATGAAGAATATGAATATGATGCTTAATTTAGTAGGCTAAAGCACTTTTTCATGTATGTGTATGTGTAATTGAAATATGACAATGATCATAGTTAAGAGGGTCATTAATGAAGAACCTTCAAACTAGATAGACGGTTATGATATCTTTGAAGTTTAAAGTCGTAATGGTATCTTTCATGAGAATGATTGACTTAGGGGTAGGTTGCCTGGAACGGCATAAAACCATCCTTAGGAAAACTGTGAAGCTATGCTATTTAACCATTGTGTAGCAGCCCTAGTGGATGTTCTTTTGTAAGGTGTATCATGATTTGGTTATGACTTTTATATGGTACCTCTTCATATGCCCTAGTGATTGAATTACTCTATGAGAACAAACGCTAGCACCGACTTAAAATGCTTGGGGAGTGACTCTACTTAATTTTACACTACAATACAAAGAAAACCTTGATATTCCTTAACCATATGGAAATATGGGGTGTGTAGTAGTTCTACCCTAGGGAAGTAGAACGCTTCCATCGGAGTTGGGGAAACTCTGGATTCCATGCCTATCTAGTATGGTCTATGTCGGTTATTCCCTATTCTCATCATGTGGGATACATGCTAGTATTGGATAAGTTCTACAACATTTAGGTAGGGTAATTAGATGTTATCTAGACATGGCACGAGTAGGCTTTGAAGATGCTAGTTGTAGGTTCCTTAGGTATTCTCTAAGACAATTATGTGAAATTCCTTAATTGTTGGATGTCTCCTATTTGGCTTGAAGAACATGGTGATTTAAGTTAAATGCATGTAAAAGAAAAGGTACTTATCTAAAGTAGCTATAAATATTGTATAGGTAGTCTTGAATAGGGTGTACGGGTGGTCTCTTCATGTCTTACTTAGGTGAGTCTTAAAGTAATTCTAGTTAGGGAGTTTGATTGATGAAATGGGAATAATCTTATCTTGGGTAGTCATAGAGATCACTTAGAGGTGTGTGAAAGGAATTGAATGGGTGGCTACTTCATAACTTACTCAAGTGAGCTTCAGAATAACTATTGGTAGGAAGATCTCATGCATATGTGTTTTTGAGTAAAGATGATGATATATTGTGGAGTGTGACTAATATGTGCTTATGTGGACTTGTAAGTAACTCATAAACTTTTCTTATGTAGTTTTCTTCAAAAGAGAATGTTTTATACAAAATGTCCTTTTAGCATGGTTTTAATTGCATGTCACCATACTTAATGCATTCTAATGTACTAATTGCATTGTCTTATCTCTAAAGGTGTAGGTGGCATTTGAGAGGAGTCATTGAATTGAAACTTTGATATTAGCATTCATTCAAGCAAAGTTGTGGAATGTCCTCAATTGATTCGAGGACATAACTATGTTTATCTTTTCTAATTGAAGACATTATAATTGACTTTGATATTTCTATTTTGATGATGTATTGGATGTGAACCAATATTTTCGTTTTTGTAAGATGGCGACTTTGAGACATAGTCTTTCGAATGATTTATCTATGAAAGATATTTTGAAGTATTATTCGTTTGTATGAAATATTTTAATTCCACACTACTTTTCATACATATATGCAATAAATATTATCAAAGGGTTTGTACATGACCTTCTAGTGGTCAAGTGCACCGTGCCCCGACTTGAAGGATGCCCTATCTACTAGGTATACTTCGGAGTCGTAACAATTATCCCGCATGAACCCATGGAATTCCATGTTTTCCATGTTATGAAAATATAATGTGGTTCTATGATTATGAAAGAACACTTCAATAAAATCAACATGAATTGATAGAATTACATTACTTTATGATGAATTCCAATAATACTTGTTTAACCTATGTTTTCTAAATGCTTATGAATGATAATGGGTTTTGAACTAAGAAATGTGAATTATACAATTATGCATGTTCTTATGAAATTTATGTAAATTTCTTGAGGATGGTTTTAGAGAGAAATATAATTGATGTTGCCATTGTTGTGTTGTTGAAAGGATTTCTCATATACACATGTAAGCAAAAATCATGAAAAGGGTTATTAGGGTTGAAATGCTTTCCCACCTAAAGTGAATCAATGTTAATAATCTATGATAATTATGAGGCAAAAGTCAATTACCCATGCTCTCTAATTGAAAGACAAAAGGCAATTACCCATGTCATAAGCAGTTAAGACAAGAGGAGTTTACCCATGTCATAAGGTGTAAGTGTAAGACCTCAAAATGAGTTAGGGTGTTTAGAGACTAACATGTTTGCATTAAGGTTATAAGTTCCTAACACGACATATAAAATTGTTCAGAGGTAGTGCATAATGTTTGAGTTGATTTGGAAGTCGAACGTCAAGGGACGACCAAAATGTTCCATGACTAGTCACCTATGTGCGTCATGTGTCTCTATGTTTTTATACTATGTCATGATCTTATGAAGTCTTAAAATTAGTGATAATGATATTTGAAGATGGTATATGGATTTTTGAGAATTTTAGAGGTCAAACAACCAGGAATGTCGAAGGCACTCGAAAGATAACCCTTCAGACGCTCAAGTGTGTCTTCATGGGGCCTAACCTATTTGGACGAGTTGCGAGTATTTGTTTAAAGTGTCAATCAATGGACCAAATGACGGAAATTTGGTCAAACAACGTCCTATTGGTGAGGTCTAATCGATGGAAGCTAAGCTTGGGAAGGTCTCAACCCAAAAAATGGCTAAGGACCAATTGACGGAAGCCAAAGGACGGCTTGTTGATTGACCAACAGTCAGTCGATGGGTTTATTCGATTGTGGCTTCTAACTGCTGCATTGCGACTGTTTTATTTAAGGGGTGAATGGAAATTCACCCCACGTCCTAAACTGATTCTAATTGATTAACTTACCTATATTTGGATGTATATAAGGGATCAAACACGTGAAGAACCCATTCAAAATCCTTTCCATGATTTTGAACCTTTGCCTCCAAAAATATTATCTTTAGAAACCTCCATTGTTACGGAAGCTCAAGAACATCTTGGAACTTAGATTTCTATGATTTATTCACCATGTTTTAGAGGTATTCATGTAGATAAAAGTATGGTGATCCGTCATCTCTAAGTAACCTTTTAGTTGGAGAGTTAATCTCAATGTTTTCAAAGAATGTTTCATGGTCCAAGTTCTTCTTATTCAATCTATCCATGGGTTCCATCTCAAGACGTTCTAATGATTAAATTCATGATGAATTGATGTTAATGTATTAGTTTGAATGTGATTTTACTCCAATTTCATGATGAACCCATGTTCCCTCTCTAAATCGATTTAGTCCTTGCATGGGCTTTGTAATCTTGACTTGTTATCGATTGAAATGTGTTTCCAGTACATTCAAGTGGTTATAACTACTGTTATTTTAGCAAATTGGTATATAATTTATGTTTAAGGATCCATGTGGATCATTGTATGAAAATTTGAACATGTTCAGCTTAGTTTTACATAGCAAATTGACTATGGATCATTGTATAATTTATGCAAATTGACTTGTATGATGTATCCTTCACTAGGGTTACTTGATAGATGTACTAGCATAGGCAAGGATATGGGACTTTGACTTTGTATTGCACATGTTCACCTTGATGGGAGAGTTTCTAAGTTTGTCTTCGAAGGACATCGTAGGGTTGTAGAAACATGTTATGAATATGACTTATATGCGATGATGTTAAGTACATGATATGATGAAGTATGAATGTGTATAGTGTCATGAAGTGTTTATTTGAAAGGATTGCTCATATAGGTACACATATAGACTTATGCATTGATATATGAACATGTGTGATATCAGTGTGCTATGTGAAAGGTTTTCTCACATATATGTACACACACACACATGAATGATGATCTAGTAAATAGAGGAGCCTTGAAATGTGTGCTAAAGTGTATCCTAAAATAGATAGTTATATTTCATATTCTATGTCCATGTGAAAGGATATTCTCACATGATTTAGGTTGATGAACTTTCATCTATTACCTATGATCTAAGCATATGAGGGGATGAATCTCCTAAGCCTGTGTTCTATAAAAGTAATGTAATAATGAATTTTCAATGAAGGGAACTTACTTTAGCACCGAGTGAACTTGAATATAAGTGTGTGACCATTCCTATGGTAGGAAGGTAACTCACCATAAACCTTATGGGGTGGATAGCCTCATGACCCAAAAGGGTGTCAGAGTTATGTTTCCATAAGTGAATAACCACGATGCCTAATCTTGGTATAAAGAGGGTTTTCACATGTACCCCCATGTTCCATGACTATGCTTTCCACATTTGATCTAGCAAGTCAAATCACCTAAGATGGTAGTATGCTACTCATGTCTTACCTTGGAAAGTAAGATGCCCCCTTTTTGTTTTGAGGGGATAACACCAAATTCCATGTTTAGCACCCATGAACTTATTGTCAGTTAAGTCTATAATTTTCCTAAAGTAAAATTGACAATGGAAGTAAATGAATATGATTCTTACTAGGAGAACTTAAGGTAACTTACTTAGGATAGATGGAAGTAATGAACCCATATAGACATTGCACATGTAGCTCCTTAGGAAGACGTAGGAAGGTGACCTAATATGTATGATTATGTTTATGTCCATATGCATGACTTTGTAGTATTGGTTTACTTGTTATGAAGAGGTTCATGGTGTGAATCTATATGATGTGGTCTTATCCTTATATGCACTATGTTGGCCTAAATGACTATATGATGAAGGTCTTGTATTGACATGAATGAAGTTGCTTTCACTTATTTGTTGAGGTATGAATTGAATGCAAAGGTTTGTGGTCTCACAAAGAGTTTACTAAAAATGTATGGGGTTATGGATCTCCATATGTTAATTGCACTAGTAGACAAAGATTGGGGTCATGAACAAGGTCTTGTAATGATGGATGTGAAAAGAAATAAAACATTAACTACTTGAATTAGCTTACTGTAAAGCCAATGTAGTGTTGGCTTAAATGTGTATTTGATATATTATGTGCATATGATGATGTGGGTTGGCTTAGGTAGGCTATATGTATGTTTACTTGTGTCCTTAAGGTGATGCATTACATTAAGTATCACCAGAGTCTTACTTTGGAGGTTAATGAATAAAAGGAAGAAATGTTCACTGTTAAGTAGGAATAGCTTACTATAAAGTGGGTTCAAAAATGTCATAAATCCTATATGTGATCTTATATGATTTATGGCCTTTGGATATGTTTATATGAAACATGAATGATATATATTCTATTGTTTAAAGGTTTTATAAAGATTTACTCAAAAATGCATGAAGTATGATTTCAAGAAAATGTCCCTTTTAAATGCATGTTTTTGTTTGGTTGTCATACTTCGTGCATTCCTGTACAAATCCCATTCTTATCTACTTTTTCACAAAGTGTAGGTTATATATGCTTAAATTATGTCTATGATTGAGGTACTTTATATTTCAAGGAACGGGATCTTTAACTTCCAAGGATTCCCTGTTCATGTCCCAACGTAAAGATTATTAAAGATAATATAGATATGTCTTATGTTTTAAGGGTCGTGTCCGTAATGTATTTTAATGTTTTTGAGTCTATGATGAAAAAGAGACTTGGGGTCTAAATATGCATGATGACCTATACTTTACATATATATAAAGTGATGTTTCTAGCATATGATGTGCTATGAAAAGTTTTAAATATTTCGCTAAATTTACGATGTCAATGCGATGAATAACAACTATAAACTTGTACAAGACATCCGAGAGGTCTAGTACGCTACATTACTGCTAGGGGTGATCCCCAGATGTGATAAATGTAGTATTAGAGCATGAGGTTTTAAAAGTGGTTTAGGTTTAAAGATATTTCATATTGCCACATCTAATAGAATCTCGATCATCGGTGGCTATACGACGATAGAGTTTTCTTTCTTCATCATTCTCATATTGTGCCATAGAACATAAAATCTATTAGATCTATGTCTTGTGTTTTCATTTCCGGTGGTATTTTACATGTGATTTATTGGATGATATGGAATCTCTATGCTTGATGGAGAAAAAGTGAGTTTTGATGTTTATCTTGGTTTTATATATTGATGAGTACTTGTGAAGGTGAACTTTCGTTTATGTTGATGTGATGATCCCTTGTGGAAATGACATGTTATGTTGAGAAATGTATGTTATGATATGGTTAAAGAAAATTAGAAGTAGTTATAGTTGAATTAAGACTCCTTTTGGAATTATAAGTTGATTGATGACTTTATATGATGATAATCTTATGATATGGTTTGGACTAGATATGCTTTAAGAATGTGGTAAATAGATAACAATACATGTTTCCCTTATATATGTGTATTTAAAAATATTTATTGTTGTTCTTTATATATGTTGGAATGGTTCATGTGTTGCTCTGTATATGTAATGCCTTCATGGTTGACATGGATGGATTATAGTCTTTTTTATAGGCTTGGTCCTAGAAGTGAAGGTAGTGTTCTTACTTTGTAGGGATATGATGTGGGTTTGATTGACCTAGAAGTTACCTTACTCTAATGTTGAAAGAAAAGAAAAAGGCCTTATGGGTAAGTTTCCGTTATTGTTTCACTAATGTTGTATGATCCTTGGTGTCTATGTTATAGTTGAAACGTCTATCTGGTTGGATAGTATGACCTACCTTGATGATTATGGATAATTTTCATAGATTATAAGGTTTAGAATGTCGTTGGTGTTCTTAGGTTAGGTTACTATAATTACTTCTTTGTTGGTAATCAATTTTAAGTGATGGTGATGAAGGTTTGTATGGTAAGATCCTCTTGAGGTTGGGTTAAGTTGCTCTTAATTGGGTCTAACCTAAGTGTGGGATGATGATGAGAGTTGTAAGGTTGTAGATATTTCTATTCATCCTTCTATTCTTACTAGAGCTTGAAACTAAACAGTTCCTGGAAACTTGTTCATCATGGGAGTCTTCATGAAAGTATGAGTTGCATGTTCTCCATATGTTATATATGTCTTAGATGACACTATGTATGCATGTTTTGGAGATTCTAAATTGTATGAAAAACTATTTTTGGTCAAATACATATCTTCTCATATTGATTTTACATCTTGATATACTAGTTGTACATTTAACTTCATGATATAAGGTAAGAAGGATGTTGAAGTCACTTATAATGTATGGTATTTTAAGCCAATAATGAAAAAGTTGTGTCTCCTTTAAATGAAAATGGTGAGTTCTTGAAAATAATGTGACTTTTATGATTTGAAAGCATGATTTTAGGCTCAGTATTGCAAAGTGATAGCATGTTTAGCTACTGTCATTGTGTGTGACAATAAATTGTGACTCTTTTCCAAATTGATGCTTGCTTATGAAGGCTAGTGTTATGTTAGAAATTGATATTTTGTGAAATGGTTTCCTATAGTTGTGATGTGTGTGGTGTGAATTACTATTTTAACTTCACTAGGAAGGAAATATGCGCATTCTTTGATTAAAGGTTTGAGAAATTCTCATTTTTTTCCAAGTAAATTGACCTTTGTGGATTGGTTGCCTATGAAATCATGGGACATGTAAGTGTGTTGAGGAGAAGGACATTCCTCCATGGACGCAACTAAGCATGATACTGTCGAGTATGGACCTAATGGCGGAATGTCTAATAAAGGAATATTGTTATTGATTTACATAACTCAAGTCTAAGTGCATTGAAGTATTACTGCCTAATTGTTCCTTGAGTGTTGTTGAATTTGCCTAGTTTGACTTAAATATGGTTTCACATTGAGCTCTTAATGAATTGAAATGTAAATACAATGGTATGATTAGTATAAGGATGTTCTTCCTGTGAACATGATGAGAGCCTATGTGTTTGATGCATTAAAGAGTGAATAAATAAAGGTTTTACTTGCTTGTGTTGCATTAACTGCTAAATGTTTGAAGTTAAGTTCCTTGTAATTTTGGGACATTTACTTCCATGTGATGATGTTATGAATGTTTTGAGATGCTCTGTGATTCATTGAAGTCTTTGTTGTGATTAAAGTGTTCTAAGTGTCATTCTATGACGAATATTCCCAAGTGGGGGGTATTGTAAGACCCCCAAAATAAGATAGGGTGTATAGAGACTCACATTTGTCTATAAGCTTTTTAACATTTATATTAAATTTTTTGAAGTATTAATGAGTGATTTGGAGTCACATGGAAGGCAAACGTCAAAGGACGATCAAGACGTTTGATGACTAGTCACCAAGAGGGCCTAGATGTTCTTATGTGCTTATATGTGTGTCATTGTCTTATGAAGTCATTATATGATCAATAATTATGTGTAAATGAAGTATGGGGAGATTTGGAAAGTTTAGAGGTTAAACGTCCAAGACGTTCAATATTTAGCCCTTGAGACGTGCATGTGTATCTTGAGTGTACCAAGCATGTTTGGATGTGTTACGAGTATTTGTTTTGGGTGAAACAGATGTGGAAGGTCGTTGACATTTTAAGGTATATATATTTACGGTCGAAAAATTTGGGTACAACTCCCCAAAATCCCCATAATAGGCCCTCAAGGAGGACCCAAAGGTTTTCGAGACACATCCTTAGCAGAGTCAATCGATGGAGCCAAAAGATGCCTCGTCACTCCACCAACGCCACGTCGATGGGAAGGCATCGATGATCACTTATCCTGGTGGAGGATCAAGTCAGTTGTCAAGCCCCATGCCTAAACGACGGCCTGCATTATGGTCCATCGATGAACCTACTAGATATCGTTTGTGGTCACCGATACAGGCTATTTTAATTATGGGGTGAATGGAAAATTCACCCCACGAGCTAATCTAACCTTAGTTTTTTATTTTGTTTTTTTGGTTGTGTTTAAGTGATAAAAACGTGACAACCCCATTCCTAATCCTCAATTAAAAATTAGACTGCCTTCTCCCAATATATTATCTCTAGAAACCTCCATTGGACGTGAAGTTGAAAAATAACTTGGAGTTTGGATTTCCATGGGTTCTTCATCAAATTTTAGTGTTTTTCTGATACAATGAGGTGTGGTGATCCTTCATCTCTAGTTAACCTTCCATCTAGTGAGTTATTCTCAACGTTCTCAAAGATAGAAGATGATCAAACTTCTTCTTAAATCTAGCAATGGGTTCTTTCTCAAAAATATTTCAAAGGCTTCCTTATGATGATTTGATATTAATATGATGATTGTAATTTGAATTTTAATCCAATTCATGATTAACCCATGCTCCCTTTAACTATTGATTTAGCCTATGTGTGGGATTTGTGATCATGAATTTATGTTGATTAAAATATGATTCTAGCATACTGAATTGCCTATATACATTGACTATGGTGTAATGTGATGATGAATTATATGTTTTGGTGCAATGTGGATTGATGCTTGAAGACTTGATCTCTAGTTCCTATCTATTGTAGTATATGGTATTCACTGTAATCTCGATAAATGTATGATTGAAGGATTTGTTATGTAAAGATACTTGTAGCTACTGCCTTATAATGATGTTATTGATGAATTGTGGGTATTAATTAGTCATGATCATAGTAAGAGAGTCTTAGTGAGATTGATTTATATTCTTCTAACAAATAGATTGAAAATATTTGTACAGGATGTGATGTCAATTCTAAGGTAGATGAAGGCTGATTGTGAATTGGTTATTATGTATTTAGCTACTTCCTTTGATTGGTATTATTGTTGAAATATGAATGTTTATCAAAACAGTCAAAGTAAGGGATGCTAGTATGTGATCTATCTCTCTCAACTCTTTCTTAAATTGATGATGTAGTATACTAGTTTGTTGCACGATCTGGTAGTGACTTATAATTGATTTCATTTATGTTAAATTACATGTAGCTACTGCGCTATACATGAATTGTTGATGAATAAGGCGTACTGATCAATGATCATAAAAGGTTGACGAATTGGTAAGAATGGCTCTTGCCCTCTACTTTCGTATAGAATTGATAGTTGATGAAGCCATGTATGGCATTCTTTGATATGATCCACTTACGGTGGCAGTGTTTACTTTATTGCCAATATATATGTGATCTGATCATGTCCTTGAAGGTAATTGTACTATGAATATGTGATGGTGATGATCACCCAATGTGAAATATCATGGCTACTCTCCTATTCTTGTTGTAATCTAGGTTGTATGGCTATTGTATAAGCATGTGTATAACTATGTTAGGGATAGGTTTAAGTGCTGCCATTAATGAGTTGTGATGGTTAATAATTCCTTACCTATGTACCCGTATATGAATGTGTGAATAGATAAGTTGAGGAGTCATGAAAGTAATGTTATATTGTTTTGTCTACCATGTTATTGTGTGTTGTGTGGTATATGTTTGAAGGTTTGTTCTAATACTAAGAGGGTGTCTTCCTCAATGTGTTGTTGATAGACATTATGTGGTCATGTTGACTAATGTACACACACTCACACTTCTTTCATGCTTATAAATAGTATAGGTTCATGGTGTCTAATGAAAGGTATTCTCATATGAACTTATGTCTACTACTATTCATGTAAGGTACATGTCTATGAAGCATGGTATGTATTCGCTTAACTAGGATGACTTGATAGGTTAACTAGCATGGGCAACGGTATGGGACCTTGTCTTTGCATTGCACATGTATGCCTTGATAAGATAGTTCGTAGGTTTAGTTTGATATATACATGAATATGAATGCATGATTATGTTAATGTATGAGCATGTGTGGCATTATTATTTTATATGAAAAGGTTTCTCACATATATATATACACACACATGTATGATAATCTACTAAATGGAGGGACTATGAATGGTGTTCTCAAGTGTAGCCTAAACTAGATGGTGTTTTACATATGCTATGTCCGTGTGAAAGGGTTTTTGACATGATTTAGGTTGATGAACTCTCATCTATGACCTATGAGCTAAGCATATGAGGAGTCAATCTCCTAAGCCTAACTTTATAAAATAAAGATAATAATGTCTTTTTCAATAAAGGAAACTGGGCTTAGAACCGATATAACTTGAATATGAGGGGTGTCCCTTCCCAATGTGGGAAGCAAGGTTCACCATAAGTCTAATGAGGTGTATAACTAAAATGCCTCACTAGGCATAAAGAGGGTTTCCATATATTTTTCTAAGTTCCTTAAACTATGCTTTCTACATAGGATCTAGCAAGTTACTTCTCTTAGTATAATAACATGTGTTAATGTTATACTTTTGCTAAGTAGAGCACCTTCCATTAGTAGAAGGATCTACAACACCAAATTCCATGTAAGCACCCATGGTCGTAGTGTAATTTAAGTCTATAGTTTCCCAAAAAAAAAGGACAATGGAAGTTAAGTAAGGACGCTAATTAGGATAACCTAAGGGTATTTGCTTAGTGTAGGTGGCGGTATGGGACTTCACATGTGCATTGCACAAATAGCTCTTGAGTGAAGTCCTAGGAAGGTGTTTTAATACATATGACTATGTATATGTTTATTATGAATGAATTTTTAGTCTTGTCTATTTGATGAGGTCTTTCCTTATGTGTGTGATTTTGGTGTTATTGGCTATGTGAATGAAGGTACTACTCGAGTAGCATGTAGTTGACGAGTACTTAAGTCTTATGTTAAGTATAATGTCAAGAATGTGCCTTGTTACATGAAATGGTCATATTGTAATATGCGTTAAATTGAAAGGTTGTATGTGTGTTTTCCTTGTGGCCTTAAGGTGCTGCTTGAGTATGGATAGTGTTATGGGACATTATCTATATATCGCACCAAGTGTTACTAGAGGGTACTTGGGAGAGTCAAGTAGCTATAATAAGAAAAATATTCATTGTATAGAGAATAGGGAAGTTTACTGCAAGTAGTAAAGAGTTCACTGTAATGAAGAAAAATGTTTACTCTAATGTTACCCTAAAAATCCTTAAGTGCATGGTATGATTTTATGTGATGTATGATCGTTGAATATTCCTATATGAAGTATGTGAATTGTATAAACGCAATTGAATCAAAGTTTTATGAAGATTTCTCAAAAAGCCATGAAGCATTATTTCAAGTAAAATGTCCCTTTTCAATGTATGTTTTTGCTTGGTTTCCATACTTAGTGCAATTTTGTACTAACTCCATTCTTCTCTACTTTTTACACAAAGTGTAGGTTATGGATGCTTAAGGGGATGTCTCCATTATTGAGTATCTTGTTATGTGTTTCCCATGCTCAAAAAAAGGGAATCCTTCTGTTCCAATGTTTCCTATGTCAAGTCTATATTAAATATATTGTAATAGTTTAAGTATTATGTTATGATGTTAAGAGGTCATGTCTCTATAATACTCTAATGATTTTGAGTCTAGGATGGTAAAAAGAGAGTAGAGGCTAAATATGTACTTATGATAGTTTATATATTTGAAATGATGTTTCTAGAATATAATGTGTTATGAGAAGTTTTAAATTTTTCACTAAATTTACTATGACAATGCGGTGAATTATAACTATGCACTTGTATAAGACCTACGAGAGGTCAAGTACGCCATGTTACTTCTAAGGGCTGCTCCTTGGTCGTGAGATATATATCGAAACAATTCATTAGGTAGCTGAAAACATTAACAAACAAAGAAACTAGGCCAGCATAGTCATAATGTAGCTTTAAAACCAACACACTAGTTTGCAAGCCTCAGAGAGTAGTAAAGATTTGCTGGAAAGGGCCCTAACCTACCCATACAAATATATGAAACAAAATATAAGAAACCTCGTAACTATGGAAACTCCGGAGGAAAGGGGTTGGCCAACCAGATAGAAGTGAATCCTGCTGCTGAGAAGGTCTACTAGTTCGTCTATCGGGTTCTGCATACATGAATGCAGCACCCCCGAGCAATGGGGCGTTAGTACAAAATAATGTACAGAGTATGAAACGCCATAGATCAAATGAGCAAGTATAATAATATAACAAAAGCAATCAGTTGAGGAAATAAGATTTAGATAAGCGTGCTAACCCACTAGTGAATCGAAAAAATACAATAATGATCAAATAGAAGCCTAACCAAGCCCCCATAAGCTCGACATTTTGCAAATAACAAACAACCTACCTAGGCCCCCATAAGCCTAAAAGATGCAAAATAAATCTTGATAAACCTATTGGTAGAACTTTTTCTTTGTAACATGTTACATACCAGTAGGAACGCATAGCCCTCTTAGGAAAGATCATAGCTATGTGGCTGCACGTAGCTCTCTTTTCCATCATATACCCTTGTATGCAACACATATCCCTCTTTGGCATCAAAATGTCCCCGTAGGAAACACGTAACACTCTTTGTAATAAATATAGCCATGTGGGCAACATATAGCCCTCTTAGGCAATAATATAGTCCGATTAGACATCATCATAGCCCCCCATAAGCATTTCATATCTCGACAGCTAACAAAAATATCCTAGGGGGCAACGACAAACAATTGAATAAGCTAAAGACGAGCAATTTCTCTATAAACAATATATATATATATATATATATATATATATATATATATATATATATATATATATATACACACACACAGACACACACACACACACACATACACACATGTAGTTTCCAAGTCATTCCTAACTCATGCTCGTTCTTCACATATTATGATTCCTAAAAATGAGGATTTATAACCACTAAATTATCCAACCGTTCACAATTACATCTACATGATTACCAACATTAACTACCCTACTATATCACTCCCAAGCCGAACAAAGGAAACATGCCGAACGAAGGAAATAAACTTAACATACCATTTCCTTTATAATTTATGCCTAAAATACCTCTGTCTGCACCACTACAATACTAAAGAAAATGTAAAATCAATAGTAATAAAGGATAAAATTACTATGACAATTCGACAAACGATATGGATTTCTACCTTAAATTCGTATCCAAGACCTAAGGTACCTGTAAACTGTAAAAAAGATGGTTCCTGCCTTTATTTACACACCCATAACACTAGAATAAATAAAAACACTTGAAAAAATCCATCTTCAAGAACCTTCACATAGCTTTTAATTCAATGTGAAAATATACGAAAACAACGAGCTAACGATGTAGCACAATTTTCGATAGGAGGCCAAGAAGAAATAATGAATACACGAGGATGATTTGAGGAGTCATTATCGTATTTTCGTGGGTTTATTACTATTTGAAATTAAAAAATAATGAACAAAATGCTTTCTTATAAGCTTTCATCAACCTAGGGGACCCACCTCACATGCCTTCTTGCGTAGTTTCGCAAAATCACAAATATCTCTCTATTATGAAGTTGTATGAACAATCCGTTTTCATTCATAACTTCAATTCAGTAGGTTATGGGCCCCATAACTCTTAGTATATTGGTAAAAAATTTCTTAGTCACTTGATCTAAATTTTAGAGAAATCTTAAAAAAGGAACCTACGATAACTTCCGCCAACTTTTATTTTTTGACTTATCTAACTTCAAAACTTGAGATACAACCCATAAATACTAAAAATATGACATACCAAGTCATTCTTAATTTATAACTCACCCTCTTTGTCTTTCAACGAAGATAAGAGTTAATTTAGACGTTTTTAAAACTAAGGTTGTTCTATCTTTCTCCCCTTAGAAAAATTCGTCCTCGAACAAAAAATCTGAGTCGCACGGTTATGTTCTTAGGAGTAGACAAAGTATAGGAAAAATATCCATTGTGAATGTTACTATGCAGATCCTGAAATGTAGAAATCAAACCTAGGCGTCTCACATGACTACATAAATAACTAAGTATTATTGATCTTTGGTAACAGTGTGAGCAAACATACAATGACAACAACCACAATAATAAGCAGTAATATAAAAAATTAGACAGGTATCTTACCTTACTTCACTAATATCAATTAATATGTTGTCACCCTGGGGTATAAAAAAAGTGAGGATATTTAGACCTTATTCAATACTTATATTCCCATGTCTCCTTTTCTCTATTCTTGTTTCTCCATGATACTTTGACCGAAGCCACCTCCTTGGTCCTCAATTTACGGTTCTGTCGATCTAATATAAAAACTGGAGTTTCCTCGTAAGAAAAATCATCTGTGATCTGGACATCCTTAATTGGGACAACTCGATAAGGGTCTCCTATGCACTTCTGTAGCATCAATATATGGAAAGCTGGATCAATAGATTCTAGCCCTGAAGGCAACTCTTACTCATAAGCCACTTGTCCTACCCTTTGATAGATTCAGTAGGGCCAAATGAATCTTGGACTAAGCTTGCTTTTTTTTCCAAATCTCAAAATATCTTTCATAGGCAAGACCTATAAGAACACCCATTGATAGACACAATACTCTAAGTCCCTTTGTCGCAGATCGGAGTATGACTTTTGTCAGCTTTGAGCTGTCATTAACCTCAACCAAATAAGCATAAGCTGTTTCAATTTTTGATGTACTAGTCAGGTCCAATAAACCCTGACTCATATACTGCAAACCATCTAATGTGGGATTGACATTTTGCCTATAAAAAGCCTCATAAGGTGTCAACCAAATGCTAGCATCATAATTTTTATTTTATGCGAACTCACTAAAAGTTATGTAGTCATCTGAACTTCCAATAAAGTCCATAATGTGTGATTGTAGCATGTCCTAAAGTGTTACATTGAGCATTTAGCTTTGAGATATATCCAAGGGTGAAAGGTGATACTGATGTTAACTTGCGCCCCTAATCCTTTCTACAAAGACTTCTAGATGTTAGCAATAAATTGTGCTCCTCTATCTAAAATAATAGATACATGGACTTTGTGAAACATAATAATATCCCATATGTAAAGTCCTGCATAATGTTTAGTTGTGAAAGTAGTCTTAAATTGTAAAAGTGGGATGATTTTGTTAGATAAAGTCAAATTTACATTGGAATCGAGGAAACCCTGTAACAAAATTCATATTAATTGCTTCCCACTTCCCCAAAAGGAATGGCTATCTCCTAGGCTATCCTACCATGCTTTTGGTGCTCAACCTTCACCTATTGGTTATGCCACAAATTTAGAAATGTCCTTCTTCATCCCAAGCTTCCCATAGGTCTCCTTAATATCATGGTACATCTTCGTCGAACCAGGGTGAATAGAATAGCGGGAATGATATGCCTTTTCCATAATATGATGTCGAAGCCCTTCAACATCCAGTACATACAATCAACCAGTATATCTAAGACCTCTCTCTATTGCTATATCAAATGCTAACAATTGTTGATCCTAAGCCTTGACTCTCAACTTCTCTAAGCTAGGACCTCCTGTTACCGTGTTCTTACCTCCAAAACTAGAGATGATACAATTCTGTCCTGAATTATGACCCCACTATCGTCTGCCTCTAACAATCAGGCTCCTTAGCTAGCTAACTGATGGAGATCTCATGCTAGGTCAAACTTCTCAACAACTTAATAGGATAAACTACCCATAGATATTCCTCTGAGGTCTTCGGCTACCACATTTTCCTTTTTGGATGATATAAAATATACACGTGGCAGACTTTTCAATAACTCAATCCATTAACAATGTCACAAATTTAACTCTTTTTTTCTAAAGAAATATTTTAGGCTTTTATGATTTGTGAAGATGTCAACATGAACGTCATACAAATAGTGTCTCCAGATCTTATATGCATGCACAACTGCAGCAAACTCTAAATAGTAGGTCCGATAGTTCTTTTCATGATTCATTAAGTGCCTTGAATCATATGTGATAACCTTACCATGTTGAATTAGAACATATCCCAACCCAACACCAGAAGAATCATAGTACACCGCGTAGCCTTTTGAACCCTTTAGCAATGCTAGAACTGTTGTTGATTTAAACCTATCCTTTAGCTCCTGGAAACTATGCTTGCAAGTCTCAAACAACTAAAACTTAATAACTTAGTGATTAACTTCGCTAATGGTCTAGAAAAGGAAGAAAACCCCTCTACAAACCTTTTTGTAGTACCTATCTAACCCTATGAAACTACAAACCTCAGTGGGAGTCATAGGTCCAAGCCACATTTTTTATGTACTCAATCATTTGTGTATCAACTCCAATGCCTACATCATATAAAATATTGCTTAAGAAAGCTACGGAGTTAAACCAGAACTCGCACTTAGAAACTTTTCATATAGTTCTCGGTCTCAAAGAACTTGAAGGGCTGTTCGTAGATGATTTTCATGCTCAACTTTTTAACGTGAATACACCAAAATATCATAAATAACTATAATCACAAACAAGTACAAATATGTCCTTCATATACTATTCATCAAGTCGATGAACACTGTTGGGGCATTAGTTAATCAAAAAGACATTACCAAGAACTCAAAAAGTCCATAGTTTGTTCTAAATGTTATCGTTGGAACGTCTTTCTCCCGAACTCGTATCTGGTATTACCATGATCTTAAATCAATCTTTGAGAAGCACTCAACACCTTGTAATTTATCTGACAAATCATCGATCTTCGGAAGGGGATACTTATTCTTTATAGTTTTTATATGCATCTATCGATAATCAAGAAAAATTCTTAGTGATCCATCTTTCTTCCTAACAAATAACACTAGTTCATCCGATGGTGAAGTACTAGGCTTGATAAGGCCTTTATCCTGCATGTCTTTCAGCTAATCTTTTAAGTCCTTTAGCTCTGCAGGAGTCATTCTATAAAGAGGGATATATATATGTTGTGTACCTGGTAGCATATAGATAGCAAAATCAAATTTGGTTCTAGAGGAATACTAGGGAGCTTGCTTCTAGAAACTCATTAACTACTGGAATAGATTGGAGAATCAGTGGTTTTACATTTATATCATGAACGGATAGGAAATAAACCAACCATTCGGTGTTGTTTATCATCTTTCCACTCGAGATCTGCCTCTGCTAGCAAGTGGAATCTAACAATCATTTACCGACACTCAATAATAGCATAATAATACACTAACCAATCCATACTTATAATGACGTTGCAATCGACCATCTCTAACTCTACTTGGTCTACAAAGGTCTGACAATGTATAATTCTATCGTACAACCTTTATAGACTCCCCGACAATAATAGACTCACTAACTGGTGTAGATATAGAAAAGGGTTTATTTAATGAATCTAGTACTATACATAACTTTTCCCCGTAATAAATAGTGTAACATAAGATAGAGTAGATCCAGGATCTATCAAAGCATAAACATAATAAGAGCAAACAATTAATGCACCTGTCTCATCATCTGGTGATGAAGACCTGTAGGCCGACTAGTAAATGTGTACGGTTTGGCCACTACCAGAACTAGATGCTCTCTTTCATCATCCGCCTCTACCACTAAATACTGAAGTATGGGTCCATACCCCGTAGATTGTGGTGATGAGGAGGAACCTACTACTGTCCTGGTCGACTGACCTATACAACCCTGACCTATGGTCCAACAGTTCCTCCAGCCAAACCTCTATTGTCCACAAGACATCATTAAGCATACACGTAAAAAATAACCAGAACAATGAATATATGAATTTTTTCCCTCCACCCTATTATAAAAAACAATTCTCCAAAACAAAAATAAAGTATGCTACCTTAGCCAATGGGCTGATAAGAAGCATGGCCAAAATAATTTCAATTATATGCAAGATTTTATAAAGAGAATATTCACTTAATTCTTCAAAAAGTAGACTAACTCGTTCTTTACGAGATACTAATGGATCCACCATTTTATCCAACATAGAGAACATTGGTTGCTAATACATCATCCAGAATAAATTTTTAAAGTGAATAAGGTGTATTAAAAGAGGGGAAAGAAGCGAAAGCATTTTAAAGGAAGTACGATATTAACAATCAAAACCTTGTAAAAGTTGTATTCTAGGGTTGACATATTTGATGAACGTAACTTTGTTTCTTGCTCTAATTATAGATGAAGCAAGTGTTCAAAAGCAATTGTTGCGTCCAAAGAGGAATATGGTAAGCCTTCTAGATCTGCAAGCATAAAGTTGCCAGAGTGCTTAGCCAATTTTTCATAAAGATGCCAGAGAGCTTAGGGAATTTTGCCATAATAAGACTATAAAAGCATGCAGAAAAACTGTTTCACAAGTTTTTACCTCTAATCATTTTTGCTCCCAGCATGTAAGAGTCAGTAAAGGAAGACAATATGCTTGCATAAGATACATCGAAATATCTAGGCTAAATTCAAATACCATGATCAGTATTTAAACACACAAAGATAGATGGAGAGGGAGAGATCAAAAAATTCCCCAGTATATCATGGATACAGAGAAATAAAAATAAAAAGAATAACATTTTACAAGCACAAGTGTGTGCAATTCTAAGGGTGTTCATTACAAAATCACGTTTGCATCCCTACACAACGGCAAATCCTCTATGTTCCTAATGTATCTTTAGATGCAAATGGAAATATCTAAATAATATATGTCATACCCCATAAGGAAGTTCAGTGACTCTACCTTAGCACATTTTGATTAGGCTGAATTAAGAAAAACAGAGAGAAGTAGCTCTTCATTTTAACTTCATCCTAATAATTCAGGTCCACAAGAAAATAACACACATTCTAAAAGTTTTGTCGTACTGACAGAAACAAGCTAATTATTTTTCCAATAAGAAAAACGTTATAAAATGTTTCAGAACTCCCTGCACGAGTATTAGTTCCATACGTGACAATAAAAGAGAATTCAGTACCATTGCATACTGATCAGCAATGTACCAATCAGCTTTATATCTGAGTGTTTGTTAGCTCCCATACAAATGTACACTGAAATGTAAACAGAGAAATAGTGTCACCTTGGGTTCATAAAATAATTCATCACGTTGAGAGATATATGAACCATATAAAATGTTCAGTCTTACAAGCAGAATACACTTATCCACTACCCCATAGTTGAACTCATACCTTCAAAAAGTCATATAACATATCACAAGGCAAGTGCGAAACAATTATATGAAATTGATGTCAGGGTCCCATCTAAAATACAGCTCATGCATCTATGATTGACAGTAAGACCTATATGTACGAGTGACAATAAATCAAAAGACACTAATTATCAGTCGTGAAGTTGCACCTACATGCCTGAAGAGAGATTCCTCATTATAGAACCAGAACCTAACATTGTGTATGTGGATCATATTATTCAAACTGGAGTCTTTATATAGTTCAAGTCGTCCATGATTGCTTCTGTTTTTTCGTCAGAATTCTGCTACATGATTAGAGATAAAATTAGACTGATAACAAAATGGAAAGAGATACAGCAAAGCAAAGCTTCTTCACTGGATGCACAAAGAAAGAAACCAACAATGTATGCTTACTTTCTCAGAAGATTCTTCTCTGGAGTGGAACTCTTCCCATTCTAAGAAACATACTACCAAGAGCTAATATGTCAATCTCAAGGATATTATCTATCCTGAATAAAGTGGCTTAAAACCTAAATTGTTGAGCTTTATTCTCTTCTGTTGTTCTCACTTGAAGTTTCATTTGCATCCAGCTGCTTTCTTACTCATCAAAATAACCTATAAATTAGCTGAAGCAGAATATCATATTATGTTCATACGATATTGGGATGACTAATACAAAGCATATACATCCAGCAACAGCAACAATCATCCTCACCTTAAAGGACGGCGTATCCATGAAGTGGGAATCAACAACAGAATGCAACACGCAAACCGGAACATTCTGGTACATTGTAGTTCTCAGTGCAAGGATGATACCTGTCAAAATTGGGGAGTAACACAATGAGCAAAGCATGAGAATCGGAAGAAGGAAGACATTAAAGCATTTTTTCGATTATTATGATACACTTGAATATATGCAAGCAATAATAGACCAAAGAAAATATAAAATCTTAATAAACACAGGACAAGAAAAAAATCATATAACAAGAGAACTAGTATTAGAAGAAGAGATTATGAAAACAGGACATATATGCCCTGGATTACCTAGTGAAATAGTAAATACAAATGAAGAAACAACAGAAAAAGAAATAATTATAGGAGGAATTCCATTAAAAATACAATTTAAGATATATGAAGGAAATCATAATATCACATTAGGAATAAAATGGTTAGAAAAAGTTAAACCATACAGCATAGAAAATGAACAACTAACAATAACTTGCCAAAATAAGAAAATAATTATAAAAGAACCAAAAATGATTAATGAAAATATTTATACTTGCAAAAATTATTGTAGAAGGATATCACAACAGATATTATACACCTATGATAGATACAGGAGCAGAAGCGAATATATGTAAATATAATTGCTTACCAGAAGATAAATGGGAAAAATTAAAAACACCTATGGTAGTAACAGGATTTAAGATAGATAAAAAGGTAAGAAAAATATGGAAAAAATTAAGATCTTTTATACAGGATATGAACTATCACAACTAGTCAAAACAGATAATGATAAAAAAGATCAATTGATAAACATAATTTCAAAAACAGAATATAAATATGTCTGCTATTTGAAAAAACAGTATGAACAGAGAAATCTATAAACAACAATTAATAGAAGAAATAATGGAAAAAATGGCTGAAAAAGAACAAGAATTACAACATAGAAAAAGAAGATTAAAAGAAAACATATTAGCAGGAGTATGTAATAAATCACTACTAGTACAAAGAAAAGATATATCCATATTAAAATTAGAATTAGATTTTCTTGAATATGAGTTACAACATAATATAATACATAGATTATAATGAATAAAGAAGAATTTGCAGTAGACGAATAAACATACGAAAATCAAGACAGAATGATAATAAAAATAATATTTTCAAATCTAGGAAGAAGATATAAAAAAATAGGAAATAATTTATACTTAATGTTAGAAAAAGAAACGGCAAAATTAGAAGATAGTTTAACAGCTATGATAAGAATAACAAAAGAAAATGAAGAAATAGACAAATCAAGAGAAATTGAAAAAATAAAAATACAAGCAAAACAAGAAGTACAACATTTAGAAGAAATAAAAATACAAGAATAAGTGAATTAGAAAAAGAATTAGCTAGGTTAAAATTATTATATGAAAATAAGCAAAAACAAAAGGAAAAAGATAAAGAGCTTGAATTAACTAATGAAATAAAAGAAATGGAACAAAAATTAAATGAAGATATTGAGGTAAATGAAGTAAATGAAATAGATGAAAATGAAAATGACCAAAAATCAGAAATAAGTGACATAAGTGAGACATATACAGAAATCTTAGAACAGACAAACAAACTAAAAAAATTAGAAATAAACACAGGAGATATGAATAGACCCAGTACGTCAAGAGTCAAAACCCCAGATAATAGTCCCAGAAATAGCCCTAGAAGTAGTCCTAGGTGGACACCACCAACTTATTATACAGAAAGTTATCAACAATCAGATAGAAATAATGCAATATGGAACAGTAGATTAAATAAAAATTGGATACCGAAACCAATAAATGAACAATATAATTTTTTAGATTTAGATTGTGTCACAGATATAAATATAGCAATATTACTATGGACAGGAAATATATCTAAACAGTTAATAGATAATAAAATAGAAACAACAAAAAACACCGAGATACATAGAAAGAACATTCATAGGAACAGCAAAATTATGGATAGAAAATCTACCCCCAGAAAGTTTAGAAGTACTTAGGAATGATAAGAAAATGGATGGATCCCCATCAGCAACAAATATAAATATACTAGACAAATATGAATCAGCAATAAAAAATGAATTTGGAGGTATGACCACGGATATAAGAGAACAAAATAAAGAAAAAATAATAAATAGACAACTTATGACAAAATTGGCTATATGTAAAATGTGTTATATAGAAGAATATACTTGTGCATTTAAAGAATATTATTACAAAGCTAAATACAATTTAGACAAAGCAAAAGAAATAAGAAAACAATATTTTACAAAATTACCAGAACCATTTAGTACGAAAATAATAAAGGATTGGGATAATGAAGGAATGGTAGATACTATAGGAGCTAGAATAAAATTTCTATCTCAATGGTTTACACAATTATGTGAAAACCAAAAAGAAAAATTAAAAATGGAAAAAGTACTAAATAAAAATTTATCATGTTGTAAAAATAAAATGGCACCACAGTTTGGATGTACAAATAAAAAACAAAAATCCAGAAGATATAAAAATTATAGAAAAAATAAAACTAAGTATAAATATAAACAACCAAGACGAAGATATTATGTAAAAAACTATAAAATGAAAAGACCATATAGACCATATTTTATTCCACTGGCTCCTTTTGTTGTAGATGTACTTGCTGTAGCTGCATTTAAACAAAAATTGTCATGGGTTTTATGGAGTTTCCCAACGTCTCCTTCTAGTTCTGGCTTTTTACCATCCGCAGAAAGACGTAGTTTCGCATTTTTAGAGTCATGCTGCTGACTGTTAGCTTTCAGATTTTGCAACTCTTTTCCCATACTGTCCACCTTCGTAGAAAGTGTAGTAATTGCTTTGAGTATTTCTTCTATTGTATCTTGTTCAGTTTGAGTTTCTTTTTCTTGATAGGTAGTCTGCAACAAGGTTCTTGTCAGTCTTAATTATTTCAATTGTAAATGTAAAATTTAATATATTCAATACTAATCTCCTTATTTCTTTTGTTGTAACTGAATCATCTAATTTTTTTTGTTATCCACCATTTTACTTGTGTATTATCTGTTCTTACAATAAATTTATTGTAAACAATATATGGTTCAAATGCTAATAAACATTTATATAATGCGAATAATTCTTTTCTATTTATTTCCCATTTTATTTGTGCTTCTGTATAAGATCCTGAATAATATCTACAATGGTGTTCTATTTTTTCTTTTTCATATTTGTATTTTAAAACTCCTCCGTAACTATGATCACTCGAATCTGTTTCAACAATGTAAGTAAATGTTTTATTTTCATCGGGAAAATATAGTTTTGGTAATTTTTTACATAATTTCTTAATATTTCTTATATGTTCTTTATCTTTATTATCAAAATAATATTCTACATCTTTTTTAAGTTTTTTATGTAATGGTTTTAGATGTTCTGCTAATTTTGGTATGTATTCCCTTACCTGATTTACTAATCCTAGAAAGGATTGTAATTTCTTTTTTGTATCTATATTTTCATCAATAGTAATTATTTTTTGTACTATATGAGTTTGCATTTTTATTCCATTTTTATCTATTTGTATTCCTAGAAATTCTATTTGTGATTTCATAATTTCTGCTTTACTTTTACTTAAACTTATACCTATATTTTTTACTATATGTATAAATTTTTCCAATAATCTTATATGTTCATCTTGTGTTCTAGAATATAACAATATGTCATCTATATATACGATACAGTTTTCTAGCTGGTTAAAATAGTTATCCATAAAATGTTGGAATCTACCTGGTGCATTTTTATATCCAAAAGGTAAAACATTTCATTCATAGAATCCTTGTGGTACTGTGAATGTTGTTAATTGTTTAGATTCTTCTTCTAGTTTTAGGTGGTAAAATCCTGATTTACAGTCAAATTTACTAAAATAATTATATCCTTGTATTTGTCTTATTTTAAGTATTTTATTAGGTATTGGGTAGTTATATGTTTTAGTTTTAGCATTTAAATTTCTGTAATCTATAACCATTCTACTTTTACCTCTTTTTTGTTCACTATGTTTTATTACTATAAATGCTGGGCTTGTATGTTTACTATTACTTTCTTGTATGTAATTTTTTTCTAATAATTCATTTATATGTATTTTAAATTCTTGTAAATCATCAAAGTTATATTTTAATGGTTTTTGTGTTATTATGCTATTTTCATCTATTAGTTCAATTTTTATTGTTTTATGTTTTTCCCATCCTTGTAATGGGTCTTCATTATATAGTTGTTCTAGCTGTTCATTAATTATTTTAACTTTTTCTATTGTAAATATAATAATTTCTAATTGTGATATTTGTTTTTCATCTATATTTTTCATTTCCTGATTTATTTTCTCACTTCCTTTAATCCATTCTATAGGTTTTCGTTGTTTATTTTTTACTCTTTTTGCTCCAATTTTATGGCCACATGGCGTAGTAAACCACCAGTGTGTTTTTGTTATTATGTGTGGGTAAAATTTATCTAAAAATGGCATTCCTAATAACATATCTTTCGTGGTAAATTCGAAATTATACATTTCTTCTATTGTTAGTATCTTATCCCATATTTGTATTTTTATATTTTTTGCTTTATATTTAATCATACTTCCTTCATTGTTAAATCCTGTTACTACCATAGGTGTTTTTAATTTTTCCCATTTATCTTCTGGTAAGCAATTATATTTACATATATTCGCTTCTGCTCCTATCTATCATAGGTGTATAATATCTGTTGTGATATCCTTCTACAATAATTTTTGCAAGTATAAATATTTTCATTAATCATTTTTGGTTCTTTTTATAATTATTTTCTTATTTTGGCAAGTTATTGTTAGTTGTTCATTTTCTATGCTGTATGGTTTAACTTTTTCTAACCATTTTATTCCTAATGTGATATTATGATTTCCTTCATATATCTTAAATTGTATTTTTAATGGAATTCCTCCTATAATTATTTCTCTTTCTGTTGTTTCTTCATTTGTATTTACTATTTCACTAGGTAATCCAGGGCATATATGTCCTGTTTTCATAATCTCTTCTTCTAATACTAGTTCTCTTGTTATATGATTTTCTTCTTGTCCTGTGTTTATTAAGATTTTATATTTTCTTTGGTCTATTATTCCTATTATAAAATAATGATATTTTGTCATTTCTCCTAAATCTTGTGATATTTCATATTTTCTTTTAGATGAACTCATTCTTGATGAGGAAGCTCTAGTCATTATATTTAATGAGTTTGTATTTGGTGTACTTGAGGTACTTAATCTAATCCATAACTATAACATGTTTTTACTAGATTTGCACTGGTGCCTGGTTGTGCTATTAACTTATTATATCCTTGTAGCTTTTGGGTTATAAAATCAGTATTAGGGTCTTTGGTAGTTGGAGATCTAGGTGTTGAGTTTAAATAATTTTGGATTTTATAAAGGTTTTCAATATATGAGCGGGTTATGTGGTTGTAGGCTTTTTTATCTTGGTTCAGACTATCTAGGGCTGAGATGCTTGTTGGAAATTCAATATCTTAACGCAAAAGTTCCGTGTCATTATTGACAGCACCAAACGAAACAGATTTTGATGCACACCCGCTAAAGAATTTCACAAAGGCATAAACTGCGGCCTGTCCACCATTGCAGAGAAAGTTAATACATATATCGGAAAAGAAATGAAGACACTTGTCAAAAATAAATAAAAGTATGAAAGACAATACCAGAAAATATTTCATATCAAACTTCCCTAGTTCTTCCAGATATTTTTCACTTAATGCACCAGAAAAAGCCAGCGACAGTCCTAATTTTATTTCACACATAGCTGTCTGGACTGGCTGAATTATATCCATCATCCATATAAGAAGAATATTCATTCTATAACTGCTTTATGGCTTTTGTAGTGATTTCCTGCAATATTAATGAAGTGTATGACATTGCATAATAAATTGGCGTTCAAATACAGACTCATCCAATGACATGAAGATTAGAGGTAAGCTAGAGTTTTTCAGTGAAAACATTTATGGGGAAAACATATCATATTAAATAGAGAACAATAGACATTTATCTACTTGAGTCATTACCTGCCAAATGCGCACTTCTCCAGATATCTCTTCCACACTTAAGCTTTTAAAATTATGGGTCCAACCAACCATAATAGTCAAGATATTATCAACAGCCTCAATGAAGTCGTCTTCATTCTCTCGAATTTCTCAGGTTCAGCGCGGAATACAATCTAATAAGAGGCACACTAAATTCATCAGGCATGAATAAATCTAGACCACATAAAATCATGTTTCCAAGAAGTTATAAGGATTGATTAGAACTACTTGACATATAAAGACACTACCTAACAACCAGCAGAAAAAGAATAAATGTAAAACTCAGTTGAAGTGTCCTGCGTTTGTTAAGAATAAATAATGAGGACTGATTTGAACCTCGTGTTGGGTTTTATTTGCCCTGATTTCTTACCATAAATAGGTTTTCCTTTTAGGAAAAGGTTTTGAATTGACTATTCTTTTTTTTGGTAGGAAAAAGTTTAGGACTCTATAAATAGAGGCATGTTCCTTCTAACTTAATTAGCATTCACAATGTAGTTTTAATGGCTTTGAGAGTTTTGGTTAGAGGGAGAATTTGTGAACCTCTCATGTATTCCGAGTGAATTGGCTGAGGTTGTTTCCCTCTGTATTTTGTACTCTCATGTTTATAGTGGATTGCTCATCTCCTTTGTGGACGTAGGTCGATTGACCGAACCACGTTAAATCTTTGTGTCTTTTGGTATATTTCTCGTTGTCTTCTTACTCGTGGTCTTTCGAGGTTTGCTTTGCTAGCTTCCGCGTTTACACCTGCTTATTTACGGTCCCAACAAGTGGTATCAGAGCCAGATTCAATGATGGAGTCAGGTGTAGTGGTTCGATAATCGATGATTGAACCAAGTTAGAAAGAGGTGTTCATCTTGGCGGGTGTAGTTCTAGCCGCAACCTTTTTGACAGTAATGAAGATTTTGTTGGAGAAATTGTTTCAGAGAGGTTCTCTGTGTTGAGACATAAATTTTGTAAAGGAGATTATGGAGAGGAGAAGCAAGTTGTTGAAGATTAAGTAAAGAAGGTGGACAAATTTATTTTGTCAGAAATTCAGGCCAAGGGGGAGATTTGTTGGGTTTTATTTGCCCTGATTTCTTACCATAAATAGGTTTTCCTTTTAGGAAAAGGTTTTGAATTGACTATTCTTTTTTTTGGTAGGAAAAAGTTTAGGACTCTATAAATAGAGGCATGTTCCTTCTAACTTAATTAGCATTCACAATGTAGTTTTAATGGCTTTGAGAGTTTTGGTTAGAGGGAGAATTTGTGAACCTCTCATGTATTCCGAGTGAATTGGCTGAGGTTGTTTCCCTCTGTATTTTGTACTCTCATGTTTATAGTGGATTGCTCATCTCCTTTGTGGACGTAGGTCGATTGACCGAACCACGTTAAATCTTTGTGTCTTTTGGTATATTTCTCGTTGTCTTCTTACTCGTGGTCTTTCGAGGTTTGCTTTGCTAGCTTCCGCGTTTACACCTGCTTATTTACGGTCCCAACACCTCGGGAGCTAGCTTTTAATGCTGAAACAGGCCAAAGGATCCATTTAATCAAGCTGGAACCAGAGCCAGACAAACTTTTAGATTGTTCAAGTAATTTGAGAGAGTTCAAAGAATTCTAGTATGATGCCATGGAAAACATATGGAAAGCCAAATACCTCCTCATAACTTTCCCTATTATGTTTGGTTCTTGGCCAAAGAGGAAGTGCTCACACAAGACAACCGAATAAGGAGAGTAATGCCACTATGTCGTAGATGTTTCATTTGTGGTGAAACTGCATAGACAGTTAACCACTTGTTATTGCACTGTAAGGCAACAAGCAAGATATGGAGGCTGTTCTTAAGATCCAAAACACATTTCATGGTCCATGCATGTGAAAATTTTACAAGCACTGGGAAGGAGTACGAGTGCAGCACACAAGTAGGAGCAAATAGAGAATGGTCCCAACAAGTATTTGGTGGACAATCTGGAAGGAGAGAATTTTTGAAGTTTTAAATACATTATAGAAGCAGGACATTATATAATAGGGTACCTTTAAAAATATGGTTTCAGTGCAACCTACGTGTTGATTTCATCATTACAGAAATAGATACAACTACCAATTTTTTAAAATATAAAAAAAATTACAGGGTTATTCTAGAAATGTTGTTTTAGATAAAGATTATTGGAGCACTCTAGAAGAGAGTAGTAAATACCTCTCAGAAAATTCTTCTATCCTACCACCCCACCCCCTACAAATAGAGGTGGTCATTTGAGTTGAGAAAGTAGGAAGTGAGTGGTCAAATGGGAAGTGTGAGAGCAACAAATAGAGTCTCTAGAAAGTGAGTGAAACGAAAAAAGTGTATAGAATCGTAAAACTTTATGTTGTGAGCAACCAATTATGTTCAACAATATTCAATAGTCCAAATCCTAGATAAAGGGAATAACGAATACCATGTGGTTTCAAATTTAGCAAAAGATGAACTCAATTAAATTCAGGTTGATGCATTGTTCTTGTTGTAAATGTAGAATATTCTGAACACCCCACCCCCCACCCCCGTACTGCAACCTGAACAAGCACAAACACATATTTATACTTCCTTAATAGTAAATTATCATGCCCTCCAGCAGAGAAGACACAAAAGTGTTACAACATTGATGAGAATTTAATTTGTGAAAGATTTAAAACAAGTGACAACTTTAAAGTTAAAATCTGGAGTATAAACAAATGACTGACAAATGACAAATGCCATCATAATTCCTAGTTTGCATAACTATCTTCTTTTTTGAAGACAAGTGAGTTCGATCTCTATTAAAAGTAAAACATGCATAGAAAGGACAGGGAACAAATAATACTAGCAATATTTACGTCTTATAAGAAGACAAAAGAATTTATTTGATAGTCAAATAACGAGGTAAGAAACCTTACTTGTTTTAAGGATTATCATCTAAAACCCTCAATTTTAAAAGGACCTTGATTTTCAATTTAGGAGCTACAACACATTTAGGATACGACCACCAAATGTAGTTCGGGTCACCACAGATTGTAAATTAAGGCTAAACGACAACATGTATGTGTGGATAGGTACTCATTTTTACCCTTTTTACCCTTTATATGTTTCAAAATACTTAACTTCCTTGAAAATACGTTGTATGGAAAGTTGCAAGCAGGTAAAAACTTCACATAACAATTGTACACAGTTATTCAACACGACAAGAACTACAGAGCAACAACAGCAAAAAAAATCCAGTGTGGTCCCATAAGCAAGGTATGGGGACAATAGGATGTGTTAGTCTCATATTCATATATATTAATAATGAAAATTACATTCACTAACTATTCTTATGATGCAGGAAAGGAACAAAACCCAAAATCCGAAGAGGACTGCAGTAATGAAGCAAATCATTATGAGATCTAGTCAAGAAGGAAAGTAGAAATTTAATAAATCAAATCAAATATCACGGTTTGCATAATCAAGGGAACACACACAAGGAAATTTCTAGAAAAGCAGATCAAGGATGCGATATAGGATCAAGCAGTTGAGATCATAATTAAGGAAAATGAAATCATAAGGATCAAGCCGAAAAACCCAAGATTCAAGATAATCAAGTCAAGATAAGGAAAGAGAGTCGATGAAGCCAAGACTCAAGACAATCAAGACAAGGGAATAATTTATATCTGATATGGACATGACTGAGCAAATCAATCACAAAAGCGAATCAAGGATAAGATCAAAGATCCTTGATTCGAACACCCTTGGGTTTCTGACAAGAGCACATGATATATAAACTTTCTCAATCACTAATGTGAAGTACGCAACTTTACATTAACTTATATATAATCTTCTTTCATCTTTGATAAAAAAACATTATACACGTGAGTGAACACTTTTAAAAGAAAAAGAGAAGGAAATATTATGAGAGTAGGTTATACAAGTAGAGGCAATGTCAAGTTTAGAAGATATAATTTGCACATCATATATGATCGAAAGATTACTCATTCTGTAAACCAAGTTGATCGAACTCTTAAGAAAACCCTTGAAAACCAAGGGAATTGGACTACGCACCACATTGGTGATCCAAACAAGATAAAACTTTTTGTGTTCATTTACATTTTAGCAAATTATTTACTTATACTCTGTTGAACTAATTTGTAGGATCTCAAAAGGGTGTCTATATCACATTGTTAGAATAAAAGATTTAGACTCCGAAAATTCCCCCACTGAGTTAGTCCCCGTTATAAGTGAATTTCGAGAGGTCTTTCCTAATGATCTTCCCAGAATCCCTCCCAAATGGGAAATTTATTTTTTGTATTTACTACCTTCCGGATACCCATCCCATATTAATTCCTCCTTATCGGATGGCTCCAGCCGAATTGAAAGAGTTGAAGGCTCAGCTCAAGTACTTACTAGACAAAGGCTTCATTAAACCTAGTATTTCTCCATGCGGTGCTTCAGTTTTGTTTGTGAAGAAGAAGGATGGGTCTCTTAGAATGTGCATTGATAATCACAAACTCAATAAAATCACTATTAAGAACAAGTATCCTCTCCCTCGCATTGACGACATTTTTGGTCAACTCCAAGGGGCAAGTTAATTTTCTGAAATTGAATTGAGATCGGGGTAACACCAACTTAGTGTGAGAGGTGAGTATATACAAAAAATTACATTTTGAACTAGATATGGTCACTTTGAGTTCTTAGTAATGTCCTTTGGTCTCACTAATACACCGGTGACATTTATGGATCTAATGAATAGGGTGTTTCAAAGTTACCTAGATTCGTTTGTTTTGTGTTCTGGAATGAATCTTTTCTAAAGGCGCTTGGTAAGCGCTTCGCTGAAGCTAACCTTACAGCTAGCCAATCGGCTAAATCCAAGCTTTGACCTCAACTTCGGAGGTTCGCTGTCCCCCCTCCTTTCCGGTCTGGCCGCAGTACGGCACCTGAACTCGAAGGGATTTTATTCCAAAGATGTGATCTTAGAGCTCTCTTAAACTAATTATTTTATCAGTGATTGTCTTCATTGACGACATCTTGGTATAATCGAAAAATGCGGGTGAACACATGGATTATTTAAGAGTGGTGTTACAAGTACTTAAGGAAAATCAATTATTTTCCAAGTATAAAAATTCAAATTTTTGTTGAGGTCGGTGTCGTTTCTTGGTCATATCATCTCTAATGACGGATTTGAGATTGATATAAGAAAAACCGAGGCCGTGAAAAATTAGCCAAGGCCATTAACTCCAACAAACATAAGGAGTTTCATGGGTCTAGCGGGTTATTATAGGAGGTTTGTAGATAGTTTTGTGTCCATTGCTTCTCCTTTGACTAGATTGACACAAAAGAGTGTGAAATTTAAGTGGTCGGAGGCATGTGAAAGAAATTTCCAAATATTGAAAGATAGGCTTACTTATGCTCTAGTTTTAACCTTATCGGAGGGTAACAAGGGCTTTGTTTTATATTGTGATTCATCTAAAGTGGGTTTGGGGTGTGTGCTTATATAACACGGGAAAGTAGTAGCCTATGCCTTTAGACAACTTAATATGCATAAGAAGAATTATCCAACTCATGATCTTGAGGTAGCAACCGTGCTATTTGCCTTACAAATATGGAGGCATTACTTGCATGGGGTCCATGTTGATGTGTATACTGACCACAAGAATCTTCAATATGTGTTTACTTAAAAAAAGTTAAATCTCCAAAGAATAAGGTGGTTGGAATTGTTGAAAGATTACAACATGAGTGTTCTCTACCACCCCGGTAAGGCCAATGTAGTTGCGGATACTCTAAGTCATATGACCATTCATGTGTTTCTTGTATATGAAGCCGAGACATACCTAGTGAAAGAGATTCATAGGTTGGCTAGATTGGGTGTTAGATTGGAAGATTCTCCGAATGATGGTTTCATGGTCCATTATAACTCTGAATCATCGTTATTGGTTGAGGTGAAGTCCAAACAACACCTTAATCAACAATTGATGTGGTCGACGAAGTCGGTTATTGGTAATCTTAATGAGGCATTCTTCTTAGGAGGGATGGTGTCTTGAGGTATCAAAGAAGGTTGTGTAATCCCAATGAAGATGGCTTGAGGAACCGGATTCTTGAAAAAGCTCATGGGTCTTGTTACTCCAGTCATGTGGGTTCTATAAAGATGCATCATGACCTTAGTGAAGTGTTTTTGTGGGAAGGTCTGAAGGACATAGCGGAATTTGTTGCAAATTGTCTAAATTGCCAACAAGTGAAAGACGAACACGAAAGCCGGGTGATTTGATTCAAGAAATCCAAGTTTCTAGTTAGAAGTGGGAAGACATTAATATGGATCTTGTGTTAGGTTTACCTCAGACATAAAAGCAATATGAATCTATATAGGTAATTGTGGATAGGTTAACCGAATTCACTCATTTTATTCCCGTCAAGACCACTTACTCGGTGGAGTATTATTCAAGTATATTTATAGATGAGATTGTGTAGCCCACGGTATTCCGTTATCCATCATATCATATATGGGTTCACAATTCACATCTAGGTTTTGGAGGTCGTTTTAAAAAGGTTTGGCTACCAAGGTGAAGTTAAGCACCAGTTTTCATCCTCTAAAAGATGGTCAAGATGAGTGTACTATTAAAACCCTTGAGGATATGCTTAGATGTCTAATTTATTTCAAGGTAAATTGGGATAAACACTTGCATTTGGTTGATTTTTCTTACAACAATAGTTACCATTCATCTATATATGTGGCTGCGCATGAAGCCTTGTATGGTAGAAGATGTAGATCTCCAATTGGATGGTTTGAAGTGGGGGAGTCTTCACTTTTGGGTCCTGAATTAATTAATAAGACTTTTTAGAAGGTTCATAGTATAAGGAATCGCTTGAAAATAGACTGTAGCCGGCAAAAATTTTATGCCGACCATATGAGAAGAGATTTAGAGTTTGAAGAAAGTTATAAAGTGTATCTAAAAATTTCACCTACGAAATGGGTGGTGACATTTCGTAATAAAGGAAAGTTGAATCCCCATTATGTGGGTCGTTATGACATTTTACAAATGATTTGTAAGTGTTCATAAGAGTCGATGTTACTGAATGAATTGGCTTCGGTTCATCCGGTGTTCCATGTTTCCATGCTTAAGAAATGTATCAGTGATCCTGAGTTTATTCGTCCTATTGAAGGACTAGGTGTTCAAGATAACCTCTCCTATGAGGAGGTTCCGGTTCAAATCCTTGATAAACAAGTAAAGAAATTAAGGAATAAAGAGGTGGCTTCCGTAAACGTGTTATGGAAGAATCACCTAATTGAGGGTGCAACATGGACGCCGAGGCCGACATAAAGACCCGTTACCCTCATCTATTTAATAAATAAGGTTAGTTTTTCCTAGTTGTAGTGAAAATAATTAGTTTATTTGCAATTGCCTTGATTTTTGGTGAAGTTGTGCAAAAAGTGCATGTTACAATGAATCACAGTGAACTTTATGCCCTAAAATGAAAATGTTGCTTTTAACTTATTTTGAGTTTATGTCTTGCATTTTGGTATATTGTGACTTCATGAATTGTATTGAGCATGTTGATATGTGTTGAATAAAGTCTTGGCATAATGAATAAGCATGAAATGAATGTTGAACTCCTACGAGTTGAAGAAGATGTTTGGAGTTGCATTGTGTAAAATGTCATGAGGTTATGTTGATTTTGATTGTCACTCATGTTTTTATGTGTTGTTGTTTGTTGGGATTCTAGTCTTGAGTCTATTCCTTCCTTTTAAAGAATTTTAGTGCCATTCGGGGATGAATGTTCCTGAGGGGGGATAATGTAATACTCCGAAAGTCTAAAGCCTAGTCTAGAGTCTAACATGAGATTCTAAAAGTTGTAACACTGTTTTTGAAGTCAATTATAATGTATTTAAATAAGTTAGGAAGTTTTAATCAAAACGTGAAGGAACGTCCATGACGTTCGGAAACTAGTTCAAGAGGTGCTAGTGTGCCTTACTATATTTGACTATGTTTTAAGAATCTTTAATGATTAAATTTGGTGGTAAGGTGTTTAACATTAGAGTCGATTTATAATCGAAACGTTCTTGTAATACTCCCTAAGGACTAACCAAGGACCCTTGAAGATTGGCTAAAATTTATCTAGGACAGTAGCCATCAACGAGGGTCAACAAACGACGACTGCACATGACGATCATGAACAGTGTTTGTCGATTGACAAATGGCTCATTGGTCAGGGTTTCGTTTGTCAAGACACTGTTTTGCTGCACACTTGTAGGTTATTTAAATCAATTAATTAGGTGATTTGTTAACTAGTTGGCTGTTAAGGGAGGTATAATTAAGTTATTTAATGAACTATATAAAAAACAAAACCTAGTTAGACTAAAGTCAACACTTATAATTCCCAAAACACAAATTGTTCCTCATTCTCTCTTCTTGCTCTATCCCAAAGAAACCCCATTGCAGACTTAGCAAAGAAGGGTTATAGCGCTGCAAAGGATCAATTTTTATCCATAAAACTTCATCAATTAGTAAGGTATGAGATTCATATCACCTTTAGGATCTCTTTCTCCAAAGGGTTCTTCCAAGTTGATTCCAAAAACATGAAATTCAAGTGGTTTTTCTTCCAATAAGAAATTGATCTGGTGAGTTACTTTATTTATAATTTCTTTTGGTTATTACGAGTACATTAGTATGTATTATGATTCCATTATACTACTTATTGATACATTGACCTTGTTTGAGGAAGATGACATTTTCCCCCTAATCCTAGGTTGTGATGTTGAATCGAATTGTGTAGTATTGATACGATTGGCCTGGGTAGTGTGTGAATTGGTATCCTATGTCGTTTTTATGCCAATTATGAGTAAATTGTGATATATTGTAATCCAATTATGCTAGTTCTTGAGTAATTGACCTAAGTCTCTAATGCTAGGCTATGAACTAGTGATGAATTGTTGTGTAGTTATTCAATTGACTTCATTATCATGTTTGTTCCTATTGTGTGATGGTATTTCACCCATTGTTGGGTTGAATTGAATGGTTGAAAGAAAGACCTTGATGATGGATCATGATGGAGATTAGGGTAAGTCATGTGATCTCAATTCTTTCCTTTAATTATGTTTACTTGTGATTAAATGATGATGTTGTATTGAGGTATACCTTACATTATGATTGATAGGGTTGGTATGATGTTTAATTGAAATGTATTGAACTATGGTTTGTGAATTGTTGACTAAGATGTAATTGTTTTAAGGATGGTGATAACTTACCAATATGTCTAATTATGATGTTATATGTAAATCTGCTAACTTTACATGTATTAATTGTAATGAAAAGACAATACTCATGCAATTATTATTTATCTATGATGATGCTAATTATATAGGGATGACCCTATGACCTAAATTAAGCTATGATGATTAATAAAGTTATTAAAGACATCTCAAAAAGGACTCTAGCTTAGCACCGAGTGAACTAGAGTGATGAGTGTCCCATCAAAGATAGTGAAGGTAGGATCACTAATGTACTCATGAGATTGAAGACTATAATGCATTTAGAATAAATAGGGTCCCAAATACATATCCTAGATCTTGAACTATGTTGCCCCCACAGGATAACTAGCTAGTGGATCAACAATAGAAACTATGTTAATTTTTTGGTACTACCTTGGCAAGTAGTCCACCTACTTTCAGTGTAGGGTTCCATAACACCGGATTCCACATTAGCTCATGTAGTCAATGTCGGTTACGGCAATATGTTACCGAAAGGTAAAATGAAATAGTGGAATGAACTCTAACTAGGATGACCTAAGTAGGGGTATGAGACTCTAATTATACATTGCACTAGTTACAATTGAAGGTAGTCTTGGAAGGATGTTCTTATGTATGTATATTGTTATAAATGTAAATGATATGTATATGATGATGTTGCATGTTTATGATACCATATGATATTGGTTTCACTTATGAATATGTGTTTTGTCTCTATTGTTAAAGTATGATGTTATGTACTTTTAATGATATGCTATGTTATGTTTGACATTGGTTATGGTTCTTGTTAGGTTTACTTGATTAACTAATGTTAAGGGGCTTTGCTTAGTCATTGCACTAATGGACTTAATGATGCTTTGGTTATGATGTTATGAACTCTTATTCATGCTTGTTTCTATTATAACTTAATGATAGAGTTGTCTTTATTATGTGTTCCATTATATGGATATGCATGTTAACTTGACTAGACTTAGTATTGTTAGTCTTTTGATGTACATGGCATTGACTTAATGAATATGTCTTATTGATATGTATTGGTTCTTATATGTGCATAAGACTTTTCAAGGTAAATTGCATACTCAAATGAAATTCCCTTTTTAGCATTATTTTATATTGTGTGTGCAAATGGTATCATACTTAGTACAAGTGATGTGCTAACCCCATTTCTCACTTTTTACCTAACATTTTAGGTTCTGTTCATTGAAGGGCTTGTACGACTTTTGAAGGAAGACTTGAATTCTCATTCTCCAAGTTAGGTAAGTCCTCACCACTTCAAGGGCAATGCAACTTTCTAGAATTCGATGTTGATTAGTCATAGACACTTTGTTCATTTCCTTTCATTTGAGTACTAAATATTGTATGGCCTATATGTGGCTTTAATTTTGTTGATGTATGGGCTATTCTCAATTGTTATACTCTTGTTTAAATGGTTATGAGATGAGACATCCTTTTAAGACTATGATATATATTATACATACATACAAACATACATACAAACATATATATATATATATATATATATATATATATATATATATATATATATCTCTGTGTGTGTGTGCAATAAAAGTCGAAGACACTGTAATCTTCTTGTACGAAGGGTCTATGTATACTCGATATGAATATATATTATATGTATGCGAGATGTCTATGTAAACCTCTTTGTAGAAACAAGAAAAAGTTTTATATTTTTTGCATTTTTATCATATGAATGTAATGATGAATCCTAAGAGACTAGTCTTAGTCCTCGATTAGGACAACGACGCTTGTTATATCTAGGGGGTACTTCCTAGATGTGACACTTAGGCTCCATTGGAATATTGTCTTGTTTGAAAAAGAACACAATAAGGCATGTTATCAATAAGAATGGTTGGTGGCATGCGATTAAAAAAGAAATAAGTGGTAGAGGCTAAATAATCCGAAAATTGTTTAGAAACCTTCATTTGGAACAAAAGTGCTCACGATGTCTCAAGTAGATGCATATTCTTTCTCTCGGCTGCTCCATTTTGGGAGGGTTTATCAACACACGAAGTCTTATGGAGAATACCTTGTTGTCTCATGTAGGATTGGAGAAATTTTGACATATATTCTTTAGCATTATTACTCCTTAGAATACAGACAAAAATATTGAATTAAGTTTTAACCTCCGCACAAAAGGCAGAAAAGTGTGTTAACACTTCATAATGACTCTTCGTGAAATAAATCGAATTCATTCAATACAAATCATACACAAATGTGATAAAAATATCCAACTTTTGAAAAAACTGGAGTTGGTCCCCAAACATCATAATGAACTTATTAAAACATCGACTCCACCCGCTTATTAACCCTAGGATTTGTTGAGCTTCGGTGATGTTTGGCAAATAGACATGACTCAAAAGCTAATGGAGGATGTTAGTTTTACAGTCCTAGATCCTATAATTCTACAGAGCGAACCATCGGCTACCGTCACAGGAGAGAGTGCTCCATGTGATCGAAAAGTAGAGTATATATTACGATTACCTTTTATGTGATCTCTGCCACCTGATTCGAACACCCTTTTATTCGAAGAGGATATAAGATAAGTTTTTCCTTACTCAAAAGGGTACACTAGAAAATAGGTCTATTGCAATGTAGAGAAAATTATTGTAATAGGTATATAAATTGTTGTCATAGAGCTATCCTAAAAATTTATAATGCGTTATATCAGCTTGCGTGGCCATATGGTTTATGCGATTGTCCATAATGGTCGTTGCCATAGCATTTCCCTGTCGGAACGGTTATTAATTTCTCTGGTGCAAAGGATATATTTAATAAGTTAATGATTTCAGGGACCTATTGCAACGTTTATATGGCGTATTGCAACACTTGTGTAATCTAATGCAACAGTTATCTTTACCTACTGCAACGGTATTAGAAATATATTATAAAGGTCCAAAACAATTGCAATTACATGCTGTTGTAAAAAAATATTTACATATATGATAAATTATATCCAACAACCTTTCTAGGAGCCAGTAATAATATATACCCTAAAATAAAAAATTAGCAAACTGTTTGATATAAAAACTATTATTAGAACGTCTATCAACAATTTAAAAATCTACTCAAGTTAGATCAAGATCATCATCACAGTCATCTTTTCTAGTTTCTTCATTTTTAACACCTACAAAAGAGAATAAATGATGTCATAAAATGCAACGATACATCGTTATGATAACAAGTAAATTTTTTTTAATGTGCTTTGAATAAATAAGAGAAATCTAGCATAGATATGATATTCAAAATGTGCTTTGAATAAATAAGAGAAATATAGCATAGATATGATATTCAAAATGTTCTTTGAACAAATAAGTGAAATCTAGCATAGATATGATATTGAAAAGACGCACTACTTTTGTTTGCAATGACATACAATTGTTGTTTTCAATGACACATTCAAATTTCTAACATTTTAGCTCATATATCTTCACAATAATAAAAGTTAATTAATATATTTAAAAAATAATTTTGGGTGTGTTTGGACTACTTACCACACACATAACATTATACATACCTATTGATGTAATGTCTATAAAAAAAAAAGAGAGAAGTTTATGCAAAGATCTATTTTCTTCTTCATAGGGCGTTTGAAGTAAGTTTTGAAGAATGGAAAGGAGTTTATTGTTGTAATAGAGTTCATTTACAGGTAAAATTGTGGTTTCTTTATTATTATTAGTAATTTTAAATTTAAATTCTCTATTTTGAAGTAAGAAGATGTTTATAATGTGTATAATGCTACGTACTTGTAACTGCTTAGTATCAAAAAAATGCATGCAGCGGAAGGAGATGTTCAAATCAAGTATCGACCAACGACCACATTATCTTGAGCACCATATATGTCTATATATATGTGTGTGTGTGAATGTGTATGTGTGTGTCTGCAATAAAAGTAGAAGACTATGTAATCTTGAAATACGAAGGGTCTATGCATACTCGATATAAATATATATTATATGTATGCGAGATGTCTATGTAAACCTCTTTGTTGATAGAAGAAAAAGTTTTAAATTTTTTGCATTTTTATCATACAAATGTAATGATGAATGCTAAGAGACTAGTCTTAGTCCTCGATGAGGATGATGGCGCAGGTTACATCTAGGGGGTACTTCCCAGATGTGACACTTAGGCTCCATTGGAATGTTTGCTTGCTTGAAAAAAGAACACAATAAGGGATATTATCAACAAGAATGGTTGGTGGCATGCGATTAATCAAGAAATAAGCGGTAGAGGCTACATCAGCCGAAAATTGTTTAGAAACCTTCTTATGGAATAAAAGTGCTCACGATCTCTCAAGTAGATGCATATTCTTTCTCTTGGCTGCTCCATTTTGAGAGGGTGTATCAACAAATGAAGTCTTATGGACAATATCGTGTTGTCTCATGTAGGATTAGAAAATTTTGGACGTATATTCTTTAGCATTATCACTCCTTACAGACAAAAATATTGAATTGAGTTTTAACCTCCGCACAAAAGGCAAAAAAGTGTGTTAACACTTTATAATGACTCTTCGTGAAATAAATCCAATTCATTCGAGAGAAATCATGCACAAATGTGACAAAATTATCCAACTTTTGAAACAACTGGACATGGTCCCCAATCATCATAATGAACTAATTCAAACATCGACTCTACCCGCTTATTAACCCTTGGATTTGTTGAGCTACGGTGATGTTTGACAAATAGACATGACTCAAAAGGTAATGGAGGATGTTAGTTTTACAGTCCTAGATCCTATAATTCTACAGAGCGAACCATCGGCTACCGTCACAGGAGAGAGTGCTCCATGTGATCGAAAAGTAGAGTATATATTAGGATTACCTGTCATGTGATCTGTGCCACCTGAATTGAACACCCATTTATTCGAAGAAGATATACCATATGTTTTTCCTTACTCAACAAGGGTACACTAGAAAATAGGTCTATTGCAATGTAGAGGAAGCCATTGTAATAGGTATATAAATTGTTGTCATAGAGCTATCCTAACCGTTTATAACGCGTTACATCAGCTCGCGTGGCCATAGGGTTTATGCGATTGTTCATAATGGTTGTCGCCATAGCATTTCCCTGTAGGAACGGTTATTAATTTCTCTGGGGCAAAGGATATATTTAATAAGTTAATGATTTAAGGGACCTATTGCAACATTTATATGGCTTATTGCAACACTTGTGTTATCTAATGCAACAGTTCTCTTTACCTACTGCAACAATATTAATAACATATTATAATGGTCCAAAAAAATAGCAATTCCATGCTGTTATAAATTTTTTTTTACATATATGATAAATTATATCCAACAACCTTTCTAGGAGCCACTAGTAATATATACCCTAAAATAAAAAATTAGCAAAATGTTTGATATAAAAACGAATATTAGAACGTCTATCAACAATTAAAAAATCTACTCAAGTTAGATCAAGATCATCATCACTCTCATCTTCTCTCCTTTTTTCATTTTTAATACGTACAAAAGAGCATAAATGATATCATAAAATGCAAAAATATATCGTTATGATAACAAGTTAAATTTTTTTAAAGTGCTTTGAATAAATAAGAGAAATATAGCATAGATATGATATTCAAAATGTGCTTTGAATAAATAAGAGAAATCTAGCATAGATATGATATTAAAAATGTTCTTTGAATAAATAAGAGAAATATAGCATAGATATGATATTCAAAAAACACACTACTTTTGTTTGCAATGACATACAATTGTTGTTTTCAATGACTCATAAATTTCTAACATTTTAGCTCATACATCTTCACAATAATAAAACTTAAACAATATATTTGAAAAATAATTTTGGGTGTTTTTGGACTAACTAAAAAATAATTTTGTGTGTGTGCGCGCGCGCGTGCGTGCGTACGTGCATAGATATGGTATTCAAAAAACACACTACTTTTGTTTGCAATGACATACAATTGTTGTTTTCAATGACTCATTTAAATTTCTAATATTTTAGCTCATATATCTTCACAATAATAAAACTTAAACAATATATTTAAAAAATAATTTTGGGTGTTTTTGGACTAACTTAAAAATAATTTTGTGTGTGTGCGTGCGCGCGTGCGTGCGTACGTGCGTGCGTGCATAGATATGATATTCAAAAAACGCACTACTTTTGTTTGCAATGACATACAATTGTTGTTTTCAATGACTCATTTAAATTTCTAACATTTTATCTCATATATCTTCGCAATAATAAAACTTAAGCAATATATTTAAAAAATAATTTTGGGTGTGTTTGGAGTAACTAAAAAATAATTTTGTGTGTGTGTGAGTAATCATATGTCTACAAAAAAATTTGTCACAGTCCCATGATATCACAAACAGATCATTTTAGCCAAAAATTAATAGCACATAAGTGCAAATGACCAAAAAGACATGAAATATTTATAAAAATAAGTTGAAGCAACACAAAATGAAGTCCATGATATTACCACAGTGGTCAACTAGACAATAAAAGAAATGACAAGTGAAAGCCTCAGGAAATTAAAAGAGTATACCCATGACTTTCTTAAGAGGAAACATGTGTCTATATGTGATCATAAACACATTTGGAGTACGGACTCAGTGAAGATAATGAGGCTGATCATAGAAAATAGAATATTAGCAAACATTTCTTTGGATAATCACAACAACAAATATATACTACTTATGGAGGGTAAGGAATGAAGAATGTTCAAAACAACAATTCCCACAACCATTGAAACTGTGCAAGCAAATACAAATATAGTGCAAACACTAGATAAAAGTGACATTAATTGTACAAGCAAATACAAATGAAGGGACAACACAAGATAAAAGCGATAATATTTTCTCTAAACATACTGAAATCACTTTTGTGCCACTTGACCTTGAACAACAAGCATCAAATAGAAAACCCCTGACTCCACAACATGACTAGGAAAACCTTAGGTAATATCCCATCATATCCTATTTTGTAAAGGTTTAAATTTACCAATGTGTTATTAGTAGTGTTCATCATGTAGTAAGGACTGTTGCCATTTCTGTACAGGTAATTATATGGAATATAATGATTAGGAGGCTGTAGTTGAGCAGTATCTCCTATAAGTAGCACATTATTATTATTATTATTATTTTAATATGTTGTGGTTAGTTTATATAAGAGTATTTGTTTGTATATAGATTTAGTTTTCCAATACACGGACTCAAATTATGATCACTTGGTTGCTTGAAATCGAATATAAGAAAAAAAATAAACTGGGAGAAAAGAATATAAAGTGGAGGATGAAGACGAAAAAAAATATTGAGCTTGATTGTTACTACCCCATATTGACAATTGATTAATAGAGCAATCACATCTCCTGGAAAACGAGAAAGGAATCTTAGCATGTTAGCATCAAGTGTTTAACCTGGATTTAGACCCTGAAGTTGTGCAATGATTTGTTCTATGAGTGTGTAGATTATGCCATTCTTTTTGGGAGTTTCCTAGTGTTGTGAATGAATGTTTTGACAACTAAATTCTTGATTTGGACTCTATGCTAGTTGTCCAGATGAAACTGCGGAGGCCAAATCACTACAAAAATTTTAAATATTGATTTAAAAGATATAGAGTATGATGCAAAAGATATGCTAGTCATTCATGCAACTACACTTACTAAATGCAGATATTTCTCTATGAGGTATTTACCAAATGAAGAAAACAATTAAAAAAATTGATGAAATAAATATGTCATCCCTTAAAATAAGCACTCAAAGCATTATGAGAAGTATTTTGAACCATACTAATCAAGATAATTAATATTCTTTTTGGCATGAATGTTGCATTATGTTTTTGTTAGCATGTAGTGCAACAATCAGATTTTCCTTAAGTACGATGAATTCATTTTGATGTGGCCGCTTGCTATTAAATTTATTTCATAAAACTATATTCTTCTTATCAAAGTCCTTTTGTAATAGATGGTTTTCAAGTTATGACTGCAATTTAGCCAAAGTACATTTCATATATTATGAGAAACTGATCAAAAGGCCATTCAAGTACCGCAAATGCAAAATTATGCTGTCCATCAACTTGAATCACAACTGTGTGTTAACCTATAAAGCTACAAATAAGGTCGTAGCACTTTCATTACTCTACTTTATATGGAGTCATGTTGATAACATATGATTGAACATTAATTAGTATAATAAATGCACATAGGTTCAAAACGTGTAAGAATACACAATCAATATTGATTGAAAAACATATGTAAAAATCATCAGTCAATGAAATACAACTCATAAAAGTACAGTCCTAGTTGATTGACGAACTTGTAGAAAAGAAATAACGTGATGCACAAAAAAGACAATCATAAAAAAGAATAACAAACTTATTGTACATTCATATTTGATTGAAAAAAAGGGTTCCATAGAAAGTGTATCAGCCAATCAGAAAAATATCTGCTAGCTACAAAATCATAAATATGTATAAACTCAATAATTTAAAGGATTATGAAGAAATCAGAAGACCATACTCCCAACAATATCCAACAACAGATTCTTCCTTTACAGATGTCAATATCTTTATTCACACACTATCAAAATCTATAATTTAAAAAATCAACCCAAGTGACCTTAAATAAGAAGATAACCTTAAACTAGAAGATAACCTTAACTTAGGGCTTTACAAAGCTTTCATCAATTTCTGGAGCTATGGTGAAGCAGAATAAACAGAAAACAAATATTTTAGGGCTTGGAGTAGTGAAAATCGTTGTGAACTGAAAAAGATTGGCACAGTGAAAATCAGCGACAACAATGACTTGGAGCAGTAAACTGTAGGTGTAACAACCTGTTTAGTCGGTTCGAGCAGTAGAAGATTTTTGATAAAAACTCATTGGGTCGACGGATCACGCGACGGACCGTCATGGTCACGATGAACCGTGATGGACTCCGTCGTCCCGTACTTGTATAATTTCTTCTGCTGCTCTCCTCAATACCCTCGACGACAGGTAGGACGAACCATCATAGGCACGACGGTCCGTCGAGGGTCTTCGTTCCAAAACACTTCAACTCTGAAATCTGGGTACTGGGATCGACTCTCTAAACTTCACGACGGAAATGCAGCACGGACCGTCGTAGATACGACGGACAGTCACAAGTTGCATAACCTCACTACTGAATTTAACTCTATGAACTTTGTGACGGACATGCAGGACGGACCGTCATAGATACGACGGACCATCACAACAGCGTAACTCCACCCTGGGTCGGATTTCCGCTAAAATTTAAATGGGTGTTTTGGACTATTCATGATTATAATTATAAAATTAGTGGGGTAAGTTCAATAATTTATTTACTTCGGGGTTAAAGAAGATAATAGGGAAATAAATAGTGGGTTACTTTTATCATAATGGATTATATGATAATAAGCGTAAAAGAAAAAAATCTGCAGAAGAAAAATAAAAAGAATAGAAAGGGAGAACGAGCGAGAGAGAGAACGACGAAGAAAGAAAGTGACTTAGACTTCGAAAAGGTTCAAAGGCATTGGGGAGGTAGCTTTCTTGATCACGATTCATCGGTGGAGGTAGGTTATGGTTTATTTCTATGTGATAGATAACTCTAAATAGCGATCGATACGTATTGGGTGGTATTGTAAAGTCTTCTATGTACTTGATTGTGTGATTGTATGTTTTGATTGTGCAGTTGTGGTTGGTTAGAATGATGAGATTGTTGAACCTTCAATCTTAAATCCTCTCTATTAAGATGACGCCTTGACATAAAGAAGACTTTATGAAATAAAATAATGAGATAAATGGATCGGAGTGTCACATTCCGACACGATAATATTGGATCGGAGTGTCACGTTCCGACATGTATTAGGGGATCGGAGTGTCACGTTCCGACACGGTGTATGGGAATCGGAGTGTCACGTTCCGACACGATAATAATAAAGATAAGGAATCTTGAATTAGGTTAATATACTAAAATTTGAAGAACCTAAGTCCCAAATGAGTATGGTGTAGAGGCTTGAGTCCTCATAGGTGTTCTTGGTGTTGTTGCCAATGGTTCTTGTATTTGTTGCTTGTCACCTGTTAAGTATTGTGGTTGATTTTATATTATTATTCAGTATATATTGCTTTCTATTTTGAGTTGGCTGATGATACCTACTCAGTACCTGTTCCTTGTACTGACCCCCACTTGTATTTTCTTCTTGTTGTTTTGTGGAGTGCAGCAAGTGCAGCATCGACTTCGACTCGCCCTCAAATCTAGCCAGTCTCCAGCACATAAGATTTCAGGGTGAGCTATTATTCCTATTTCGGACTGGATTCTCTTCCTCACGTCTTGATGTCTTTGAATATCGGACATGGACCATTTTTTTTTACTTATTTTAGCTTCTTAAATACTCTTAGATTTAGACATTTGAGGATATATGTTCTTGATGTGATGACTTTCAGATTTTGGGATTAATAAATATTAAAATTTAGAAGTTTATTTAATTGATTACGTTAATAAGTTTTTGATCTTCCGCAGTATTTTTACTACTCATAATTGATTTACTGGTAAATGTTGGGGTTTAGATTTGTTGGTTCGCTCACCTAGGAGAATAAGTGTGGGTGCCACTCGCGGCTCGTTTTGGGTCGTGACAAACTTGGTATCAGAGCGTTAGGTTCGTTGGTCTCATCACACAAGAACGAGTCTAGTAGAGTCTTGAGGATCGGTAGGGGGACGCCCTTACTTGTCTTTTAGAGGCTATAGGACTTTAGGAAAACTCCATTCTTTCTTTCTTTCGTGCTATTACTTGGATCCAATTAGTATCTAGGTGATACAAATTGGTATCTGACATCCTCACTCTATTTCGCAGATGGTTAGAACTAGAGCAACAACTGTGCCAACACCAACACATGCAAGACAGGGTGCGTCTGAGTAAACCATTGAGGCTGTAGCTCGAGGAGGAGCAGTGGCAAGAGGCCGTGGTAGAGGCCGCAGGAGAACGCCCTCTAGGGGTAGAGGACAAGCACCTGGTCCAGCTAGTAATAGGGCGGTGACTCCTACACCGACTGATGAGGTAGTGAGAGAGGGTGAAGAAGGGGAAAACGAGCAGGTTCAAGATGAGGAATTACCACCCCAACCTACCCCAGAGATGATTAACCAGGTTCTTACTTATCTTAGCAGGTTATCTGATCAGGGCCAGACACCTCCAGTGTTTTCTGCATCAGCACCTCCGGTTCCGAGAATACAACATGCAGCTGCTGTGGCTCCCCGCATGGATGCCTCATTGGAAGTAGGCACATTTCCTCGATTGACTACAGGGTATATAATGATGAGTGATCAACATGAACTTTTCACTAACTTCTTAAAGTTGAAACCTCCAGTCTTTAAGGGTGCTGAATCTTAGAATGCCTTAATTTTCTGGTTGATTGTCATGAGCTGCTACATAAGATGGACATAGTAGAACGATTCGGGGTTGAGTTTGTGACCTACCAGTTTCAGGGGAATGCCAAAATGTGGTGGCAGTAGTATGTTGAGTGTCAACCAGCACAGGCACCACCTATGACTTGGGCATCATTCTCTAGCTTATTTATGGAGAAGTATATACCCTGGACTTTGAGGGACAAGAGGAGAGATGAGTTCCTGATCCTAAATCAAGGCAGGATGTGTGTTACTGCTTATGAGGCTAAATTTTGGGCACTATCCAGGTATGCCACCCAGCTTTGCTTTAGTCCACACGAGCGGATTTGCCGTTTTCAGGTAACATTTGCAGATCCCAGCCTTACAGGTAGCTGCTGCAGCAAAATCCTTTTAGGAAGTGGTCGATTTTGTGATAGAGGTGGAAGGGGTGAAGCCAGACGACTTCACCATGGAGTCGACATCTAAGAAGTTCCGTAAGGGAGGTGAGTTTAGTGGTTCTTACCCCAGAGGGCAGAGTTCAGGAGGTTACCCAGCCCGTCCTATTCAGTCTTCACTACAGGCTGTAGCTGGGGGTCCATCGCAGGCCAGTCAGCATTTTTCTGAGTTTGGAGGTTATCCACTGACTTTATTATTCTCACAGAGACCTATGGTTGACTCCAAAAGTTGTTATGGATGTGGAGAGACTGGACATATTAGGAAATATTGTCCAAAACAAAGTTACAGACCCCCAATAGCTAGAGGTAGAGGTGGTCATGGTAGGGGCCGCCATTCTGGAGGACGTGGTGGCCAAGGTAATGGTGGTCATTAAATCAGTTGGAGTGGCGGGCAAGTTGGAACTACTGCAGCGCAACATGGTAGGGGAAACGGGCAGACAGGTGATAGGGCCCATTGTTATGCTTTCCTCGGGAGGTCTGAAGCAGAGACATCTGATGCTGTTATCACAGCTAATCTTTTGGTCTGTGATTGCATGGCTTCTGTATTATTTGATCTCAGATCCACATTTTCATATATATCTTCCTCATTTGCTACTGGTCTTGATTTATATTGTGATTTGCTTGACATGCCTATTCGTGTCTCTACTCCTGTGGGTGAGTCTGTGATAGTTGAGAAGGTGTATATGTCTTTTCTTGTTACATTTGTGGGGAGTAATACTCATGTAGATTTGATTATTCTAGAGATGGTTGATTTCGATGTAATTCTGGGTATGACTTCGCTTTCTCCAAATTTTGCAATCTTAGATTGTAATACTAAAACTGTGACATTGGCCAAGCCTGGGACAGATCCACTAGTGTGGGAGGGTGACTATATTTCCACTCCAGTTCATATCATCTCTTTTCTTTGTGCTAAGAGAATGGTTAGTAAGGGTTGTTTAGCTTTCTTGGCACATCTCAGGGACGATACTTCCCAAGTAGCTTCGATGGAGTCTGTCTCGATAGTCCATGAGTTTCTGGATGTGTTTCCTGTAGACCTTCCTGGTATGCCACCAGATAGGGATATTGATTTTTGTATTGATCTGGAGCCGGGTACTCGCCCCATTTCCATACCCCCTTATAGAATGGCTCCAGCTGAGTTAACGGAGTTAAAGGCCCAACATCAGGAGTTGTTAGGTAAAGGTTTTATTAGACCAAGTGCATCCCCTGGGGTGCTCCTGTTTTATTTTTGAAGAAGAAGGATGGAAGTTTTCGGATGTGCATAGACTACAGACAATTGATTAAGGTAACTATTAAGAACAAGTATAATATTCCTCGCATTGATGATTTGTTCGATCAGTTACAAGGTTCTTGTACCTTCTCAAAAAAATTATTTGAGATTTGGCTATCATCAATTGAAAATACGGGCAACAGATGTGCCAAAGACTGCTTTTCGAACCAGGTATTGGCATTATGAATTCTTAGTAATGTCTTTTGGGCTTACGAATGCCCCGGCTGTTTTCATGAGCCTGATGAACGAGATTTTTAAGCCATATCTGGATCTCTTTGTTATTGTATTTATTGATGATATACTGATATACTCAAAGAGCAGGTTAGAACATGAGAAGCATTAGAAAATTGTATTGGAATTGTTGAGGGAAAAAAAGGTTTTACGCCAAATTCTCCAAGTTTGAGTTTTTGCTAGATTCAGTGTCCTTCTTGGGGAACGTGATTTCTAAGGATGAAGTGATGGTGGATCCATCTATGATTGAAGTAGTGAAGAGTTGGGTAAGACCTACGAATGTTACAGAGGTAAGGAGCTTTGTTGGTTTAGCTAGCTACTACCGTCGATTTGTCAAGGGATTTTCTTCTGTTGCTTCCCAATTGACTAATTTGACTAAGTAGAATGTTCCATTTTATGGTCAGACGAATGTAAAGAAAACTTCCAGAACCTCAAGACCTTGTTGACTACTGCACCAATTCTTACCTTGCTAGTGAAAGGTAAGAATTTCATTGTTTACTGTGATGCATCTTATTCTGGTTTGGGTGCAGTGCTAATGCAGGAGAGGAATCTAACTGCTTATGCTTCGAGGCAATTAAAAGTGCATGAACATAACTATGCGACCCATGATTTGGAGTTGGCTGCAGTTGTGTTTGCATTAAAGCAATGGAGACATTATCTATATGGGGTCAAGTGTGAAGATTATACAGATCATCGTAGTTTACAATATGTCTTTACTTAGAAAGATTTGAATTTGAGGCAGAGGAGGTGGATGGAACTACTAAAGGACTATGATATTACTATTTTGTATCACCCAGGAAAAGCTAATGTTGTGGCAGATGCTTTAAGTAGAAAAGCAGGGAGCATGGGAAGTCTAGCCCACTTACAGGTTTCTAGACGCCCATTGGCTTGAGAGCTTCAGACTCTGGCTAATGACTTTATGAGGCTGGAAGTACTAGAGAAGGGAGGATTTTTGGCCTGTGTGGAGGCAAGATCTTCTTTTCTTGACAAGATTAAGCGAAAACAGTTTACTGATGAGAAGCTGAGCCGAATTTGAGACATGGTATTACGAGGAGAGGATAAAGAGGCAATAATTGATGAGGAAGACATTTTGAGAATTAAGGGAAGGTTATGTGTGCCCCGTGTTGATAATTTAATTCACACTATTTTTACAGAGGCTCATAGTTCAAGGTATTCTATACATCCTGGTGCAACCAAGATGTATCATGACCTAAAGCACCATTTTTGGTGGAGTAGAATGAAGCGTGACGTTGTTGATTTTGTTGCCCAATGCCCGAATTGTCAGCAGGTAAAGTATGAACACCAGAGGCCCGGAGGAACACTTCTGAAAATGCCCATTCCTGAATGGAAATGGGAAAGAATTGCAATGGATTTTGTGGTTGGTCTTCCAAAGACATTAGATAAGTTTGATTCTATTTGGGTAATTGTTGTCAGATTAACTAAGTCTGCTCACTTCATTCCGGTCAAGGTGACTTAAAATGCAGAGAAGTTAGCCAAACTCTATATCTCAGAAATTGTTCGATTGCATGGAGTTCCACTTTCCATCATATCAGATAGAGGTATGCAATTTACTTCTAAGTTTTGGAGAACATTGCATGCTGAATTAGGTACTAGGTTGGATCTTAGTACTGCATTTCACCCTCACACCGATGGTCAGTCTGTGCGAACGATTGAGGTGTTGGAGGATATGCATCGTGCATGTGTGATAGAATTTGGTGGTCATTGGGATAACTTCTTACCCTTAGCAGAGTTTTCATACAATAATAGCTATCACTCAAGTATTGATATGGCCCCATTTGAGGCACTGTATGGGAGGAGATGTAGGTCTCCCATTGGTTGGTTTGATGCATTTGAGGTGAGACCATGGGTACCGATCTTTTGAGGGAATCGTTAGATAAAGTAAAATTCAATCAGGAGAAGCTTCTAGCAGCTCAGAACAGGCAGAAAGAATATGCAGATCGAAAGGTTAGGGACTTGGATATTATGGAGGGTGAACAAGTCTTGCTGAAGGTTTCACCCATGAAAGGGGTGATGCGGTTTGGGAAGCGAGGTAAGCTTAGTCCGAGGTATATTGGCCCATTTGAAGTTCTGAAGCGCGTGCGGAAGGTGGCTTGTTAATTGGCATTGCCTCCAGGACTCTCAGGAGTGCACCCGGTATTTCTTGTGTCTATGCTGAAAAGATACCATGGGGACGGAAACTACATTATTCGTTGGGATTCAGTTCTTCTTGATGAGAATTTGTCTAATGAGGAGGAGCCTGTTGCTATTTTAGATAGAGAGGTCCGCAAGTTGAGATCAAAGAAAATTGAATCTATCAAGGTTCAGTGGAAGAATCGGCCAGTTGAAGAGTCAACTTGGGAGAATGAGGCTGATATGCAAGAAAGATACACCTTTTAACAGATTCAGGTACACTTTCTCGCCCTTGCTTTTCTTCCTGTGATCGTTCGAGGACGAACGATGGGTAAATTTGTAACTATTGTAACAACCTGTTTAGTCGGTTCGAGCAGTAGAACTATTTTTGATAAAAACTTACTGGGTCGACGGATCACGCGACGGACCGTCATGTTCACGACGGACCGTGATGGACTTTGTCGTCCCATACTTGTCTATTCTTCTGCTGCTCTCCTCATTTCCCTCGACGACAGGTAGGACGAACTATCATAGGCACGACAGTCCGTCGAGGGTCTTCATTCCAAAACACTTCAACTCTGAAATATGGGTACTAGGATCGACTCTCTGAACTTCACGACGGAAATGCAGCACAGACCGTCGTAGATACGACGGACCGTCACAAGTTGCGTAACCTCACTACTGAATTTAACTCTATGAACATTGTGATGGACCTGCAGGACGGACCGTCATAGATACGACAGACCATCACAAGCTGCGTAACTCCACCCTGGGTCGAATTTCCGCTAAAATTTAAATGGGTGTTTCGGACTATTCATGATTATAATTATGAAATTAGTGGGGTAAGTTCAATAATTTATTTACTTGGGGGTTAAAGAAGATAATAGGGAAATAAATAGTGGGTTACTTTTATCATAATGGATTATATTATAATTAGGGTAAAAGAAAAAGAATCTGCAGAAGAAAAATAAAAAGAACAGAAAGGGAGAACGAGCGAGAGAGAGATAACAAAGAAGAAATCAAGTGACTTAGACTTCTGATTGAAAAGGTCCAAAGGTATTGGAGAGGTAGCTTGCTTGATCACGTTTCTTCGGTGGAGGTAGGTTATGGTTTATTTCTATGTGATAGATAACTCTAAATAGTGATCGATACGTATTGGGTGGTATTGTAAAGTCTTCTATGTACTTGATTGTGTGATTGTATGTTTTGATTGTGCAGTTGTGGTTGGTTAGAATGATGAGTTTGTTGAACCTTTAATCTTAAATCCTCTCTATTAAAATGACGCCTTGACATAAAGAAGACTTGATGAAATAAAATAATGAGATAAATGGATCGGAGTGTCACATTCTGACACAGAAATATTGAATCAGAGTGTCATGTTCCGACACGTATTAGGGGATCGGAGTGTCACGTTCCGTCACGGTATATGGGATCGGAGTGTCACGTTCTGACACGATAATAATAAAGATAAGGAATCTTGAATTAGGTTAATATACTCAAATTTGAAGAACCTAAGTCCCAAATGAGTATGGTGTGGAGGCTTGAGTCCTCATAGGTGTGCTTGGTGTTGTTGCCAATGGTTCTTGTACTTGTTGCTTTTCACCTGTTAAGCATTGTGGTTGATTTTATATTATTATTTAGTATATATTGCTTTCTATTTTGAGTTGGCCGATGATACCTTCTCAGTACGTGTTCCTTGTACTGACCCCTACTTGTATTTTTTTCTTGTTGTTTTGTGGAGTGCAGCAAGTGCACCATCGACTTCGACTCACCCTCAACTCTAGCCAGTCTCCAGCACATCAGATTTCAGGGTGAGCTATTATTCCTAGCTCGGACTAGATTCTCTCCCTCACATCTTGATGTCTTTGATGTTCTGACATGGACCATTTTTTTATACTTATTTTAGCTTCGTAAATACTCTTAGATTTAGACATTTGAGGATAGATGTTCTTAATGTGATGACTTCCAGATTTTGGGATTAATAAATATTAAACTTTAGAAGTTTATTTAATTGATTATGTTAATAAGTATTGGATCTTCCGCTATATTTTTACTACTCATAATTGATTTACTGGTAAATATTGGGGTTTAGATTTGTTTGTTCACGCACCTAGGAGAATAAGTGTGGGTGCCACTCGCGGCTTGTTTTGGGTCGTGACAGTAGGTCTCCTTGCTAAAATGAAGATGATTTTCTCCAGCAATTTTGAGTACCACAAGTGTTCCACAATTTTTATACCTGCAATTTAGTTTTAAAAGATGATTTTTCAATGTCTGTTTTATAATTTTAAGAGAAAAAAAAATTATAACTTATAGAAACATTTATAGATCCCTATTGACCGTATAGCGAAATTTGAGGGGGTGGGGGATAAGGAGGGAAATAGCAATCATATCAATGGAAATACAAACCGTAGACAATTAAAATCTATTGTAACGGTTGTCAAAATTTATTGCACTACACCAATGTATGGCAACGGTTCCAATGTTATTACCGCAGTTTGATACATACGATGTGTTAATAGAGTCAATGAACATATGCAACATAGGGAAACATTGCTATATCAATGCTATGGTAACCGATAGACAACCGTTGTCATAGGTATCGTTGCCCTGGGCCTAATTTTTAGCAATGTTGCAAATGTCTTTTGTAAGTTTTGCTATTGCGAGAATTTAGCGAACCCTTCTACTTAAACAAAAAAATTTTTATCCGAAGATATATGAGAAAAAATTAGTCATTTCTCAAAATATTTTAATAGCATACTATTACATAAACAACAAGTATAACTAGAAGCATGTACGTCACTTCGTGACCCTACAAAAACAGATAAACAGAGTCAAATGATTTTATCAACCAAGAAACCAATGGTCGACGCAGAATAAACAAATTTACAACTTGACTAGTAGATTCAACAAGCAGTGAACAAAAAAAATACCCAAATATGTAGTTCAGAAAAAGTAATCCTTAACTAGCAATTTATCCTCACAAAACCAATTATCTGAATTTAAGTAGGAGCTAGCAGGCACAGAATCACAAATCAAAGACCAGATTCAGTGTCGCAGAACAGAAACAAACCTAGAAGTGAAAAATAGACTTTCCAAATAATATTTGAACACCAAGATAGACTTGAGATTCCCTGGAATTGACAAGCCTACACTGAAAATTCAAACCCCAATGAAATTAGACAGAACATGCACCTTCATGTGATGGTGCATATTAAATAGGCAAACTGTATGTGTAGTGTGTGACAACCACTGGTGTTTCTGGCGAAATATACTTCACCTCCTTTTGTGTTGGTGGTTGAGTAGATTGGTGAGTCTAACTCAGTGGATTACACATAAAAAATTATTTCGTAACACAGCCAAAACGACACGAACCAATCGACTCTGATTCTATGTAATTCAAATGGAATTTCTCATCTATTGCTAGTTTAGTTGTAAAATAAATAAAATACCTTAGTTTCTATCTAGGGAAAGAATTTCAGATTGATTCTGATTCCTATAAATCTGGTACCTAAAGATATCTATGTATATACTAGATTTAAGTGTATATACATTCTATAAATTATAACACTAAAAGAAAAACAAAAACACCACTATATATAGGAGAACTTTTCCCAAAAACCATGAGATTCACATCCTTCTTTTACAAAAATAATAAGTCTAAAAATCATTCTAGGAAAACAACATAAAGTCTTCCAAAAACTACATTGTTAAACATTGACAAAAGTTCCACATGGATGGTTAATGGGATGAGTGAACTTTTTGTAAGGCTTGGATAGTCCTCCTCCCTTGGAGCTTGCTTTTGGGGTGTGAGTTTTGCCCAATTCTTAATATCACATGACATCACAGTAGAGCCTATCTCACTAAATGTTAGGGCCCCAAAAATAAAAAACTCCCAGCATTGGGCGTGAGGTGGGGTGTTAAAGAATGACAAAAGTCTCGCTTTGGTTGTTAATGAGATGAGTGGATTCACTAAAGTCTTGAGTAGTTCTCGTTTGTTTGAGCTAGCTTTTGGGTATGAGTTGGGCCCAAGACATAATTTCACTTAAATTAACAAAATAAGAGAATAATGTACATCTTTGCAACAAAAATCCCACATTTCCTTCAACTACTTTTTGTCAAAACTCTCATCCATTTCATCCACTTATTGAGTTTCAATTGAATCCCCTTTAGGCTTCATTCTCATCCCCTCTTTTTGGCTAAATTATCAGCTCTTTTTTGGTTCCTTGTGGAACCTTCCTCTTGGAGCCCTAATATTCTTACTCTTGGATTTGGACCATTAAATACATATAGCACATAAACCCATTCATCTTAACAACTCTTTGTATTTTCGTCCACGATAAGCATATTTTTAATTTCCCATTCAAGTCTGTCTACCTTTAGTTGACGTAATGGTGGATGCTATCTTCTGTTAAGCTTAAGTTGAGAGATAGATCCTCGTGTCTATGTTCTGGAGTTGTGTGTGCATGTACTCTATTCTAATTTGTCATTGTTCCTATTTGTTTGTTTAACAATGTGGGAATAAATAGGTGATGTTTTTATATGTGTGACACGCATTGAAGTTAATTTTTTTTTGCTTGAGTTTTCACAAGATGCACTTGGGGAGGTAAACAATTAAAATTGAAGAAAGATAAATCTAGATGCTTTTGTAATTTACTTCCTAGACTTGTTACATGTTTAGAGGAGACAAATGCAATTACACTGCAGATAGTAGCTCCTTAGTGTTGATCACCTTTAAATCTCCTCCCCCCCCCCACATGCACAAAAAAACATAGATACCACTTGAATCAAATTAGTTAATGTTTAACATAACTTGTTAAAGAGGAAGGGTGGACTTATCAATTCTTATATACATTCAATATGTTGAGTCGAGGCCCTCGGCTACAATGTTTGCACTCTTTCAAAAAATCCTTGTTTGGTTGTATAGATAATTGAAAGATTGATTCTTAACTCCTATAAAGTATCTTTGAAAGCTGATTTTATTCAAATTGGAAAGAGGAGGGGGGGGGGGTGATGTAGTTGTTTCTGGCATATAGTATCTCATATGATCTTTTTTGGAAGCAAATCTTGTCTTAGCCATGCTAATCTCATCTGCGAATAGTGTTACCAAAAATCACATTTTATTTGGGTGGACCATGTGATCTAATATTTGATTGGCTAAATTAGGGGAGTACCCCGTAGAAGTTAATCATTCCTCTTTTTTAGAAATGGAAAATGTAGATGTTAAACATTTTTCGTAAACAAGAATGCACGTTTATTTTTATCCCTCATTATATAGATTAGTTATTTTATAAAGTTAGTGTTCCAGTCGTATGCCTTAAGCCACGGTCTTTATCCTATTGTTTCAAAACTTTAGTTACGCAGTGACTGTGTCCTTTTGGCTGGATCTTTTTCAGTTGAGAGAAAAAAAGAGATAGCTCTGTGTTGTTTGAAAATATCCATGCTAATCGAATTAAACTGCAAAGAAAGGTCAGATATTCCCTTAATTAATTTAGTTTGCTCTTATCCCTTGTGGTGGAATTTTTATTTGTGCTTTCCAGTTTTTGTAGCCAAGGGTCTTTCGAAAACAACCTCTCTATCCTCTTCGTACATTGTGAAACATAGGGGGAATGGGTTAATTAAAATATTTGTCCAGTTGACTGCCTAAGTGTAGTAGTTAACTTCCCTGCAAGTTAGTTGAACAAAGTGTAAAGAAATAATTTGCTGACAAAGTAAACGAACACAAAAAGTTTTATATTGGTTCGGATCATCAATGTGATACCTAGTCCAATTCCATTGGGTTTCAAGGGTTCCCTTAAGAGCTCGATATACTAGGCGTACAAAATGAGTAGTCTTTTGATCCTATATGATGTGCAAATAAGATCTTCTAAACTTGACACTGCCTCTACTCGTACAACCTACTCTCAATATCATTCATTCTCTTTTTCTTTTACCAATGTTCACTCAACTGTACAATGTTTTTATCAAAGATGAAAGAAGATTACAAATAAGTTAAGGTGAAGATGCGTACTTCACAGTAGTGATTGAGAGGTTTATATAGCGTGTGCTCTTGTCAGAAACCCAAGGTTGTTTGAATTCAGGATCTTTGATATTATCCATGATTCACTTTTATGATTTATTTGCTAACTCATGTCCATATCATATATCTTCATGAAAAAGTAATTCTTTCCTTTGCTTGATTGTCTTGAGTCTTTGCTTAATCGACTTTCTTTACTTTGCTTGACTTGATTATCTTGAATCTTGGCTTTGTCGGCTTAATCATTATGATTTTATTTTCTTAATTGTGATCTCGAATGGTTGGTCCTATATCGCATCCTTGATCCTCTTTTCTAAATATTTCCTTGTGTGTGTTCCCTTGATTATTCAATGTTTTGACATTTGATCTGATTGATTAAATATGTACTTTCCTTCTTGACTAGATCTTGTAATGATTTGCTTGACTACCGAATTCCTATTGGGATTTACAGTCTCATTCCTTTCCTTCATCATAAGTATAGTTAGATAATATAATTGTCATTATTAAAACATATGAATATTAGATAAACAATCTCCCCGTTTTTGATAATGACAACAAAGTTCAAGTAATGAGATAAGAGATCAAAAGAGAAGGGAAAACTTCTCTGAAATATCAAGATCTATGTTAGGCTTTGTTTGACATTTTCAAGGCTCCCCCTGAGTTTATTGAAACCCCTAGATAGTAGGCTCCCCCTGAGTTTATTGAAACCCCTAGATAGTAGGCTCCCCCTGAGTTAATTGAAACCCCAGGATAATAGGCTCCCCTAAGTTGATTCAGTCTCCTAGACATAAAGTATGCCCCCCCCCTTTTGACATAATAAAAAAGACAAACAAGGAATCATTATAGTCAATGTATACGATTAAGAAGTAGGAAGTCTAGAAGAGTTCAATATACCATACAAAAACAAGATGGTGAAAAAAGAAGTCCTTAAGATAAAGCATAAAGAGTAGAGCACCAACAATTTAGGGCTTTGAACCTCAAAAATACTTTAAAAATTTAATTACTCTCTCACTGAAGAAGTGGTAAGATCATTCCACACTCTTGGAGAGAGTGGAGTCGGAGTTCTTAACTGAGATAGCAACTTCATTGTTGGAAGATTCGACTCCCCCCTTGAGTAAGTTGACGTTCCTAATAATTTTGTTGACCGTTGCAATATATTATTGCTTAATACCTATCATTGCAATTCGAAGGTTACCGATATCCCTGCCGGTATCTTTCTAGAGGCGAATTTTTTTTTCAGCAGCATCATGTTGGGTCTCTAGTCCATGCTCCACAACCACAATACCCATCTGCTTCATGTCTCGACACAACCCAAACTTGAAAATGTCCTGTAGTCATAGGTGATGTTTATCACAATAGGCTTACACATACATTTAGTCACGATATAAGGAACCCTTCCTAGGCAGTAGGGCCGTATAAACAATATGATCAAATTTGCAATTTTCAAAACAGAGAGCCACAGGACCAATATTAGACTGGTTTGCCTCTAGTTCAGCCACAATGACCTTAGCATCATCGAGAAATATTTCTAAATCATCAATCTAAGTGCAATTCATGTGTGGAATATCACCAAAAAAAATTTATTAAAGACATGTGTAAACAAAGGTTCACTAATAACCAGATGATTTCCCAGAACCAAGGTTTATAACTTGCCGCTATCACTAGATACAAATAAGATTTGTGTAAAAAAATCTAACAGCTTCTTCAAACACTTCAATACCACATAGATTAAAAAAGAGCGTCAGTTTCTGAGCTTTAAGAAAAGGTTTTACTGGACAATTACAATCGTTCAACTGACTGAGATTAACAACACACCCTTCCATAATAGGTGTCATTTAAATCGTTCATACCTTATCTTGTGATCTAGTCCCCAGAAGTGATGCATGTCCTTGGGAGAGAGAGTTTTGGACATTCCAGGTCTTGTTTGTTCTCTTATTTTGTCACGACCCAAATCGGGTCGCGACTGGCACCCACACTTACCCTACTATGTGAGCGAACCAACCAATCTAAACCTTAACATTTCAATATAATATCAACAGAAAGTAATGCGGAAGACTTAAACTCATCAATAAAATCAATAACTATTATTATCCCCAAAATCTTGAAGTCATCACCACAAGAACATCTATGATCAAATTACTAAACTAAGAGTATTCTACGAAGCTAAAATAAGTAAAAGCTAGTCTATGCCGGAAGTTCAAGGCATAAAGACAGGAGGATGAAAGTCCAGTCCAAGCTAGAAGCGTTAGGTCACCCTGAAGATCCGATGTGACGAAGACTGGCTACAATTGCGGTTGAGTTGAAGACGACGGCACGTTTGCTGCACTCCACAAATAACAAGAAGAAAACATAAAAGTAGGGGTCAGTAAAAAACACGGGTACTGAGTATATATCATCGGCCAACTCAAAATAGAAAATAGTTTATACCAAGTAATATCATAAAATCAACTATAATACTCAACATGTAGCAACAACAAGTACTATATCATTAACAATTACCGTCAAGTTCACAAATGAGGACTCAAACCTCAATACCATACTCATTTGGGAATTAGATTCATTAGATTGAGTATATTAACATCTTTCAAGATTAATTATCTTTATTCCTCTTGTGTCGGTACGTGACACTCCGATCCCCTACTACTATGTGTCAGAACGTGACACTCCGATCCCCTAATTCTACGTGTCGGTTCGTGACACCCGATCCCCTAAAACTACGTGTCGGTTCGTGACACCCGATCCCCTAAATCTACGTGTCGGTTCGTGACACCCGATCCCCTTAATCTACGTGTCGGTTTGTGACACCCGATCCCCTAAATCTACGTGTCGGTCGTGACACCCGATCCCCTAATCTCATTCTATCAATTCATCAAGCCTTCTCTTATACCAAGGCATCATCAATCTCATTACTTTAGTTCATCAAGCCTTCTTTTATACCAAGGCATCTTCAATCTCATTACATTAGTTCATCAAGCCTTCTTTTATACCAAGGCATCATCATTAACAAGAGATTGGGTTTTTATCAAGAATTGGGATTCAATAGCTTCATCATGCTTATTTAATCACAATCATATAATCACATTCATGTATGCATACAATTAAGCACATAGAAGGGTTTACAATACTTCCCAATACATATCTTTCACTATTAAGAGTTTACTATGAAAGCATAAAAACCATAACCTACCTCCACCGAAGATTAGTGATCAAGCAAGCAAATTCTCAAAGCTTTGTTCTTCTTCTCGTTCCTCCTCTTTCTCGTTCGTTTCTCCCTCTCTTTCTGTTCTTTTCTTTTTCTTATTCAAACCCTCTTTCTTTTACCCTATTTTAGCATATAATTAAGTATAAAAGGTGGCAATAATAACCCACTAATTAACTTATGGTTACCTCTTTTAACCTCCAAGTAATTAGACCTATTAACATTAACCCACTAACTTTATAATTAAAGCAGGAATAGTCAAAAACGTCCCTTAAAGCGTATAACGAAATCCGACGCAGACTGGGATTACGCAGCCTGTGACGGCCCGTCGCGCCTGCGACGGTCCGTCCTCCTGCCCCATCACAGAGTTCAGAGACTCAATTTCTCTGAAGAGTCTGTGACGGTCCGTCACACCTGTGACGGTTCGTCACACCTGTGACGGTCTGTCCTGCCATTCCGTTACGAAGTTCAGAGAGTCTATTTCAGTGCCCATTTTTCAGATTTTCTAAGTGTTTTGAAATGAGACCCTGCGACGGTCCGTCGTGGGGCCCGTTGTCTTCGCCAGTTTTTCCAGAATCGAAGTCTGCTGCTCAAAACGACTAAACAGGTCGTTACAATAGATACCAATTTACCCATCGTTCGTCCTCGAACGATCATAAGAAGAAAAACAAGGGCGAAAAGAAGAACCTGAATCTGTAAACAGGTGTGGGTATCTTTCTTGCATATCAGCCTCTTTCTCCCAAGTGGCCTCTTCAACGGGTCGATTCCTCCATTGGACTTTGATGGATGCAATCTCCCTTGACCTCAACTTGCGAACTTATCTACCTAAAAAAGCAACAGGATCCTCCTCATAAGACAAATTCTCATCAAGCAAAGCTGAATCCCAACGAATGATGTAGTCTCCATCCCCATGGTATCTTTTCAACATAGACACGTGAAATACCGGATGCACTCCGGACAGCCCTGGAGGCAAGGCTAACTCATAAGCCACCTTCCCTACTCGCTTAAGTACTTCAAAGGGACCAATATACCTTGGGCTCAATTTACCCCTTTTTCCAAAACGCATCACCCCTTTCATGGGAGAAACCTTCAGCAAGGCTTGTTCACCCTCCATGAACTCCAAGTCTCTAACTTTTCTATCTGCATATTCCTTTTGCCTACTTTGTGCCGCTAACAGCTTTTCTTGAATAGATTTCACTTTCTCTAATGAATCCCTCAAAAGGTTAGTACCCCAAGGTCTAACCTCAAATGCATCAAACCAACCAACGGGAGAACTACATCTCCTCCCATACAATGCTTCGAATGGAGCCATATCAATACTTGAGTGATAGATATTGTTGTAGGAGAACTCTGCTAAGGGAAAGAAGCTATCCCAATGCCCACCAAAGTCTATCACACATGCACGAAGCATATCCTCCAACACTTGAATCGTTCGCTCAGACTGACCATCGGTGTGAGGGTGGAACGCAGTACTAAGGTCCAACCTAGTATATTCCGCATGCAATGTTTTCCAAAACTTAGAAGTAAACTGTGTACCTCTATCTGATATGATGGAGAGTGGAACCCCATGCAACCGAACAATTTCTGAGATGTAAATTTTGGCTAACTTCTCTGCATTATAAGTCACCTTGACCGGAATGAAATGAGTAGACTTAGTTAACCTATCAACAATCACCCAAATAGAGTCATACTTACCCATTGTCTTGGGAAGACCAACCACGAAGTCCATTGCAATCCTTTCCCACTTCCATTCAGGAATGGGCATTCTCTGAAGTGTTCCTCCGGGCCTCTGATGTTCATACTTTACTTGTTGACAGTTTGGACATTTGGCAATAAAATCAACAATGTCACGCTTCATTCTACTCCAACAAAAGTGTTGCTTTAGGTCACGATACATCTTGGTTGCACCAGGATGTATAGAATACCTTGAACTATGAGCCTCTGTCAGAATAGTGTCGATCAATTCGTCAACTCGGGGTACACATACCCTTCCCTTGATTCTCAAAACACCTTCCTCATCGATTTGTGCTTCTTTAGCCTCTCCTCGCAATACCTTATCTTGGATTCTACTTAGTTTCTCATCATCAAACTATTTTCCCTTAATCTTGTCAAGAAAAGAAGACCTTGCTTCCACACCAGCCAACAATCCTCCCTTCTCATTTACTTCTAACCTCATCAAGTCGTTAGCCAGAGTCTGAACCTCTCTAGCCAATGGACGTCTAGAAACTTGCAAGTGAGCTAGACTTCCCATGCTCCCTGCCTTTCTACTTAAGGCGTCTGCCACAACATTAGCCTTTCCCGAATGATACAACATAGTGATATCGTAGTCCTTCAGTAGTTCCATCCATCTCCTCTGTCTAAAGTTCAAATCCTTCTGAGTAAAAACATATTGTAGGCTACGATGATCCGTGTATACTTCGCACTTAACCCCATATAGATAGTGTCTCCATTGCTTTAAGGAAAACACTACCGCAGCCAATTCCAAATCATGGGTCGGATAGTTACGTTCATGCACCTTTAAATGTCTCGAAGCGTAAGAAATTACATTCTTCTCTTGCATTAGCACCGCACCCAACCCAGAATAGGATGCATCACAATAAACAATGAATTTCATACCTTCCACGGGCAAGGTGAGAATTGGTGCAGTAGTCAACAAAGTCTTGAGCTTCTGAAAGCTTTCTTCACACTCGTCCGACCATACAAATGGGACATTCTTCTTAGTCAAGTTCATCAATTGGGAAGCAATGGAAGAGAATCCCTTGACAAATCGACGGTAATAGCTAGCTAAACCAACAAAGCTCCTTATTTCTTACACATTAGTAGGTCTTACCCAATTCTTAACTGTCTCAATCTTAGAAGGATCCACCATCACCCCATCCTTAGAGACTACATGCCCCAAGAAGGACACTGCATCTAGCCAAAACTCACACTTAGAGAACTTGGCATAAAGCTTTTTCTCCCTCAACATTTCCAATACAATCTTCAAATGCTCCTCATGTTCCTTCATACTTTTAGAGTATATCAGTATATCATCAATAAATACGATTACGAAGAGGTTCAAATATGGCTTAAAAATCCCGTTCATCAAGCTCATGAACGCAGCAGGGGCATTCGTAAGACCAAAAGACATCACACAAATTCGTAATGCCCATACCTCATTCGAAAAGCAGTCTTTGGCACATCCGTTGCCCGTATTTTCAATTCATGATAACCGGATCTCAAGTCAATCTTAGAGAAGACACAAGCACCTTGTAACTGATCGAACAAGTCATCAATGCGAGGAAGAGGATACTTGTTCTTAATAGTTACCTTGTTCAACTGCCGGTAGTCTATGCACATCCGAAAACTCCCATCCTTCTTCTTCACAAACAAAACTGGAGCACCCCAAGGGGATGCACTTGGTCTAATGAAGCCTTTGCTCAACAACTCTTGAAGTTTGACCTTTAACTCTCTTAACTCCGCGGGAGCCATTCTATAAGGGGGTATAGAAATGGGGCGAGTACCCGGTTCAAGATCAATACAGAAGTCAATATCCCTATTCGGTGGCATACCAGGAAGATCTGCAGGGAACACATCCAAAAACTCACGGACTACCGAAAGCGACTCAATAGAAGGTACTTGGGTAGTATCATCCCGGAGGTGTGCCAAGAAAGCTAAACAGCCCTTACTAACCATTCTCTTAGCACGAAGAAAGGAGACTATACAGACTAGATTGGAAGTTTAGTCACCCTTCCACAGTAACAGATCTGTCCCAGGTTTGGCTAACGTCACAGTCATAGCATTACAATCCAAGATCGCAAAATTCGGAGAAAGCCAAGTCATACCCAGAATTACATCAAAGTCAACCATTTCTAAGATAACCAAATCTACATAAGTGTTAGTCCCCACAAAAGTCACCAAACAAGACCTATATACTTTTTCAACTACCATAGACTCACCCACCGGGGTAGAAACACGAATAGGCATGTCAAGCAATTCACAAGGTAAATTAAGACCATTAGCTAATGAGGAAGATACATAAGAAAATGTGGATCCAGGATCAAACAATACAGAAGCCATGCAATCACAAACCGAAAGATTACCTGTGATGACAACATCAGATGTCTCCACCTCAGATCGCCCAGAGAAAGCGTAACAATGGGCCTTATCGTTTGTCTGTCTGTTGCCCCTACCATGTTGTGATGTAGTGGCTCCAGTTTTCCCATCACCCCGGCCGTTTTGGTGACCACCATTACCTCGACCACCACGTCCTCCAGAATAACGGCCTCTACCATGACCACCTCTACCTCTAGCTATTGGGGGTCTATAACTCTTTTTTGGACATTTCCTCCTAATATGTCAAGTCTCCCCACATCCATAACACTCTCTGGAGTCAAGCATAGGTCTCTCAGAGAAGTGTTGACCGGTCTGAGGTGGACCCCCAACTACAGTCTGTAGTGAAGACTGAATTGGTCGAACTGAGTAACCTCCTGAACCCTGTCCTCTAGAGTAAGAACCATTAAACTCACCTCCCTTTCGAAACTTTTTTGATGTTGATTCCATGGTGAAGTCATCTGGCTTCACTCCCTCTACCTCTATCACGAAGTCTACCACTTCTTGATAAGATTTCGCTGTAGCCGCTACCTGTAAGGCTGAAATCCGCAATTCTGACCTCAACCCCTTCACAAAACGGCGAATCCGCTCTTGTGGACTGAAACAAAGCTGAGTGGCATATCTGGAAAGTGCACGAAACATAGCCTCATATGCAGTAACCAACATCCTACATTGCTCTAGGCTCAAGAATTCATCTCTTTTCCTATCCCTCAAAGTTCGGGGAATATACTTCTCCATAAATAAGCTAGAGAATGATGCCCAAGTCATAGGTGGTGCCTCTGTTGGTTGACACTCAACATGTGACCGCCACCACATTTTGGCGTTCCCTTGAAACTGATAAGTCACAAACTCAACACCAAACCGTTCTACTATACCCATCTTGTGTAGTAGCTCATGACAGTCAACCAGAACATCATAGGCATCCTCAGATTCATCACCCTTGAAGACTGGAGGTTTCAATTTCAAGAACTTACTGAAAAGTTCATGTTGATCATTTGTAATTATAGGCCCTGTAGTCAAACGAGGAAACATGCCTATTTCCAGTGGAGCATCCATGCGGGGAGCCGCAGTAGCCGCATGTTGTACCTCCGAACCCTGAGGTGCTTGTGCAGAAAACACTGGAGGTGTTTGACCTTGATCAGATAACCCACAAAGATAAGCAAGAACCTTATTGATCATGTCTGGGGTAGGTTGGGGAGGCAATCCCTCATTCTTTACTTGTTCAGTTTCCCCTTCCTCACCCTCTCTTACTACTTCTTCAGTCGGTGGAGGAGTCACTGCCCTAGTATCAGATGGGCTAGGTGCTCGTCCTCTTCCTATAGAGGACGTCCTCCCACGACCTCTACCACGGCCTCTTACCGTTACTCTTCCTCGAGCTACAGCCCCAATGGCTGGCTCAAACACTTCTTGTCTTGCCGATGTTGATGTTGGCGCAGTCGTTGCTCTAGTTCTAACCATCTGCGAAATATAGTGAAGATGGTCAGATACCAATTTGTATCACCTAGATACCAATTGGATCCAAGTAATAGCACGAAAGAAAGAATGAAAGAATGGAATTTTCCTAAAGTCTTATAGCTTCTCAAAGAAAAGTAAAGGCGTCCCCCTACCGTTCCTTAAGACTCTACTAGACTCGTTCTTGTGTGATGAGACCAACGAACCTACTGCTCTGATACCATGTTTGTTACGACCCAAATCGGGTCGCGACTGGCACCCACACTAACCCTCCTATGTGAGCGAACCAACCAATCTAAACCTTAACATTTCAATATAATATCAACAGAAAGTAATGCGGAAGACTTAAACTCATCAATAAAATCAATAACTATTATTATCCCCAAAATCTGGAAGTCATCACCACAAGAACATCTATGATCAATTTACTAAACTAAGAGTATTCTAAGAAGCTAAAATAAGTAAAAGCTAGTCCATGCCGGAAGTTCAAGGCATCAAGACAGGAGGAAGAAAGTCCAGTCCAAGCTAGAAGCGTTAGCTCACCCTGAAGATCCGATGTGACGAAGACTGGCTAGAATTGCGGTTGAGTTGAAGACGACGGCACGTTTGCTGCACTCCACAAATAACAAGAAGAAAACATAAAAGTAGGGGTCTGTACAAAACACGGGTACTGAGTAGATATCATCGGCCAACTCAAAATAGAAAACAGTATATACCAAGTAATATCATAAAATAAACTATAATACTCAACATGTAGCAACAACAAGTACTATATCATTAACAATTACCGTCAAGTTCATACATGAGGACTCAAGCCTCAATTCCAGACTCATTTGGGAATTAGATTAATTAGATTGAGTATATTAAAATCTTTCAAGATTCATTATCTTTATTCCTCTTGTGTCGGTACGTGACACTCCGATCCCCTACTACTATGTGTCGGAACGTGACACTCCGATCCCCTAATTCTATGTGTCGGTTCGTGACACCCGATCCCCTAAAACTACGTGTCGGTTCATGACACCCGATCCCCTAAATATACGTGTCAGTTCGTGACACCCGATCCCCTAAATCTATGTGTCGGTTCGTGACACCCGATCCCCTAAATCAACGTGTCAGTTCGTGACACCCGATCTCCTAATCTCATTCTATCAATTCATCAAGCCTTCTCTTATACCAAGGCATCATCAATCTCATTACTTTAGTTCATCAAGCCTTCTTTTATACCAAGGCATCATCAATCTCATTACTTTAGTTCATCAAGCCTTCTTTTATACCAAGGCATCATCATTAACAAGAGATTGGATTTTTATCAAGATTTGGGATTCAATAGCTTCATCATGCTTATTTCATCACAATCATATAATCACATTCATGCATGCATACAATTAAGCACATAGAAGGGTTTCCAATACTTCCCAATACATATCATTCGCTATTAAGAGTTTACTATGAAAGCATAAAAACCATAACCTACCTCCACCGAAGATTAGTGATCAAGCAAGCAAATTCTCAAAGCTTTGTTCTTCTTCTCGTTCCTCCTCTTTCTCGTTCGTTTCTCCCTCTCTTTCTATTTTTTTCTTTTTCTTATTCAAACCCTCTTTCTTTTACACTAATTAGCATATAATTAAGTATAAAAGGTGGCAATAATAACCCACTAATTAACTTAAGGTTACCTCTTTTAACCCCCAAGTAATTAGACTTATTAACATTAACCCACTAACTTTATAATTAAAGCAGGAATAGTCAAAAACGTCCCTTAAAGCGTATAACGAAATCCGACCCAGACTGGGATTACGCAGCCTGTGAAGGCCCGTCGCGCCTGTGACGGTCCGTCCTGCTGCCCCGTCACAGAGTTCAGAGACTCAATTTCTCTGAAGAGTCTGTGACGGTCCGTCACACCTGTGACGGTCAGTCCTGCCATTCCGTTACGAAGTTCAGAGAGTCGATTTCAGTGCCCATTTTTTTGATTTTCTAAGTGTTTTGAAACGAGACCCTGTGACGGTCCGTCGTGGGGCCCATTGTCTTTGCCAGTTTTTCAAGAATCGAAGTCTGCTGCTCAAAACGACTAAACAGGTCGTTACATATTTTGAACAAGAACTAGTTTGCTTTCTCATAGAAGAAGCGGCGAAAAGAGGTTCTCATGATTCATCAAAGGAATTATAGAAATGAGAGAGAATATTAGGCGAAAGAGAAGAGCTAGGAGCGAATATTTTTAGGCAATACAAAATGAGTTTTATTCATGGCATAGAGAGAGAAGAGAGAGAGGATTGAGAAGAAGATAGAAGTGAGAAAGAAGACATGGAAGAAAGAGGGTTTTATGGAGGTGAGAGAAATTGGGGTGGCAGAAGATGAAGGGACATAAAGAAGTTTAAGGGACGATTAAGGAAACTACAATAACACCCAACTTGTCGCGTAGACCATAAAATCATTCTTTAAGTAGGGGTTTTGTAAAAAATCAGCCAGCTGATTTTTTGAGTCAACAAATTCAAACTGAAAATAACTGTTTTCAACATTATCACGAATAAGATGATGTTTAATGTCAATATGTTTAGCTCTAGAGTGATGCACAATATATTTAGAGAGAATGATAATATATATAATTTTACAAAAAATAGGGTAGCTTCAAATGACAAGTCATAGTCCAGTAGTTGATGCATTATCCAAAAAAAATGAGTACTGCAACTTTGAACTTCAAGATATTTAGATTCTATAATAGATAAAGCTACAATCCTTTTCTTTTTCCAATGCCATGATATAAGAGATTTCCCTAAAATTTGACATGTGCCAGTAGCACTTTTTTGATCATTTTTATCACATGCAAAGTTAGTATTTGAATAGCTAATTAAGTCAAAATGCGAAGAGTGAGGATTTTATAAACCTATGTTTGCGGTTCTAATAATAAAAAAATTATTAATTTTTCTACTATGAGATGAGATTCATTTGGAGTAGCTTTAAATCTTGCAAATTTTCAGGCACTAAACATAATGTTTGGTCGACTTGTAGTAAGGTATAATAAGGATCCTCTAAGACCCCGAAAATGACTTAGGTGAATTAGATCCTAAAATTTTGGAAATGATGGAATAAGGGCCTAAATAGGTCTAAAATATGGTATTGAGGCAGTGTCTAAGATTTTAGGTGCATTTGAAGTCAAACGTCAAGGGACGACCAAGACGTTCAACGACTAAGTCACCTATGTGCCTCATATGTGGTTCTATGTGTTTATGTGTGATTTATAAGGTTAGAATGTCCTTAAATGATTTATTATAGAATATAGAAATTGTTTCATTTTTCTTGATGTTTGGAGGTCAAACGTCCAAGAACGTCCATGACGTTCAAAAGGTTTGCCTTGAAACAACCTTGTGTGTCTAGGCATGTTTTGTGATTTTTACGTGTTTGTTTTGGATGAAATTCATGTGAGAGGTTCTAAAATTATATATGATCAAGTTTTGGTTGGTAACGTGTAGGAAATATTCCCAAGGACCATCCAAGGGTCCTTCAGGAAGGATCTAAAAAGTGGTTCCAAGACTATCCAAGGCAGCCGCAAACGATTGAGGTAATCGACGGCTCGTTGGCCAATCAACGTCCAATCAATGGGTTATGTTGGTGAATACTTAGTATTGGGAGATAAGAGACCAAAGTTGAGTCATTGAACAAAACGACGTAAGCACAGGACGGTCCGTTAGTGGACAAACGGTCCGTTAATTGCCAAACATCAATGGGCCTGTCTCCTGCGTGCAATCCATTACCAAGTGAGGCGTGAACTTGTAGTTTCACCCCATTTACAAATAACAGGTTTGGAGTTTCCTAAGGTGTCTCTTGGGTATTTTAAGTGTGTGTATAAGTCTTGAACACTTAAAAGAATTCATTTTTCCAAATTAAAACCCCAAATCCCTTAGAAATTCCTTAAGACTCCATTGAAGCCAAAACTCAAGTAAGAGCTTGGATTGAAGGATTGAGTGAAAATTCTTCATAAAATATAAGAATTAGCATTATTGAGGTATGGAATTTGATCCTTGAAACTCTATTCATCAAGGATCCCAACTATCAAGAGGTTTTCTAATGTTTTTCAATGTTGAATTGTCCAATTTCATGATCTACCATGGTTTCTTGCATTAATTGTTTTTAAAATTTAATTATGATTTTAAATTTTTATTTTATTGATTATTTTAACTTAAATAACCTATGAACCCATGAATTGGATGAACCCTAGTTTTGACTAAGTTATTGTTTAATTGATATTGACCTAATGTTGATGAATTCTAATAGTTTCATATGGGATTTTGATTCATATAATAATGGTAGTAAATTGATATATCTAGGTTACATTATATTTATTAATGATAAGTAAATTGACCTAGTTCATCAATATCGTTATAATTATGATGGATTGTTGGTTATGGCCATGAGTAAGGGCCTTGTGATATCGAATGTGGTAATTTGACATTCGATTGAGGTGTTGAGAATGATGTGGTAGTAATCTAGCCTATATCATTTATTTTATGTTTATTATACATTAATTATATTGTGATTGGTATGTTCCACTTATGGTGGCGGTGTTATGTGCCTTACTTGCAATTGACGTGGCCTTGTCGGTGTTATTTTGAAGTAATATGATGATCATGTCCTTGTCGAAAAACTACTTGAATTATTATGATGATTATGTAAAGTAAGATAATATCTAAATACATGCTAAGTAATGTGAAAGTATATGTGTTGTTCTATTTATGTTATGTTGGTGATAATGTTAGACTATGACTATAGCTTTTTGTATGTAGTCTTAGGGTTGATAGTTTGTTATTCCTACTCGACTATATGAGTCTATGATGATAAGGTAATTTATAGGTTGACTTAAAGAGGATATGGTTATGTCTATGTGTTTATAAAATGACATGTATTATTAGTTAAAGTGAAGTATATGGTGTCTTATCTCGGTTGACTTATGTCCCTTGCTTAATGTATGTATGAATATGAATATGTGATGTGTAGACTTAGGATGGTAAAGTCTCTTGGTATTGAATGTATGAATGACATGTGGCGTTAAATGATGTTAAGAGAGACTTCTATGTGGAACTTTGAACATAGTTGTAAGGTTATGGATGTTGAAGTCGAAAGCCATAATTCTATCCTTCAAACTAAAGGAATGATAGACTTAAGGTTAATTGGATGGAACGGCATCATATTAAAACTTAGGAAAGTCAAAATGAGCTTCTTGTCGCCATTGTGAGGTAGCCCTAGTAGACCTTTCTTTTGTAGGGTAAATTTGATTGGGTTATGAACTTGATATGGAACCCCTTTATGTGAACCTTAAATGTAAATTACTCGATGAGAACGAAGCCTATATTCAAGTGAGTATGGTAAGTGAAGTAGTTCTAGTTAAATTATGAGATTAGATTACAAAGAATTCCCTTCATATTCCTTGGCCATGTGCTTACATGGGATGTGTCTAGTTCTACCATTGGATAGTAGAACACCCTCATCGGAGTAGGTTAGAACTTTGGTTTCCATGTCTTGCTATCATGGTCTATGTCAGTTATTGCCTATTCTCTTCATATGTAATACCTATTAGCATTAGAGAACTTCTATGAAGTTTAGATGGTGGTATGGGATGCTATGTTGACATTGGACAATAGGCTTTGAAGGTGTTAGTTGTAGTTCCTAGGTCTTGTCCAAGACCATTACTTTAATGTCCTTTATGTGATGTATGAGTCTTAAGAAGTAGTGAAAGTAATGATTTAAGTTGAGAAAGTATGTCAAATGAATAAGTACTAACCTAGACTAGTTTAGGTTTGTCTAGTTAATGTGTGAAGGGGGCATAAGAATGGTCACTTTGTATCTTACCTAGATGAATCTTACAAATGATTCTAGCTAAGGAAAAATTGTTGAATATGTGTACATGATCTAAACATAGGTAGTCTTAAAGAATATTTAGGTAGCCATGATGAAGTCAATTATTGACGTAATCTTCATGAGTTACTTAAGTAGGTCTTTTGATAACCTTTTGTAAGATAATGTCATATTATCTATATATTGATGTTTTAAGTGAGAATGATTCTACAGTAGGTAGTATATAGGATCTCTTAAATGTGTGTGTAAGGGACTTTATGTGCAACTGCTTCACAACTCACTCAAGTGAGACTTACAATAACCTTTGGTAGAGGAAATCTCAAGTTCTTATGTTGATATTTTGTAAGTTTGTATGTGTCTCATTATATGAAGTCTTGAGGGTCTTTTAAGCATGCTTAGGGAGGTTGTATGGGTGGTATCTCTTTGTGTTTCTTAGGGGAGTCTTAGGATAACTCTTAGTGAGAACAATACATGTTAGAAAGTGTTAAAAAGGAAAGTAAAGTACTTCACTTTACAGTGAATATGGTTTACTGGAAAGTGGGCTCAAAAATGTGAAGAATGGGTTAAATGTTATCTTATGTGTTTCTAAGTTGATAAATGTTGTTCTTATGATTATTATATGATTTTTAAATGAAACAATGCATATTTCAAATAAATGTCCGTTTTTATGATTTTTATGCATTATGCCATACTTAGTTCATGTGGTAGTACTATTCCATGCTTTACCTATCTCTATAGTAGTTGGTAAGTGAGGAGCATTCGTTAAGGAAGACTTGGACCGTAGCATTGTTCAAGAGAAGTTGAAGTACGTCCTCATTTGACTGGAGGGCTAGACCTCGTTAATGTTTCCAATTGAAGTATCATAATAGAGTAAGAATTTCGATATTCGTATTGTATATGGGTCGTATCCCAAGTATTCTCATGTCTAAGATTGATTATATTGAGACTTAGTATTTCATAAGACTTTATATGTAAGTGTTTTTGAAGAATATGAAATGTTTTGTGAAAAGTTTTTATTCCGCACTACTTTTCATTCTGTATATGTGATGAATGATATGAAAGGGCTTGAACAAGAGCTCCGAGAGGTCAAGTATGTCGGTTGAAATCCAAGATTGCCCCTAAATTCTAGGGTGTGGTTTCAAGATGTCACGATCTTTGTATCAGAGCATAGGTTATTAAAGTAGTTTTAGTAGTTTCACCAAGTTACGCCTAGTAGAGTCTTGACCGTCGCTGTGAGTCGTGACACATCTATGGGCGAGAGGATATAGGACGATAGAGTTTCCTTTCTTTTATACTCCTATGTCGTGTGGTGGAGTTAAAGTTATTACTCTTCTCTTATAGGTTTCCTTGTGTTTCTAGGTACATGAATACGAGGAGGACACTGACTAGGATAGTTGAAGAGAATGATGTGCAAGAGGAGATTAATCCTAGAGTTAGGGAAGTTGAGAAAGTTCTTCAAGGTTCTCAAGGTGATCAAGTCCCTATCCTGGGTGGGGGTTATGATGTCCCAGAGCTGAGTAGGTATATTAGAGAGGCTTTGCTTGCTTTAGCCCGAGCCATGACTACTCAAGTGAATTTGAGTATGGTTACTAGGGTGAATGTTGTGGAGAGCACTATGACGTCTAGGTTGAGAGACTTTGTGAGGATGAATCCTCTTATATTTCTTGGCTCAATAGGAGAGAGGATCCTCAAGAGTTCCTAGATGGAGTGTACAAGGTGTTTAGTGTTATGGGAATTATGTGTAGGGAGAAGGCGGAGTTGGCTTCGTATAAATTGAGGGTTGTTTCTCAAATATGGTACACTCAACGGAAGGATAAAAGGCCGGAGGAGTCAGTTCCTATTGAGAGGGAAGAATTTAAGAAAGCTTTTCTTGGTAAGTACTTTGCCCGTGAGAGTAGGGAAGTTAAGGTAGAGTAGTTTATCAATCTAAAGCAAGGAAATATGAGTGTTGAGGGATACTGTTTGAAGTTCTCTATGTTATCTAGATATGCCCCTCTCTAGTGTCTAATCCGAGGGATGAAATGAGTCATTTTGTGATAGGTGTAGCTGATGTAGTGAGGGAAGAATGTCGTACGTCATTTCTACATGATGATATGACCCTAGCTATACTGTTGGTGTATGCCAATCGATTGAAGATTCGAATCTTACGATGATGTATAGAAACTTGAAAAGGAGTGATTCTATTGATCAAGGGAAACCTTGGTTTAAGAAGGGGTCCCAAGATCAAGAAGAACCTAGGAATGCTAAGGTGAAATTGGAGAAAGGGGTGTGTTCTCAAAATGTAAAACCCACATGTGTCACTTGTTGAAAGAGGTATTATGGTGAGTTTCTAAGGGGTACCGAGCGTTGCTATGGTTGTGGAAAGGATGGACACAAGGTGAGATACTTTCCTAACATTGCTTATAGAGGAAAAGAGGGTCAAGAGTATCAAACCGGATTAGAATGACGATGATGATGAGGGTACTTCCTTGATTTTCTCTCTCTAGTAATACTAGTTCCTTCTAAGTTGGGGAGTATGGTTAGTAGATGGGATAGAAAGTCATAGAACTATGTTGCATGTGCATGGTGTTTAGGAGTTTTGTTGAAATTGAATTTTACGTAAATTCTTGCATTTTTCATTTTATGAAGTCATGATTACGTTTTAAGATATGTTTGTATGATGTTACCTTGCATATTATCATGTTTCTATCATGAATTGCCAAAAGGTTGCATTTTTGAAAAATTTGCTCAATTCATTGCGAGGGTAATGTTTGCTCACTATTAAAATGTTCAAAATTTGACTAATTCATTATTTGGTCTAAAATTGTTGTAATGTGGTTATGTTTGGAGTATATGAGTATGATATTGATTATAAAATGAGTTTTTGTGATTTGAATGAAGATTTGAGTTTGGAAGCATAATGAGTTATAGAATTGTCTTTTAGTCTCTTGTTGCGTTGTGAACCTCTTGATCATTTGAAATTTATGTTTTCTTCTTGATTATATTTTATATGTTATGGTTATGAGCTGTTAATATTATTTCTCTATTATACAAAGTTTTCGGAGAGTGACAAGTGTCATTCGAGGACGAATGTTATCAAAGAGGGGGAGAATGTAAGACCCCAAAAATGACTTAGGTGAACGAGTTCGTAAAATAATGGTAATTATGGTTTAAGTTCCTAAATAGGTCTAAAATATCCTATTGAGACAGTGTCTAAGAGTTTATGTGCATTGGAAGTCAAACGTTAAGGGACGACCAAGACGTTCGGCGACTAAATCACCTATGTGCCTCATATATGGTTGTATGTGTGATTTATAAGGTTATAAGGTCTTTAAAAAAGTTATTATAGCATATATATATAGTTTGTCAAGTTTCGTAAAGTTTGGAGGTCAAATTTCCAAGAACATCAATGACGTTCTAAAGGTTTGCCTTGAAATGGCCTTGTGTGTCTATGCATGTTTCATCTAGTTTTACGTGTTCATTTTTGATGAATTTCATGTGAGAGGTGCTAAATTAATATACGATAACTTTGGGGTTTGAAACGTCCGGGGAAACATCCTCAAGGACCATCAAAGGGTCCTTGAGGAAGGACCCAAAAAGTGGTGCCAAGACTGAATTCAACGACGGAAGGAAAAGACGATCCGTTTGAGGATAAATGGTTCGTCGACTGTCAACCGCCGATGGGCCTGTCTCATGCGTGCAGTACACTGTTATGTGAGGGGTGAACATGTAATTTCACCCCACTTACAAATAAGAGGTTTGGAGGTTCCTATGGGGTCTTTTGGGTATTTTAAGTGTGTATATAAGTCTTTAACAATTAGAAGAATTTATATTTTAAATCAAAACCCCAAATACCCTAGAAATTCCTTAATACTCCATTGAAGCCAAACTCAAGTAAGAGCTTGGATTGAAGTATTGAGTAAAGATTCTTCATCAAATTAATGAATTAGTGAGGTATGTATTTTTATCCCTGAATCTCTCTTCATAAAGGAGCCCAACTCTCAATAAATTTTCTAATGTTTTTCAAAGTCTAATTGTCCAATTTCATGATTTACCATGATTTCTCAAAATTTATTTTTTTAAAATGTTTATTATGGATTTAATTTATTTTTATTGATTATTTTAACCTAAATAACCTATGAACCATGAATTGGATGAACCCTCATGTTTTACTAAGTTATGACTTACTTGAAATTGACCTAATGTTGATGAATTCTAATGTAGATTCATGTGGGCTTTTTATTGATATAATAATGGTAGTAAATTTATATCTAGGTTGCAATATATTGACGAATGTGAAGTAAATTGATTTATTTCATGAATATTGTTAAAATTATATTGAATTTGTTGGTTATGGCCATGGGTAAGGGCCTTGTGATATCGAGTGTGGTGATTTAATATTGGGTTGAGGTGTTGAGGATTATGTGGTGGTAAGCTGCCCTATTTAATTTATTTATTGTTTATTATATTTCAATTATATTGTGATTGGTATGGTCCATTTATGGAGGCGGTGTTATGTGTTTTACTTGCAAATGATGTGGCCTTGTCGGAGTTATTCTAAGTAATATGATGATAATGGCCTTGTTGGGAAACTAATTTAATTATTATAATCATTATGTGATGTATGATAATATATAATTACATGATAAATAATGTAAAAGTAGTTGTGTTTTTCTGTTGATGTTATGTAGGTGATCATGTTAGACTATGACTAAGGCTTTGTGTGTATAGTCTTAGGGTTGATACTTGGTTATTCCTACTTGACTATATGATTCTGTGATGTTCATATTTATAATTATAAGGTAGTGTATAGGTTGACTTAAAGAGTATATGGTTATGTCTATGTGTTTCTAGAATTACATGTATTATTAGTTAAAGTGGGGTATATGGTGTGTTGTCTTGGTTGACTTGTTTTCTTTGCTTGATGTATGTACGAATGTGAATATGTGAAATCTTGACTTAGGATGCTAAAGTCTCTTAGTCTTGAATGTATTAATGACATCTGACCTTAAATGATGTTAAAAACGTCTTCTATGTGAAACTCTAAACCTAGTGGTAAGGTTATGAATGTTGAAGTAGAAAGTTGTAATGGTAATGATAGACTTACGGTTTTGGCTGGGAAGACATCATATTAATCCTTAGGAAAGTCATGATGAGCTTCTTGTCGCCATTATGCGGTAGCCCTAGTGGATATTTCTTTGGTAGGTTAAATTTGATTGGTTGATGAACTTGATATGGAACCCCTTTATGTTAACCTTAAATGTAAATTATTCTATTAGAACGAAGGCTAGCACCGAGTGAGTATGTTAAGTGAAGTATTTCTAGTTAACCAATGAGACTAGATTACAAAGAATGCCCTTAATATTCTTTAACCATGTGCCTACATAGGATGTATCTAAGTTTTACCATTGGCAAGTAAAACACCCTCATCGTAGTAGGTTAGAACTTCAGATTCCATGTCTTGGTATCATGGTCTATCTCGTTTGGTGCCTATTCTCATCATATGGATTACCTATTAACAATAGAGGAGTTCTATGAAGTTCAGATGGTGGTATGAGACGCTATCTAGACATTGCACAATATGGTTTGAAGGTGTTAGTTGGAGTTCCTTGGTCTTGTCCGAGACCATTACTTGAATATCATTCATGTGATGTATGAGTCTTAAATGATTTAGTTAAAGTAATGACATATGTTAAGAAAGTATGTAAAATGAATAAGTACTTATCTAAAGTAGTAAAGGGTTGTCTAGTAATGGTGTGAAGGGGGCATAGGAATTGTTACTTTGTATCTTACCTAGATGAGTCTTAAGAATGATACTAGTTAAACAAAAATGGTTGAACATGTAGACATCATCTAAACTTAATTCGTCTTAAGGATTTTGAAGTGGTCAATCATGGACGTTATTTTCTTAATTTACTTAAGTAGGTCTTTTGATAGCCTTTTGTAACTTAATGTAAAATTATATATATATTTATGTTTTAAGTTAGAATGATTCTAGTGTAGGTAGTCTATAGGATCTCTTAAGTGTGTTTGCAAGGGATTGTATGGGCGGTCGCTTCACAACTCACTCAAGTGAGACTTAGAATAACCTTTTGTAGAGGAAATATCATGTTCTTATGTTGATATTTGTAAGTTTGTATGTGTCTCATTATAAGAAGTCTTGAGAGTTGCTTAGGCATGCTTAGGGAGGTTTTATGGGCGGTCTCTCTTAGTATCGTCTAGGTGAGTCTTGGGATATCTTTTAGTTAGAAAATTACATATTAGGAAGTGTTGAAAATGTAGGTAAAGTACTTCACTATTATAGTAAATATGACTTACTGTAAAGTGGGCTAAAAAAAGTGAATAACTGGTTAAATGTTATATTTTGTGTTTCTAAGTTGATATATCTTGTTCTTATGATTATAATATCATTTTGAAATTAAAAGACGCATATTTCCAATAAATGTCCATTTTCACGATTTTTATGCATTATGACATACTTAGTACATGTGGTTGTACTAATCCATGCTTTATCTATCTCCATTATTGTTGGTAGGAGAGGAGCATTTGGGAAGGAAAACTTGGACCATAGCATGGTTAAAGAGAACTTGAACTATGTCCTCATTTGACTAGTGGGTATAGATGTCTTTTATGTGTCTTATTGAAGTATTATAATAGACTAAGTATTTCTATATTCGTATTGCATATGGGTCGTGTCCCAAGTATTCTCGTGTCTAATATTTATGAGATTGAGACTTTGTATTTCCTATGACTTTATATGAAAGAGTTTTTAAAGACTATGAAATGTTTTGTGAAAAGTTTTAATTTCGCACCACTTTTCATTATGTATATTCGATGAATGATATGAAATGCTTGTACAAGAACTCCGAGAGGTCAAGTACGCCGATTAAAAACTGAGATTGCCGCTAACTCTTAGGGTGTGGTTTCGGGATGTGACAGATCTAACTATTCAAAAATACACTTTTCGGTCCACGTCTTTTCTACGAGCATCTATTTCGATACATGTAGAGGGACTAATGGGAGTCTCGAATTCTTTACCTTTCTCAAGTCAAATTTTTTGATTCGTTGTTAAACGTACTTCGATTAGATGATGAAAGTTCCATTAGTCGAGTGCTTTAATTGTAGTCCAAATAAGAATGCGAGTTCTTCCATTAAGCTCATTTCAAATTCTCCTTTGATGAGATTTGCAAAGTTCTCAGACAAAGATGGGTTAGATCTACCCAAAATAATATTATCAAGATATATTTGAACTATGAGAATATATAAACCTAATCTTTGAATAAAAAGGATTGTATCGATTTTCCCCATTTAGAAATTTTTGTGAAGAAGAAATGTACAAAGTAATTCATACCATGCTTTTGGACCCTGTTTGAGGACATAATGCACTTTTGACATCTTGTACACAAAATCATGACAAGAGGGATTCTCAAAACCCGGGGTTGTTTGACAAAAACTTCTAATTTTATAAATCAATTTAAAAAAGCATTTTTTACATCCATTTGAAATTATTTAAAATGCTTAAAGGATGCTTATGCAAGAAATATATACATGGATATTTACCTTGCTACGGGAGCAAATTTTTTATCGTAGTCAACACCTTCTTGTTGAGAGTACCCTTGTGCAACTAGTCTGGCCTTGTTCTTTATTTTCTTGTCGTCTTCATCTTACTTGTTGCTAAATACCCATTTAATTCCCAGAACTGAGCAGTTCTTTGGTCTCTCCGTGAAAGTACATACTTGATTTCTTTCAAGATGATCAAGTTCCTCTTGCATTGCTTGTACTCATGGTTCATCTTCCATAGCTTCATTTATTCTTTTTTGTTCTATTTGAGATATATTCCTTTTCATAGAGAGGATGTGTCAAGATTTTCTCATATGGTTTCTCAAGAATGTAATTCTAAGGATATTTTTCATTATGTCTCTATTATCTAGGAATACTGGCCTTCTCACTATGTGTAGTCGAGTGCTCTGCTATGATAGTCGACTTCCCACTGCATGGCTTGTAGAAGGCCCTTGATTGTAACATTTTGGAAAGTTTTATATCTACTGAAGAGCCCAACAGGTCTTTATGAATGCGTATTGGGGATACATAGGCATTCTAATGCCCAATATTGAGAAATATTGGGCACAGTAAGGGGTAATAGCCAATTTCTATATAATATCCAATAAGCAAAATATTGGGCATATTAGATAATATTGGCTTTAAGGGTGTTAGCCATATATCTACGTATTAATGCGGTGGTTTAGAAAATGTACCTACAATGAAGACCCTCAACTAAAATTCAGAAATTCATCAGTTGCAAACACATTAGGTACTAGACATATAAGTGTCAAGCCTAGTACCCTAAGTACATAACCATGTAAAATGATCATATAGCCGTGCCCAAGGACTTTGTGAAGGTCCTTGGTACAAATAATAAACATTGCCAAGGAAACATAAATAACAGTTAGTTAGGAAAGTACAACCAACACTGTTCAAGCACATGTGTAAGACATGTGAAGAAGCGGCCAATGGAGGGGACCACCCTAGCCGAATTCAGTTAGGGTACTTACGGGGAAATGTGCACAAGGGACCACTCCATGTGGGGCCTAACTTCCTGAAAAATTATAGACTCAAACCTATTGATATTAATAGATAAATTACCTTAGTCCAAACGAAATAAACTAATTAGTGCACTCGACATCCAATACTTAACAGGGTGACACTAACCTAGTAACTAGTTAAGGAGATAACCTAGTAACTAACCTAGGATACTCCAAAAGGTTGGTTATGGTCCTAATCACATAGGGATAATTTATTAATTACCCTAGGATACTTAATTAATTAATTTATAAACATAATTAATTAATTTAAATGGACAAAACTTAAATCATAAAGCAATTTCAAGATTTCGGTTAAGACAACGTAGTACCTAACCTAGGATTGTCCAAAAGGTTGTTATGGTCCCAATTAATTAGGAATACTTTTGTAATTACCCTAGGAAAATTAATTAATTAATTATAAAATTAATTAATTCATTCAAAATGGGAGAAACCTAAATCACAAAGCAATATCAGATTTCGGTTAAGGCAAGGAAAAGACAACTTAGTACCTAACCTATATAATCCAATTGATTAGTTATGGTTATAAAGAATTTAGGGTACTTTAGAAATTACCCTAGGTCACTTATTTATTTAAAATATCCTTTTAATTAATTAAATTAAAGGGGCAAAAAAACGAAAAATCTTACATTAAACTAGTACAAGTCAAGAAACATCCTAGTACTTAACCTAGGATTGTCCAAAACGGTTAATTATGATTCCAATGACTTAAGGTACTTTATTAATAACCTTATGTCCCTTAATTAACTAAATTAATTATTTAATTAATTAATTTAAAGCGTGAATATGAAATTCTTGGGAAAAATTTCAGATTTGACTAAGTATTGTGTTTTCCTAGTTCTAGTCAATCAAGGAGGGGTTTTTCGTAAATAATTTATTTATTTATTTATTTAACTTATTAAGACTTAGTTGAATGAGTCAAGATATGTTCCTAAACCTAAAAAATCATTATCAAACTCATAGAAAAGGTGACGCAAAATAGTAAGCAAGCGTACAAAAGAAAAACAGAAAATACCATTGCTTCTCTTAGGAGATTTCAAGGCTTTCTTCAAGGTTTCATACAAGGTGGTCTTCGTAGAATAAATTATACATAAGGTATGGGTTTCTCTACTTTTCTTATTTATCCAATATAACTTTCTTTCCAACGATTCAAAGATCTTTAAACTAGGGTTGTTCACTTTCTCATCGAACTTGTGTTCCCTAGTGTCCTTTTCTATTTCAATGTTGAATACAATATAGATCATGTTGTTGGTATGTGGTGGTTTCTGATTTTATGTGTAATGTTATTGAATAATAAATTTTGAAGGAATCTATGAACTTAAGATCGTATGAATCATATGTTTACAACGTGAATTAAGAATCGATCATATTTTAGTCCGTAAATGCCGAATGTAGATGTGAGTGTGAAAAATGTTGACTTTCTGTTTTGTAAAGTTATGAGGATGCTAAAGTAATCAAATGATAATATTATTCTTTCCAATATGTCTTAAACACGTGACCCTAAAGTCATGAACTAAGACTAATTAAAAAGGATCTCTATGAAATCACATCTTGAATGAATTGGCTATCTGGTTCCAATAAAATTTGCTAACACTATTTGGTAAAAAAGAATGCATGTTAATGAATGAGGGCTTATGTAAATTATTGAAAGATTGGGTAAGGGTTCATACATATTCAATTTAAATATGAACATCCGTAAAATTGACTTATGCCAATAAATTAACATCCCAAATCTTGAGACAATACTAATCATATGCCAATTCTTGTGTAGTAAGAGTATCAAGTATATTATAAGCACTTGCAATGTAACTTAATGAATCCATAACCAAGGGTATTTCCATTAATTAGGACAACTACAAACATGCTCTACAATAATGAACTGTGAACATGTGTACCTCATAGAAAGATGTGCTCATTGTACACAAACGATGAAATGAAGCCAATACACTAAAGTAAAGAAGTAACGTGAGTTATAAAATAATTAATGGGGTCTAAGTTAAGTAAGTGACCAGAATGAGGTTATAAAGAATGTGAGACAAGTCTTACTCAAACATAAGTTAATATGTTAAAAGCATAATCACGAATGAAGGTGTTAGAACGTGTGAGACTAGTTTCCTTAACACCTAAGGATAATATTTAAGGATAATTCACATTAATTATTGTAAAGTAAGGATGATATGCAAGGACAATTCACATTCATCAATGTATATTAAGGATGATATGTAAGGACAATTCACAATTCATCGATGTAATATAAGGATGAAAAGAAATCAAAAGAGTAATTTAATCTTAATCTACAAGCAAGATTCCATAAAGCTTGGGTCAACTCTAAAAGATAAAGAAGATTATGAATGTTAGCATAACACCGATAGACTAGTTATGAGCATATGCTAGCAGTGTAAGTGTCATGCAACGAGGCTACCACAGAGGTGGATAAGTAGTGTCAATAAGTTTCTAATCTTCGAACTATGTCTAGAAAACATAAGAACTAGCCACTAGTTTCCACCGACACGAGCTAGGCATGTACGGTTTCACCTTGGCCGGTGATTCCACCCCTTTTCGGTTTAAGGCAAACACAAAATTTCATATTTAGCTCACATGATCTTTATCGGTTAATGATCACTACATGTTCTTGGTTCACTATAGCCGTGAGACACTACTTTTCGGTGTGGAGTGAACTCTTGAGATGGATTTTCCTTAGCCAGGGATCACCCCTTTTAGGTATGGGACAGACACCGAATTCCATGAGTAGCTCACATGGTCTAAGATTCAATTTAACCGGTGAATCCCGTCTTTTCACGGTGGGGGAGACACTGGATTTCAGGTTAAGCTCACATGATCTTATTCCTAGTGATGTCACTATGAAAGTGAGAATGGTGATGATGATAGAATGTATGTATAAAGTGAGCAATGATGAAGATCTTAAGAATGTAAAGTGTCAATATTACACTAATGAAGTTTCAACAAATAATTGGAAAAGCCAAAGAAGATTAGCTTATAATGACTTCTTATATAATGCCAATAAAGGAAAGTAGAAATCAATGTTAATTAAATACCTCATAACTTCCCTAACATTAAAGTAATGAAACAAATGACATGGACAATATAGAATGGCTTATGAAATGCAATGAATATATAGTGTAAAGAATGACTCACTATAATGTAGGGAAATCATTCCTTAGTCCTAGATTAACTTACATCGATTCATTATGGGTATGAGACTACAATGAATCATTACACTTGTAAGTAAAACATAGGACTAAAGGAATTATTGAACTACACAACAAGAAAAAGAAAAAGACTTAAAATAAGTTAAGTATGGAGGACAGAGCACTCGGGTTAGGGGGACTTAAAATTTCAAATCTTAGCCCAAGGGGTTCTAAAATTATGATTATGATACTAATGTGTTGCAATCATATGTAAAATGAGTTGTGTGTTTTGAATGCATTAAAATACATCATATTCAAATAAAAATTCACAAATAATCAATTAGGAAAGTCTAATAACTAGACTTTCAAGAAATGACATATTATTTAGGAAGATCTTTCATTGATCACACATAGCTTTATGTCTATGTGTGAATACACCCATACTTAGTACATGTGGTGTACTAACCCCATACTATTTTCTATTTTTATAGGTGCATGTAAGAGGATAGATTGACGACACTTGTTACGGTTTGGATTTCAGCGTTTCTCAAAACCATTTGGTAGATCCTTTTGATTTCCAGGATGCTACAGTCTTAGTCTAGCATTAGTTATACAAATTGCTAGTGGATGTTTTCCCTAGCGTTTATTTCACATTTCATTTCGAACCTTTTGATGTAAGGCCGTTTTGCCAACATAATATATTCTATTCATCGTTTGTTTTGAAATGTTCTTGATATTAGATGGTTGTCTATCGATTTTGTGATTAGTATATAATTTTTAATACCTAATAACTATATAAAGTCTAAGTAAACTTCATATGTTTAAATTTTTTTAAATTTTCCTCAAATTTAACTATATGAATATGATGAATTCAAGATGAGGCTTGTTTGCAATCTCTGAGAGGTCAACAACGCCGGTTGCAGTTCGGATTACAGAATCCGAGTCGTGACAATGTTGGTATTAGAGCATGAGGTTAAATTATCTAGGATCTAAAGATCAACACAACCACGGTGCGTAGTTTCTAGCTTATGGTTATGAAGTGCACCACAATTACAACTTTGTGACTACGCGATGATAGGAAATTCTCCCTTCTTCTACTCTTTATCGTGCTATCTAGAGCTTTGACAATTTGTGTCATTCTAAGTATATGATATCTTTCTTGTGTGAACGCGTTGAAGAATACACACAATAATTAAGATGGCCAAGTGGTCTAAGACGCCATAATCAAGATCTGGCCTTCCAAAGAAAAGGCAATGATGGAAATGCCCAGCGTGACCGAAAGACTTTGTAACAACCCTAAAAATGGATATGCTAAATAATGCTTAATGCGTCTAGAATGCCTACGATTAGACCGGTTTCTTAATGATTGATGCGCGTAAAACAGAACTCTAAACCCTTGCGACATCCAAGAAAACTAACTTGGGGATTTAGTTGAGCTAGGAAAGGTTGGGTCTAGCCATGTAGATCTCCTGAATATGAAGATTTACTCGAATGAGTCTTTACCAGACTAAAAAAGGGTACATCTTAAGTTTGGAGGGTCTAGGGGTAAAATGGTCTTTTTCCAGGCTAAGGGTAATATTGTAATTACCCTAAATATATAATTTATTATTAAATTGATAAGTTGGAGGAGTATTTTGGGTAAAGAGGGCTGAAATTTCCCTTTTAGCAAAACCTTGCAGCACCCGGGTTCAAATCCAGGTGGGAGCAATGACTTAATTTGTTTTATTTAAATTAGTAGATTAATTTAATAAATTAATAATTGATGTCTGATTTAAAAAAAGGAAAATCATATTTTATTTAATAATTATTAATTTTTAATTTATTTGATTAAGTCTTCCCAACAAGTCCTAGTTCTTAGGGGACACTACCTGACAATTCTCTCTTTCACGCCTATATATCTATCTCTCACGTCTGCCTCTCTCACAACTTCACGTTTTCGATCTTTACAAAACATAAACAATAGTTCTTCACACTTGAAGAAATTACAAAAATACAAATGAAGAAGCTAATCTAAGAAACGAAAACTTAACGAAATTTTGAGTCTGGTAAGGTGTAAGATTTGTTGGTGGACATGAATTGGTGGAGGGTCTTTGGGAAGAAAGTTCAAGGTTTGAACTTCAAAAAAAGGTATGGGTTTTCTTACTCTTGGTCCTTTTCCCAAGAGACCCTTAGGATTCAGATGAATCTATTCGGAAAGCTAGATTTGTTCCCCGTTGCATGTCCCTATCACTGGCTCCCATCGATTTGTAGGTTGGGTATGTTTGCTGGTAGAATTTAGGGAAATAATTTTGTGATGATAACGTTCATGTATGTATGTTCGAAGTTATGTGAATATTAAGCATGTTGTCCGAAACTATGTGTTTATGTGTGTGCAATGTGTAGCTGTGACATATACTCTTGGTTTGAAGTTCGAAAATGACATGTTATGGTTGTATTCTTACATGAACAAACCTATATAAATCATGATGTTCATATGAAGTATAATGTGTCTGATTTTAATGGAAATTACTAGCCAAAAGAATCTATGAAAATGCACCTAAAGATGTACTAAATGATCTATGAGTTACCCTAAAAACTAACATGTAAATGTTGATGAAAATGAGTTTAAAAAAGTATATAATTTGCAGCATCTTGTTGATGAGTTTCGGCCATGTTAAGTGGTGTATCATGCTATGTAAAATGAATTAAAACGAAGTGAGGTCAATGAGAATCGAACCCGTGACCTCACCATGTTAAAAAGCTTAAAAGTAAAGTTATAGAAAAAGAATGTGGCATGTGGGATTCGAATTTGTGTGCAGTGACCAAAACATGAAAAAAATAATGAAAACAAAAATGAGAGATGTGGGGTTCAAACCCACAACCTCTCGGTCAGACTTAAGGATGATATAAAAGAAAAATAAAATTTGAGACATGAGGGAATCGAATCCATGAAAACTCTGTTGAATAAAGGAAATTAAGTAGAAAAATCAAGTGGGGCTGTGGGGATTCAATCCCACACCCTCTCGGTCAAACTTAACTTTTGTAAGAAAATAAAGAATAAAAGAAAATGAGGTTGTGGGGGTTTGATACCACATCCTCTTGGTCCCAAACCAAAAAAACAATTAAGAAATTCAGGAAAAACAAAGATAAGTCCTTGGGGCTCGACCATGGGTCCTCAAGCTGAGTGGATCAAACTAAAATGAATAAAAATGTAAGTGTTGTCCAAGGGATTCAAAATCAGGTTCTGCTGACCGAATTCTGTATTGACACAAAAGTCTTACGTAAGTAAATATTCAATAAATGCTGCCTCAAAAGATCAAAATCAATATCTTGGCATATCTACAATATATATAAGTCTTGTACCACATGCTATTGGGTAAACATAAATCACTTAGAAAAACTATGAATGAAGCCTCATGACTTGTATGTGTGGACTCATAAGTATATCGTACGCTTAAAAGTAAGTGACCTAATATGTATGTGATAAATTGATATAACCCTAGAAGGGTCAGGTAAGAGTGTGAAACACACTAAATGGTCAAGTGCATTGGCATACGATAAAATGAACATTCACGTGAAGGGGTGAGTAATTATGAAAAGATAATGTGTTAAAGTTAATAAACGAGGTGATAACACTATAAGAGGCTAGTGTGAAAGATGAGAGCAATATCAAATGAGCCTAAGTAAATGTTACCAAAACGTACTCACCTATGATAGTGTAAATTTAATGAAGAGACTAGTCTCTATGAACACTCTAATGAAAGCATTGAAGTTAATGCATACTTAATAATAATTATGAGATAAGGAATCATCTAATGAGCTATGACGTCCTCATGCTAGAACTCGCTTCTGTGGCGTATGAGTTGAATGTAATGGAACTTTATACTAAGCACCGATAGACTAGCTATGAGAGGTGATGCCTACTTTCAATAAGGGTGGAGGTTCACGTAACCTTCATGACATGAGAATGTCTGGCATGCCGGGTATGGGTCTCCTTATATCTCTTAGATTTCGAACCTATACTGCCAATTTAGAGTTTTGGCATGGTTTAATTTCCATGTACGCTAGCATGTTTTGGGTCACTTTGGCTGGTGATTCCACCTCTTTTTGGTGTGGGGGAGACACTGGATTTCATGATGTTCACATGATCTATGTTGCTTAATGTTGAAATTCCTAAAAGTAAAAATGAGTCCAACCTCAAATGTTGCACATAATGAAATAGATGATGCCAAAGGTGTTAGGACAGGATAATAAAGAGGTAACCTAGACTCAATTAATGAAACTAGGTTATTCTTGACCATTACACAACAAACTCGAAGAGAGTCTTAATACTACATCCTAGGTATAACTAGTGGTTGAACTAGTATATGAAGGAATGGAACAAATTATGTATGAACGAATGAAGCAAACTCTGTGTTTGCTAAAGAAGTCTCCCTAGTTGAGGACCAATATGTTGAATCCTCATTTTAGGAAGTCTTAATGTCAAGTCCATGATTCCAAGGTCTCATGGCATATGATTGAATGATATGAAATATGTTATCTATTATATGAAATATGATATGTTCTATATGTAATATGTTATGTGATGTATGCAATATGATACGTCGGATGATACATGTTTCTCTCATGGCATGACTTTCCTAATCAAAATTTGGCAAGTCCAATGACTTGACTTTCCATAAATCATGTTGTTAGAAAAGAGTTATTCTTACTCACGCATGTACATGGTGTGTGCTTTCATATACCCACACTTAATACAAGTGTGTACTAATACCATACAATATCTACCTTTATGTGCAATCACTTGTGTACGTTAAAGCTTGCACTACGCCGTTGTAGCTATCCGGACGTGGAGCTTTTATCCAGATTCGATAGGCCCTCATGATTTAGAGGATGACTACTTTATTTTATAGCTTAGATGTAGGCACTAGCTAGTGGAGCATGTTTCACTAGTGTTTCATTTGCACTTTCATTTCAGACATTGTATTGTAAAAATACGTTAATATAATCATGAACTATTTCTTTCATCTGATGATCTTAATATTAGATGGTTTATTTTGCACATTTATGAGTTTAAGTAGAATTACTTAAATGAATGTTAAGTAAGAAAAAGTTCAAATTTTTTGATAAAATTAACCTAGATGAAGTAACAATGACGTATGAAGGCTTGTGTTTGACCATTGAGAGGTCAACGACACTGGTCTCGTGTAGGGTCTAGATTCAAGTCATGAAAAAGTTTGTATCAGAGCACTAGGTTAAATTCTGAGGATACTAAGTTCACATTAACCACATTGAGCAATTTCTAGGTTATGGTAGTGAAGTTCACCACTATCCTGAATTTCCTGAATTAGAGATTGCATGATGCATAGGAAAAATTTCCTTCTTCTGAACTTATCATTCCTTCTCTAATGTCTGATTTCTTGGTGTTAAGAGCGTTTCTAAAATAAACTCTTGAGATTCAAAAAGATGAATACGAGGATAAACAGAGGCAGAGAAATTGGAGGAGCAGCTCCTAGGGAAAATATAGTTCCTCCACAGGCTCCAGGTTCTATAATGGATGCCTTTTAACCCTATTGGGTTGACAGATTGAGAAGTGAGGACAACCTTGGTACATATGGCCCAAGCCATCACTTTACAACATCATGCTATGACAGCACAGGCGGAGCAACAAGGTTTTCCCAGGAAGAACCCACCTGCCAGCAACATGGCTAGTAGGTTAAGGTACTTCACGAAGATGAATCCTCCCGTTTACACTGGATCGAAGATTGCATAGAATCTCAAGGAAAAGTGCAGGGTAGCTATGCTTCCTGCGAGCATGGGACTTTCCAAGCTTATGGTCCATGTACAACAAGTGGAGAAAAGCAAGAAGAGGAAGCATACAAGGGCAGGGAACATGTAAAGTCAAGTTGAGAAGAATTTTTGAAGGAAGTGTAGTACTGAAATCAGGGATAAGCCCAGGTTTATGAAGGGACTCTCCCACAAAGGGGATTCAAGTTCATCAAAGGGTCTAGTTTCTTCTCAAATATTGATATTCGTTCATGGTACCATCAACTTAGGGTTAGGGATGGAGATATCCTAAAGACAGCCTTTCGTACTGGTTATGGTCATTATGAGTTTCTAGTTATGTCATTTGGTCTCACTAATGTACCTGATGTATTTATGGATCTCACGAATAGGGTCTTCTATGAGTATCTCGACTCTTTCATCATAGTATTCAATTATGACATTCTGATCTCCTCTAAGACAAAGGAAGAGCATGAACAACATTTGAGACTAGCCTTGCAGGTAATTAGACAACATCAGTTCGATGCCAAATTCAGCAAGTGTGAATTCTTGCTTAGATCAATGACCTTCCAGGGTAATGTTGTGTCCGACAAAGGTTTAAAGGTAGACCCCACGAAGACTGTGGCTGTTAGAATTAGTAGAAATCACTTACTTCCACAGATATCCATAGCTTCTTGGTATTGGCTGATTATTATCACAAGTTCGTGGAGGATTTTTCTTCAATTGTTGCCCCACTCACAGCTTTAACGAAGAAGAAAGTCATGTTTGAATGGGCGGAGACTTGTGAGAAGAGTTTCCAGGAGCTCAAGGACAGACTCACTTCATCTTCGGTGCTTAGATTGCCTAAGTATGGAGAGAATTACAATATTTATTGTGATGCATTTAGGGTTGGTTTGTGTTGTGTTCTTATGCAGGGTGGTAAGGTGATAGCTTATGCGTCAAGACAGATCAACGTTCATTAAAAGAATTATCACACTCATGACCTAGAGTTGGCAGCTGTGGTGTTTGTACCTAACCTGTGGAGTAAATACTTGTATGGAGTGCATGTGGATGTGTTCACAGACCATAAAATCTCAAGTACGGGTTCACACATAGGGAGTTAAATCTATGTCAGCGGAGGTGGTTGGAGCTGTTTAAGGGATATGACATGAATGTCCACTACTATCCGGGTAAGGCTAATATTGTAGTTGATGCTTTGAGGAGTATGAGCATGGAAAGTACAACCCACGTTTAGGATGAGAAGAAGGAGATGGTGCAATATGTACATAGACTAGCTAGACTGGGTGTGCAGTTAGTTGACTCTACTATTGGGGGTGTTTTAGTTCATCCTATATCTGAATCATCCTTAGTAGTTGAAGTCAAGAAGGATCAGCATCTTGATCCAGTTGGTGGAGTTGAAGGACTCAGTGTTGATAAAGATTAATGAGTCTTTTGCTTTGGGAGGTGACGACGTACTTAGTTACCGAGACAGGTTGTGTGTACGCGATGTGGATGATTTGTGGACTAGGATTGTTGCAGAGGCCCATGGTTCTAGATATTCCATACATCAAGGTTCCACCAAGATGTACCATGACCTTAACTAGATCTATTGTTCGGATGGCGTGAAGAAGGACATTGTTGAATATGTGGCCAAATTTCCTAATTGTCAACAAGTTAAGGAAGAACAACTTAAGCGTGGCAGTCTTACTCAGATGATTGAGGTTCCGATTAGGAAGTGGGATGCCATTAATTTAGACTTCGTGGTTGGTCTTCTGAACACTAGGAGACAACGTGACTCCATATTGGTTATTGTGGACAAGATGACTATGTCTGCCCACTTTATCCTTGTAAAGTCTACTTATAAAGCCAAGGATTATGCGAGACTCTACATTGATGAGATTGTCAAATGGTATTGGATTCGTTTGTCGATCATTTTAGATAGAGGAGCTCAGTTCACTTCACATTTATGGAGATCCTTCAAGAAAAGCTTAGTCACACAAGTAAAGCTTAGTACTGCGTTGCATCCTAAGACTGAGGGTCAGGAAGAGCGCACCATTAAGTCATTGGAAGACATATTGAGAGACTGTGTGATTGACTTTAGAGGTAGTTGGGACGACCATCTGCCTTTGATAGAGTTCTCGTATAATAACAATTATCACTCCAGCATTGGTATAGCACCGTTTGAGGCATTGTATTATAGGAGGTGTATGTCTCCTATTGGGTGGTTTGAGGTTTTAGAGTAATCCATTTTGGGTCTTGAAATCATTTATGAGGCCTTAGAGAAGATCAGGTTGATTAAGGACAGGGTGGCTCCTGCTTAAAGTCGGCAGAAGTCATACGCATGCAACAGAAAATGGCCCTTAGAGTTTTATGTTGGTGACCAGGTCTATTTCAAGATATCACCTATGAAATGGGTGATGAGGTTTGGCAGGAAGGGGAAGTTGAGTGTGAGGTATGTTGGGCCATATGAGATCCTACAACGTGTGGGTGAGGTGGCCTATGAGTTTGCATTGCCTACGAAGCTAGCTTCTGTCCATCCAGTCTTTCATGTTTCCATGTTAAAGAAGTGCCTAGGTTATCCAATATTGATTCTATTGATGGAAGGATTGGGGGTCGATGAAGACTTATCCTATGATGAGGTACCTATTGAGATTTTAGACAAAAAGATCAAGCATCTTAGGAACAGGAAGACTGCCACAAAGAAGATGTTGCGGAGGAATCATCTTTTTGAGGGTTCAACATTGGAGGCCGAGGCCGATATGAGACCCCGCAACCCTCATATATTCAGCTATTGAGGTTAGAGTTCCTACTCTTAAGTCTAAGTTTCCTTAACTCTCCCTTCTTTGTTGCTATAGCTTGATTGTGTATAGTAATTGTGTCATGATTCAACTGGCATTACACTGATAATGTAATAACCCTATAACAAATGGATATGCTAATTAATGGTTAATGCATCTAGAATGCCTACAATTAGACCGAGTTCACACGGATTGATGCGTGTAGACTCAGACCTCTTAACCCTTAGGACATCCAACCCAACTAACTTGGAGAGTTATTTTAGCTCTGAACGGTTGGGTCCATCCATTTAGGGCTCCCGAATATGATGATTAACTCGGATGAGTCTTTATTGGAGTTAAAAAGGGATAATGTTAAGTTTTGATGGTGTAGGGGTAAAATGGTCTTTTTCCAGACTAAGGGTAGTATCTTAATTACCCAAAATATGTAATTATTTATTAAACTAATAAGGTGGAGTTGTATTTTGGGTAGAGAGGGCTGAAATTTCCCTTTTAGCAAAATCTTACTCCATTCGATTTCGAACCTAGGTGGGAGCAATGATTTTATTTCTTTTATTTAAATTATTAGACTAATTTAACAAATTAGTAATTAATGTATGGTTTAAAAAAAACGGAAAATCAGATTTTATTTATTATTTGTTAATTAGTAATTAATTTGACTAGGTCTTGCCGACAAGTCTTACATATAAGGGGACACTACCTCACACTTCTCTCTTACACGCCTATCTATCTATCTCTCACGTCTGCCTCTCTCTCAACTTCACATTTTCTCTTTATAAAACAGAAAACAAAACAAAAGTTCTTCACACTTGAAGAACTTACAAAAATACAAACGAACAAGCTAATCTAAGAAACGAAAAGTGAAAAAAATTTCTAGTCTGGTAAGGTGTGAGATTTGTTGGCGGACGTGAATTAGTGAAAGGCCTTTGGGAAGCGATTTCAAGGTTTGAACGTCAAAATAAGGTATGGTTTTGTTACTCTTGGTCCTTTTCCCAAGAGACCTTTAGGACTCAGATGAATCAATTACGAAAACTAGGGTTGTTTCCTGTTTCATATCCCTGTCAGTAGCTCCCATCGATTTGTAGTTTGGGCATGTTTGCTGGTAGAAATTAATTATGTAATGTGTTTTCATTATGATAACGTTCATGTATGTATGTTCGGAGTTATGTGACTATTAAGCTGCTGTCCGAAACTATGTGTTTATGTGTGTGTAATGTGTAGCAGTGACATATACTCTTGGTTTGAAGTTTGAAAATGACATGTTATGGTTATATTCTTACGTGCACAAACTTGTATAAATCGTGATGTTCATATAAAGTATAATGTGTCTGACTTTAATGGAAATTATTAGCCCAAAGAATCCATGAAAATGCACCTAAAGATGTACTAAATGATCTATGAGTTACCCTAAAAACTAACATGTAAACGTTGATGAAAATGAGCTGAAAAACGTACATAATTTCCAGCATCTTGTTGATGAGTTTCGGCCAAGCTAATTGTTTATCATGCTATGTAAAATGAATTAAAAATAAGTGAGGTCAGTAAGAATCGAACCTGTGACCTCACCATGTTAAGAATCATAGAAGTAAAGTGATAGAAAAAGAATGTGACATGTGGGATTCGAACCCCTGTGCATTGACCAACAAAAGAAAAAGATAATGAAAAACAAAAATGAAAAGTGTGGGGTTAGAACCCACAACTTTTCTGTCAGACTTAAGAATGAATTAAAAGAAAAATAACAGTTGAGGCATGTCGGAATCAATCCCATGAAATCTCGACTGAATAAAGGAAATCAAGTAGAAAAATAAAGCGGGGTTGTGGGTGTTGGATCCCACACCCTCTCGGTCAAACGAAAATGGTTTAAGGAAAAAGAGAATAAAAGAAAATGAGGTTGTGGGTGTTCGATCCCATGTTCTCTTGGTCCAAAACAAAAAAAAAATAAAGAAATTAAGTGAAAAGGAAGAGATGGCATTGGGGATCGACCTTGGGTCCTTAAGCTGAGTGGATAAAACTAAACTTAATAAAAATTTAAGTGTTGTCCAAGGGATTAAAAATTGGGTTACCTTGCAAAAATTCCGTATTGACACATATGTCATACGTAAGTAAATATTTAATGAATGTTGCCTCTAAAGATCAAAATCAATATCTTGGCACACCTAAAAGATGCATAAGTCTTGTACCACATAATCTTTGGTAAACATGAATCACTTAGACAAGCTATGAATGAGGCCTCATGGCTTGTATGTGTGGACTCATAAGTCTAGCATACATTTAAAATTGAGTGATCCTAAGATGTATGTGATAAATTGATGTAACCCTAGAAGGGTTAAGTAAGAGTGTGAAACACAATAAATGGACAAGTGCATTGGCATATGATGAAATGAACATTCATATGAAGGGGTGAGTAATTATGAAAATCAAATGTGTTAAATTTGATGAATGAGGTGATAATAGTATATGAGGCTAGTGTGAAATATAAGATCAATCTCAAATGAGCCTAAGTATATGTTACCAAAACATACTAAACTATGATTGTGTAAAGTTAATGAAGAGACTAGTCTCTATGAACACTCTAATGAAAGTATTGAAGTTAATTCATACTTAATACCGATGATGAGATGAGAAATCATGTAAAGAGATATGATGTCCTCATGCTAGAAGCCAACTTACATGATGTATGATTTAAATGTAATGGAATTTTATACTGAGCATTGATAGGCTAGATATGATCTGGGATGCCTTCCTTCGAGAAGTGCGGAGGTTCACGTAACACTCATTAGATGAGTCGGTCCGGCATGACGGGTATGGGTATCCTTTTATCTTCTAGTCTTTGAACCTATACTGCCATTTTAGGCATCCAACAGGGTTCAACTCCCTATATACGCTAGCATCTTTAGGTCACTTTGTCTGGTGATTCCACCTTTTTTCGGTGTGAGGAAGACACTGGATTTCATGATGATTACATGATTTATGTCGAGAAAGGTTAATGTTCCAAATAAAAGAATGAGGCAAGTCTCAAATGATGCACATAATGAAATGGACGATACCAAAGGTTTTAGGATAGATAATCAAGAGGTGAGCTGGACTAAAGTAATGACACTAGGTTATTTTTTATTATTGCACAACAAACCTGATGAGAGTCTTAAACTATATCTTAGGTATGACTAGTGGTTGCACTAGTATATGAATGAATGAAATAGAGTACGTATGAATGAATGATCAGACTCTGTGTTTGCTATGGAAGGCTCCCTAGTTGAGGTCTCATATGTTGAGCCCTCATTTTGGGATGTCTTAATGTCAAATCCATAATTCCAAGGTCTCATGGCATATAATCGAATGATACGAAATATATTATGTGATATATGCAATATGTTTTGTGTTATATGAAGTATGTTATGTGTTGCGTGCAATATGATATGTATGATGATGCATGTTACTATGATGGCATGACTTTCCTAACCCAAATTTGGCAAGTCTGCTGACTTGACTTTCTATAAATAATATTGTTAGGAAAGACCTATTCTTACTTATGCATGTCCTTGGTGTGTGCTTGCATATACTCATACTTAGTACAAGTGTGTACTAATCCCATAAAATATCTACCTTTAGGTACAGGTACAGGTGGATGTTGAAGCTTGCAGGTCAACGTTGCAGCTATCCGGGCATGGAGCTTTCATCCGAATTTTGTAGGCTCTCGTGCTTTCGAGGATGTCTACATTATTTTCGTGCTTAGATGTAGGATTTAACTAGTGGAGCATGTTACACCAGTGTTTCATTTAACTTTTATTTCAGACTTTTTATTGGTGACATTTTTAAAAAAATGCGTTAATGCAATTATGAACTATTTCTTTCATTTGATGATCTTAATATTAGATGGTTGATTGTGAACATTTATGAGTTTCAGTAGAATGATTTGCATGAATGTTAAGTAACAAAAAGTTCCAATTCTCTGCTGAAATTTACCTAGATGAAGTAACAATGACGTATGTAGGATTGTCTGCGACCTCTGAGTGGTCAACAACGTGGGTCTCATCTAGGGTCTAGATTTCGGCAGTGACAGACGTGTAGTAAGTGTGGTCGTTTGTATACAGGTGAGTACATGGTAGATTCTAAATGCATGCCACGGGTGTTAGTGAAGAGGAGGAGGTTGAGTTGGGTGCATAAGATCGAGGGTATCGCTCAGGTGTAGATTGGCTCCATAAATGCTATGCGACCATAGACTGTCGAAATAGGTTAATAAGGCTTCAGTTTCAAAATAAGTTGGATTAAAATTTGAAGGGCGTGGTTCAAATAAAACATGACAAATAATTTCAAATCTTAAAGCCAATAAGATGTTATATAAGGGATACTTAAGCCACTTAGTTAGAGTCAACGACTTAGAACAAGAAGTCCCTTTCATAGACTTTATGTACATAGTAAATATGAGGTTTGGTAGGAAAGGGAAGTTGAGTTCGAGGTATATAGGTCATTATGATATCTTACATCAAGTAGATAAAATTACCAAACGACTTGGCTTCTGTTCATCCAATGATTCACGTTTCGATGATTGAGAAGTGTCTAGGCGATCCAATATTTCTCCTACCCGTTGAGGGGATAGGAGTCGATAGGAATCTTTCCTTATAAAGAGGTCCTCGTTGAAATTTAAGATCGTCAAGTGAAACGACTGAAGGAAAAGGAGGTTCTCACGGTGAAAGTGTTATGGAGGAACCACCTTGTTGAGGTGGCATGATTGGAGGCCGAGGCCGATATGATATCTCGTTACCCTCATTTGTTCGGTTGTTAAGGTTTGATATTCTATTTCTAAGTATGGTTTATGTTTATGAAAAATCTAAGTTTAAGTGATTTTAGTCGATTAGGTGTCGTAGGCCATTAATCGTTTGTCTTATAATAGAACCATGTGAGTAAAACAAATTTATGTTTGCATTTCATGTGCTGTTTGGTGTAGCATAGACATTTTTTACTGTGTTGCCTGATTTGTGAGGTGCATTATGTTAAGTGTGATTGAGAAGGAAATTCCTCAATCTCATATATGAAGCTTCAGATAAGCTTGAGTGATATGCATCATCCAAATAAGTGTGAATCAGATATTCACAAAAGAGAAACGTTTAAGTATGATAAAGTAAATTTCAAAAGTTACCCTATATGTGTAAGTAATGTGTAAGTGTAGTTCAAAGACAAATCTTCCTAAGGGAGGGGGATATTGTAACATTCCGGAAAGTTCTATATCTAGTGAAGAGCCCAATAGGTCTTTAAGAATGCATATTGGGGATACATAGACATTCCAATGCCCAATATTTAGAAATATTAAGCATAATATAGAAAATTGGCTAAGGGGTAATAGTCAATTTCTATATAATACTCGATAAGCAAAATATTGTGCATATTAGAAAATATTTTCTTAAAGGTTTTTATCCATATATCTATGTTTTGATGACCTTGTTTAGTAAATATACCTGCAATGAAGACCCGAAGCTAAAGTTAAAAAAATCATCAGTTACAAATACATTAGGTACTAGACATCCAAGTGTCAATCCTAGTACCCTAAGTACATAACCATTTAAAATGATCATGTAGAGTGAGCAGTGCCCAAGGTGTTAGTGGGGGTCCCTGGGACAGTAAGTAAAAATTTCCAAAGGAACCATAAATAATATTTAGTTCGGAAAGTAAAACCAACACATGTGCAACACATGTGAAGAAGCGGCCAAAGGAGTGGACAACCCTAATAACCAAATTTGACTAGGGTATTAGGGGGAAAACGTGCACAAGGTACAAATTCTAGACTCTAACCTACTTTTATAACTAGATAACTAATCTAGGACCAAATGAAATAAACTAATTAGTGTACCCGACAACCTAAGACTTAACCGGGTGACACTAACCTAGTAACTAGTTAAAGAGACAATTTAGAACCTAAACTAGTATAGTGCAGAAAGATGGTTATGGTCCTAATAACATAGGTATATTTTATTAATTACCCTAGGCTACTTAATTAATTAATTTAGAAACTTAATTAGTTAATTTAAATGGAGAAAACTTAAATCACATAGTAATTTCAAGATTTCGCTTAAGACAAGTTAAAGACAACCTAGTACCTAACCTAGGATTGTCCAAAAGTTTTGTTATTGTCCCAATAAATTAGGGATACTTTGGTAATTACCCTAGTCTACTTAAATATTTAATTATAAACTTATTTAGTTAATTTAAAATAAGTAAAACCAAAATCATCAAGAAATTTCCAAATTTCGGTTAAGAAAAGTAAAAGACAACCTAGTACCTAACCTATATGGTCCAAAGGATTAGTTATGGTTATAAATAATTTAGGGTACTTTAGAAATTACCCTAGGTCACTAAATTAATTAAACTATCCATTTAATTAATTAAATAAAGGGGTAAAAACTATATTTTAGCTAAAAATTTCAAACTTTTTGTTTCCTAACATGATTACTAAACATTAAATTACATATATAATTATTCACCATCAACCATCTAACATTAAGATAATCAAATGAAAGAATAAGTTTATTATAATGATAAAGATGTACTTGCCAGAACGAAACCAATACAATGTCTGAACAAAAATGGGAAAGAAACACTAGTGGAACATACTCAACTAGCTCAATCCTACAACTAAGCTAGAATGTAAATGGTCAAGCATCCTCGAAAGCATGAGGGCCTACCAAGTCAAGATGAATGCTCGATGTCCGGATAGTTGCACCGTTGATCCTATAGCTCTAGCGTTCTCCAGTGCCTGCACCTAAATGTTTAGAGTCGTATAGGATTAGTACATACTAGTACTAATAATGGGTATATGCAAGATCAAACCAAGGAAAAGCATGACTAACAATATCTCTTTCCTAGCAACATGATTATATCAGGCCACATCAGTGGACTTGCCAAATTGAGATTAGGAAAGTGGGTGAACTTTTTTAATTTGGATTAGGAAAGTTTATGAGATTTATAAATTTGAATTACGAAAGTTATGCCATGGGAGTAACATGCACCATCATACTTAACATTTTGCATACAACACATAACAGTGTACACATAGCACCTATCATAATTCATATAATACATAACGTTGTTCATATAATTTATTCATATGCCATGAGACCATGGAATCATGAACTTTACATTAAGACTTCCCAAAATGAGGGTTCAACACATGGGACTTCAACTAGGGAGTCTTCTTTAGCAAACACAGAGCCTACTTCGTTCATTCTTACGTACTTTATTTAATTTCATTCATGGGCCAGTGTAAACACCATCTATACCTTGGACGTAGTTTAAGGCTTTCATCGGGTTTGTTGTGCAATGACCAAGAATAACCTAATGTCATTTTTTGAGTCTAAATCACCTCTTAATTATTCTATCCTAAAACTTTTGGTATCATAGACTTCATTATGTGCATTATTTGACGCTGGCCTCATTCATTCATTGGGAACCTTAACTTCAACCGACATAGTCATGTGAGCATAATCAAATCCTGTGTCATGAAACCCCACACCAAAAAGAGGTGTAATTACCGGCAAATGTGACCCAAAACATGCTAGAGTAAATAGGAATTGAACCCCGCCGGATCCTTATATTGGCTGTATAGGTTTGAATATTTAGAGATATAAGGAGACCCATACCCGGCATGCCAGACAGTCTCATCACATGAGCGTTACGTGAACCTCCGCCCTTCCCGAAAGAAGGCATGACCGCTCATAGCTAGTTTATCAATGCTCTGTATAAAGTTCCATTACATTCAACTCATACGTCATGGAAGTTGTCTTCTAGTATGAGGACATCATAGCTCAATAGATGATTTCTCATCTCATCATTAGCATTAAGTGTGTTAATCTCAATACTTTCAGTAGAGTGTTCATAGAGACCGGTCTCTTTATTAACATTAAACTCTCATAGGTGAGTACATTTTGGTAACAATTACTTAGGATCATTTGAAATTGCTCTCATCTTTTACATTAGCCTCATATCATGTTGTCACCGCATTAATTAACACTATCTCATTTGCTCTTCATAATTACTCACCCCTTTTTACGTGAACGTTCATTTCATCATATACACATGCGCTTGGCCATTTGGTGTGTTTCACAATCTTACTTAACCCCTTCTAGGGTTTCATCATTTCATTGTTCATGTCATCATTTCATTGTTCATTTCATCATATGCCAATGCACTTGGACATTTGGTGTGTTTCACACTCTTACTTAACCCTTGTAGGGTTTCATTGTTCATTTCATCATATGCCTATGAACTTGGACATTTAGTGTATTTTACACTCGTACTTAACCCTTCTAAGGTTTCATCATTTCATTGTATACATCTTAGGTTCAATTATTTTTAAATGTATACTAGACTTATGGGTCTACACATACAATCCATGAGACATCATTCATAGATCGTTTAACTAATTCATGTCTTCCAAAGATTATGTAGTTCAAGACTTATGCATATTGTATGTATTCCAAGATCCCAATTTTGGATCTAAGTAGGGGGAATTATTTTTTACAATTTAATTCACGTATGACTTATGTATCAATACGAAATTTGTGCAAGGGAACCCAAGTTCGAATCCATTGGACAACACTTACATTTTTCTTTTATTGTTTTAGTCCACATAACATTGGGACCGTAGATCGAGCCCAAACATCAACATTCCCTCTTTATATTTCACCTTGAAATCTCCTCTTACTTGGCCGAAGGGTTGTGGGATCAAACCCCCACAACCCTTTTTATTTTTTTCATTAAATTTTCCTAGTCTAATTCGCATAGACCATGAGGTTGTGGGATCAAACCACCACAACCTCTATTTATTTTTCTTTTATTTCGCAGCTTGCCTTGAGGTCGTGAATTCGATTCCCACGCTTCACCTTTCTTTTTTTTCCTTTTTCTTTGAATATCTTTCACATCTTTCAGGTCGTGGGTTCGATTCCCACGCCTCACATTCCTTTTCTTTTATTTTTTTCCTTTGCTTCCACTCGCTGCGTGGAGGTCATGGGTTTAATTCCCACGCCTCCCATTCTATTATTATTAATTTTTGTACTTTAGTTTTCAGCCAGCACACCCAAGATCAATCCCCCGACCCCATTTCCCTTTTTAAGTTTTAGTGCTTTTCAAGGGTGAGGTCGCGAGTTCGATTCCTAATGGCCTCACATAATTAATACCCATTTACATCTATGTTTAGCCGAAAACAACTTAAAATTTTCATGAAATTTTAACACATTTTCCATCTAACTTCCTTCAATATTAATACTTGAACTAATAGGGTAATTTGTATATAATTTAATAAGTTTAGGGGTGCATTGTTCATCGATTCATTTAGCGAAAAGATTGATACATAAATCATCAACACTTCCATTTAAATGAACATCACAATTTAGAAAGGTTTATGCACGTAAAATAACAACAAAAACATTATCAATTTCGCAGCCTTAATCGTAGAACACATAGTCACTACCACATTTTTGGACACACATGCACATAGTTTCGGAAAAAATAGGTTATGTTTAATACTACTTCAAGTACAAAAACATAATCATATTTTTCACGAAAACATGATATACACCTAAATCTACCAGAAATCATGCCCAACCTACGATTCATTGGTAGCTAGTGACACGGGCATGCAAAAGGGGAAACAATCTTAGTGTTTTGGACGAATAATATGAACCTTAAGGGGTCTCTTGAGAAAAGGACCAAGAGAGAAGAAAACCCATACCTTTTTGACGTTCAAACCTCAACTTGCTGTCCAATGGAATCCTCCAAACATACGTCCAACACCAAAAGTTCAACACCAAACTCGACGGAAAACATTCTTTTTGCCTACGTGATTGATTAATGTTTGTGTTTCTTATTTTTTTCATGTGAGTTCTTCAAGTGCGAAGAACATTGGTTTAACTACTGTTTTTTGAGTTATTTTGGCAGAGAAAATGTGAATGAGAGTGATTAGCGTGGGACAGAAGAGTTTTATTAGGCTTAGGAGTCTAGTTTAGGACTTAGTCAAACAAGGTTTTATTTAATAATTAAAAATCTTATTTCCTTTTCTTTTTAATCAGATGATAACTAATAAATATAAATTAATTGCATTAATTTACCAACTTAAATTAAAAACAATTTTATTCATTGCTTCCACCTAGGTTCGAATCCGGGTTGAGCAAGACTTCACTTCAAGAGACCAATTTCGGCCCTCTCTCCCAGATATGCCCCTCCACCTTATTAGTTGAATAATTAATTATATATTTAGGGTAATTAAGATACTACCCATTAGCCTGGAAAAATTCCATTTTACCCCTAGACCTTCCAAACCTAAGATTTTCCTTTTTTAAGTCCGGTGAATACTCTTTCAAGTAAATTTTCGTATAAAAGAACCCTACAGGTTTTGAACTAATCTTTCCTAGAATCAACTAACTCCCCAAGTTATTTGGCTTTGATGTATCAAGGGTTCCGATGTCTGGTTCTACGCGCAGCAATCTTTGTGAACCCGGACTAATCGTTGGCATTCTAGACACATTAAGCATTACTTAGCATATCAATTTTTAGGGTTGTTACATTATCCCCCCACCCCTTAGGAACATTCGTCGCCGAAAGACACTACTCTCTAATAACAATAGTTAATTAATCAATAGAATATATGCATACATAGGTAATTTAATACTCCCCAATGGTGAATATTTGATTCATATGTTATAATGATGGTGCACATCCTTGAAACCTACTAGTAGCTTCACATTAATAAACTAAGGAACTCTTTCCTAAACTAGTTTCATCAAAGCATACAACATAAATAAACATGTAAGTCATACAAATCAGAAACTCACATAATGACTCAAACATATTAACCTCATATGAGTGCATAAACACCATACACAGTGAAATACCTGAAGGACTAATTAAGGCTACTCAGCCGAGACTTCACTAGAGGTGCCTTCCCCTACACCATAGATTGAGTGCGAAGAATCGTTGCCCCCTTGGATCCTCTTCCCATTGACCAATAGGTTGAACTCTCTCCTTCCCTTTTTCCTAACTTCTCCTATTCGGACAATCCTTCATCATGTGACCCGATTCGCCACAACTGTAACAAGTGTTAGAGTTCATCATACATTCTTTCCCATGTAGTATGCCACACTTCCTACAAGGTGGCCTCTCCTTGGCTATACAATATTACGAACCTCAGGGAGTAATCCCCTATTGACATTGAGTCCTGCCTAAGGTTGATGAATTCCATAACCTTAGCCTCCTATATTTATGTGGGAAAGAATAGCCCTAGAAAAACCGTCTTGAAAAGATCCCAAGTAGTAGGACCCGCTCCGAAGGCTCTGATATCCTGCCACACCTTATACCTATATTAAGCTACATCTTTTAGCTTGTAGGATGGCAACTCAGACTTATCCACATGAATCAAATCCTATAGCCTGAGCTTGTTAAGTGCTAGCTTGCGCCATATGTACAAAAATTATCCTTTCTTCTCCATCTATCAACCCAACTATGTTAAGAGACATCTATATTCCAACAGCTGGAGCCTGGAGAGAAACTTGAATTACCCCAGTAGCCGCTCCTCCAATCTCCCGGCCTACATTTATCCATTTGTTTATCTTTTGGAAACTTAAAGAGTTGATGTTAGATACGCTCTTCACACAAAGAAATTCGACATTAAAGAAGGAAAAAGGGAAATTTTCCTAAGCATCTTCCAGTCTCTAATCAAGGATAGTGGTGCACTTCACTACCATGACTTAGAAACTACTCGATGACGTTGATATGAACTTATTATCTTAAGAATTTATACTAGAGCTTTGATACAGACTTTGTCATGACGGGAATCTAGACCCCAGACGAGACCGGCGTCGTTGACCTCTCAAAGGTCGTAGACAAGCCTACGTACGACATTCTTACTTCATCTATGTTAACTTTTGCGAAAAATTTGAAACTTTTTGTTTCCTAACATGCTTACTAAACATCTATTACCTATATAATTGTTCACTATCAACCATCTAACATGAAGATAATCAAATGAAAGAAGCAGTTTATTATGACCATGTCTGAACAAAAATCGAAAAGAAATGCTATTGGAACATACTCCACTAGCTTAATCCTACAACTAATCTAGAATGTAAATATGCAAAAATCCTCGAAAGCATGATGACCTACCAAGTCCGGATAAATGCTCCACGTCCGGATAGCTGCAACGTTGATCCTGTAGCTCTAGCGTCCACCTATACCTCCACATAAAAGTTTAGAGTTGTATAGGGTTAGTACACACTTGTACTAAGTATGGGTATATGCAAGCACACATCAAGGACATGGATGAGTAAGAATAGCACTTTTCTAGCAACATGATTATAGCAGGTCAAGTTAGTGGACTGGCCAAATTGGTATTAGGAAAGTGGGTGAACATTCAAAATTTTTATTAGGAAAGTCTATGAGCTTTCAAAATTTAGATTAGGAAAGTTATGCCATTAGAGTACCATGCACCATCATACATTGCATTTTAAACACAACACACAACATCGTACACATAGAACCTATCATAATTCATATAACACATATCGTTGTTCATATCATTTATTTGTATGCCATGAGACCTTGGAATCATAAACATGACATTAAGACTTCCCAAAATGAGGCTAAAAATATGGGACCTCAACTAGGGAGTCTACTTAAGCAAACACAAAGTCTTCTTCGTTAGTTCATACATAACTTCATTTCCTTTTATTCACGGTCCAGTGTAAATACCAGCTATACCTAGGATGTAGTTTAAGTCTTTCATCGTGTTGATTGTGCAATGACCAAGAATGGCCTAATGTCATTACTTAAGTCTAAATCACCTGTTGATTATCGTATCCTAACACTATTGGTATTATTCATTTCATTATGTGCATCATTTAAGGCAGGGCTCGTTCATTCATTGGGAACTTTAAGTTTAACCGACATAGATCATGTGAGCATAATGAAATTCAGTGTCATGAAACCCCATACCAAAAAGTGTTGGAATCACCGGCAAAAGTGACCAAAAAAATGCTAGTGTACATTGACAATAAAACCCTCCAGATCCCTATATTGGCAATAAATGTTAAATAACTAGTAGATATAAGGAGACCCATACACGATAGGCCGGACAGTCTCATCTGATGAGAGTTATGTGAACCTCTACACTTCTTGAAAGAAGGCATCACCGCTCATCGTAAGTCTATCGGTGCTTAGTATAAAGTTCTATTACATTCAACTCATACGTCATGGAAGTTGGATTCTAGTATGAGGACATCATAGCTCAATAGATGATTTCTCATCTCATCATTAGTATTAAGTGTGTTAATCTCAATCATTTCATCAGAGTGTTCATAAAGACTGTTCTCTTCATTAACTTTACACTCTCATAGGTGAATACACTTTTGTAACATTTACTTAGGCTTATTTGAGATTTCTCTCATCTTTTACATTAGCCTCATATCTCGTTGTCCATTAATTAACATTAGAACATTTTCTCTTCATAATTACTCACCCCTTTTTACGTGAATGTACATTTCATCATATGCCACTTCGCTTGGCCATTTGGTATGTTTCACACTCTTACTTAACCCCTTCTAGGGTTTCATCCTTTCATTGTTCATTTCATTATTTCATTGTTAATTTCATCATTTCATTGTTCATTGCATCATATGCCAATGCACTTGTCCATCTGGTGTGTTTCACACTCTTGCTTAACCCTCCTAGTGTTTCATCATTTCATTGTTTATTTTGTCATATGCGAATCCACTTGGTAATATAGTGTATTTTACACTCGTACTTAACCCTTCTAGGGTTTCATCATTTCATTGCAAACATCTTAGTTTCATTTAATTTTAAACGTATGCTAGACTTATGGGTCTATATATACAAGCCATGAGGGCTCATTCATAGTTCGTTTAAGTGATTCATGTATTCCTAAGATTATTTAGTACAAGACTTATGCATCTTGTATGTATTCCAAGATATCAATTTTGATCTAAGTAAGTGGGAATATTTTTGAACATTTAATTCACGTATGACTTATGTATCAATACAGAATTTGGGCAAGGGAACCCAAGTTCGAATCCCTTAGACAACACTTACATTTTTCATTGATTTTATTTTTAGTCGACATAACATTGGGACCCTAGATCGAGCCCAAATATCAACACTCCCTCTTTATATTTCTCATTGAAATCTCCTCTTACTTGGCGGAGAGGTTGTGGGATCGAACCCCCACAACCCTTTTTTTTCATTGAAATTCTAGTTGTCCAATTAGCATAGACCATGAGGTTGTGGGATCAAACCCCCACAACCTCTATTTATTTTTCTTTTAATTCGCAGCCTTCCTAGAAATCGTGGGTTCGATTCTCACGCCTCACCTTTCTTTTCTGTTTTTTTAATTTTCCCTTTGTCCTTTACTCTACTTCACATCTTTGAGGTTGTGGGTTCGATTCCCACGCCTCACATGCCTTTTCTTTTAATTTTTTCCTTTGCTTCCACTCGCTACCTGGAGGATGTGGGTTAGACTACCACGCCTCCCATTTTATTTTTATTAATTTTTGTTCTTTACTTTTCAGCCAGCACACCCAAGATCAATCCCACTTGACCCCATTTCCCTTTTCCCATTTTAGTGCTTTTCAAGGGTGAGGTCGAGAGTTCTATTCCTAATGACCTCACCTAATTTATATCCATTTAAGTTTACAGATTTATATATCTGTGTTTAGACGAAAACAACTTATAAATTTCTTGGAAGTTTTGTCACATTTTCCATCCCACTTCCTTCAACATTTACACTTGAATTCATAGGGTAATTTGTAAATCATTTAATACTTTTTAGGGTGCATTGTTTATCGATTCGTTTAGACAAAAGATTGATAATTAAATCAGACACACTTTTATTTTAATAAACATCATGATGTACAAAGGTTTATTCACGTAAAATAACAACTAAAACATTATCAATTTTTTAGCCTTAATCGAGAACGCATAGTCACTGCCACAATTTTGCACACACATGCACATAGTTTCGAACGCAAAGGTTATGTTTCATAAGATTTCAAGTACACAAACATTATCATGTTCATCATGAAAACATAATATACACCTAAATCTACCAGCAATCATACCCAACTAACGATTCATTGGGAGCTAGTGACAGGGGCATGCAAAAGGGGAAACAATCCTAGTTTTTCGGACAAATAATATGAACCTTAAGGGATATCTTGGGAAAGGGACCAAGAGAGAAGAAAACCCATACCTTTTTGGCGTTCAAACCTTGACTTTATGCCCAAAGAAATCCTCCAAACACACGTCCAACACAAAAACTTCAACACCAAACTCAACGGAAAACTTTCTCTTTGCCTACATGATTGATTAACGTTTGTTTTTCTTCCTTTTTTTCGTCTGAGTTCTCCAAGTGTGAAGAACTTCGGTTTACCTACTGTTTTTGGAGTTATTTTTGCAGAGTTAACGTGAATGAAAGTGATAGAGACGTGAGAGAGATGAGCGTGGGAGAGAAGAGTTTCCTTAGGCTTAGGAGTCTAGTTTAGGATTTAGTCAACTAAGGTTTTATTTAATTATTAAAAATCTGATTTACTTTTATTTTAAATAATCTAATAACTAATAAATATAAATTAATTACATTAATTTACCAACTTAAATTAAAAAAAAACTTAATTCATTGCTTCCACCTAGGTTCAAACTCGGGTGGAGCAAGCTTCACTTCAAGAGCCAAATTTTGGCCCTCTCTCCCCTAAATGCCTCTCCCCCTTATTAATTATATAATAAGTTATATATTTAGGGTAATTACGATACTACCCATAGCCTGGAAAAGAACATTTCACCCCTAGACCCTCCAAACCTAAGATTTTCCCTTTTATGTCATGTAAAGACTCCTTCAGGTAAATCTTCGTATTCAAGATCCCTACATGGTTTGACCCAAACTTTACTAGCTCAAATAACTACACAAATTAGTTTCTTTGATGCAGAAAGGGTTTTGAGATCTGGTTCTACGCGCATCATCGGTGTCAACCCGGTCTAATCGTTGGCATTCTAGACACATTAAGCATTACTTAGTATATCCATTTATAGGGTTGTTGCATTTATGGTCCCAATAACATAGGAATACTTTAGTAATTACCATATTTTGCTTAATTAATTAATTAAGCAACTTAATTAATTAATTAAAAAGGGTCAAAACCGAAATCACAAAGCAATTTCAAGATTTCGGATAAGACAAGGAAAAGACAACCTAGTATCTAACCTACGATGTTCCAAAGGATTAGATGTGGTTCTAACGACTTAAGGGCACTTTATTAGTTACCCTAGGTCAGTTAATTAATTAAATTAGCCATCTAATAATTAAATTAAAGGGGTCAAAATGAAATTCCTACACTAACCTAGTACAACTCAAAAAACATCCTAGTACTTAACCTAGGATAGTCCAAAAGGGTTAATTATGGTTCCACTGAATTAGCGGTAATTTAGTAATTACCCTAGGTCTCTTATAATTAAATTATACATTTAATTATTTAATTTAATGGTTCAAAATTAAATTCTTACAAAAATTTCAGATTTTACTAAGTATTTTGTTTTCCTAGTTCTAGTCAATCTAGGAGGGGCTTTTTAGTAATTAATTAATTTATTTAATTAAATTACTAAGACTTAGTTGAATGACTCCATATAATTTCCTAAATTTACAAACTCACGATCAAACACATAGAAAAGCAGATGCAAAATTTAAGCAAGCGAACGAAAAAAAGAAAACTCCATTGATTCTCTTAAGCGATTTCAAGGCTTTCTTCAAGATTTCGTACAAGGTGGTCTTCGTAGATTATATTCAACATAAGGTATGGGTTTCTCTATTGGAATTCTTTATCCAAGAGGACTTTCTTTTCAACGATTCAAAGATCATGAAGCTAGGGTTGTTCCTGTTCTAGTAGAAATCCTTGTCCCTAGTATCCATTACGATTTCAATGTTGAATAGGTGAGAGATTATGTTGTTTGTATGTGGTGCTGGCTAATTTTATGTGTACTATTCTTGAATGATGAATGTTGCATGAACCAGTGAACTTAAGATCGTAATAAGCTAATGTTTACAACGTGAATTAAACATCGATCATATGTTAGTTACATCTGTTAATGTCAAATGTTGATGTGTGTGTGTCAAATATTTACTTGCTGTTTTGTAACGTTATGAGGATTCTAAATAATCAAATAATATGATGCTGTCCAATAAGTCTTAAAACATTACCCTGAAGTCATGAACTAATATTGATTAAAAAGTATCTCTATGAAATAACATATTGAATGAATTGTCTATCTGGTTCCAATAAAATTGACTTACACTATTTAGTCAAAACGAATGCATGTTAATAGATAAGAGATTATGTAAATGGATAAGAGATTATGTAAATGATTTAAAGATTTTCTAAGGGTTAATACATATTCAATTTAAATATGAACATCCTTAAAATTGGCTTATGCCAATAAAAATGGCTTACTCGTTTAACAGCCCAAATCTTGAGACAATACTAATCATATGCCAATTCTTGTGTAGTAAGAGTATCAAGTATATTATAAGCACTTCTAAAGTAACTCAATGAATCCATAACCAAGGGCATGTCATTCATTGGGAAAACTCCCAATATTCTCTACAAGAATGAACTATGAACATGTGTAACTCATTGAAAGAAGTTCTTATCGTACACAAACGATGAAATGAAGCTACTACACTAAAGTAAAGAAGTAATGTAAGATATAACATTATTAAAGGGTTCTAAATTAAGTAAGTGACCAGAGTGCGGTGTTAAAGAAAGTGAGACAAGTCTTACTCAGACATAAGTTAATATTTTAAAAGCATACTCACGAATGAAGGTGTTAGAACGTGTGAGACTAGTCTCATTAACACTTAAGGATGATATGTAAGGACAATTCACATTCTTCAATGTAAATTAAGGATGATATGTAAGGAAAATTCACATTTCATCCATGTAAAGTATGGATTACAAGTCATTAAAAAGTAAGTAAATCTCAATCTAGAAGCAAGTTTCGTTTCGATAATGCTTAAGTCAACTCTAAAAGATAATGAAAGTGATCATAGCACCGATAGACTAGTTTTGAGCATGTGCTTGCACGTGTAAGTCTCATGCAACAATGCTACCACTGAGGTAGATAGGTAGTCTCATTAATTCCCCGGTCTTCGAACTATGTCTAGTCAACATAGGAACTAGACAGTGGTTTCCACCTAATCTAGCTAGGCATGTACGGTTTCACCTTGGCTGGTGATTTTATCCCTTTTCGGTGTGGGTAAGACACAAGATTTAATGTTTAGTGCACGTGATCTATTTCAGTTAATGCTCACGATATGTTCTTGGTTCACCATAGCCGTGAGCCACTCCTTTTTGATGTGGAGTGAACACTTAAGATGGATTTGCCTAAGCCGGGTATCACCCATTTTCGGTGTGGAATAGACACCGGATTCCATGAGTAGCTAACATGGTCTGGGATTTATTTTAATAGGTGAATAACCTCTTTTCAGTGTGGGGGAGACACTGTATTTCACGATAAGCTCGCGTTCCTAATGATGTCACTATGAAAGTGAGAATGACGATGATGATTGAACGTATGTTCAAAGTGAGCAATGATGAAGAGCTTAAGAATGTCAAGTGCCAATATTACACTCATGAAGTTTCAACACATAATGGGCACAACTAAATAAGATGGGCTTATAATGACTTCTTATATGATGACAATAAAGGGAAGTACAAAGCAATGTTTATTATATACCTCATAACTTCCCTAACAGAATATAATGAAATAAATGGAATGGCGAATATAAAATGTCTTATGAAATTCAATAAATATATAGTATAAAGAATGACTGACTATAAGGTAGGGAAATCATTGCACTTGTAAATAAAACATAGGACTATAGGAATTATTTAACTACACAACAAGAAAAAAAAAGACTGAAAATAAAACAAAGTATGGAGGACAAAGCTCTCGGGTTAGGGGGACATAAAATTTCAAATCTTCGCTCGAAAAGTTCTAAAATTATATTGATGATACTAATGTTTTGCAAGCATATATAAAATGATTTGTGTGTTTTAAATGCATTAAAATACATCATATTCATATCACAATTCACAAATAATGAATTAGGAAAGTCTAATAAATAGACTTTCCAGAAATGGCATGTTTAGGAAGAGCTTTCATTGATCATGAATAGCTTTTTGTGTATGTGTGCATACACCCATACTTAGTACAAGTGGTTTACTAACCCACCTACTATTTACTATTTTTATATGTGCAGGGTAGAGGACTGATACGCTAAAACTTATTTCTCAAATAAGAAGTAAAACGGTCGTATCAAGTAAAGAACCAACTAATGAGGTTGGGGTCGATCCCACTAAGAAAATAGTTCCGACTTAACTTTATTCTATTATTAGTATTATTTAGTTAACTATTTTCTTAGAAAACAAAAGAAAGAAAAGTAACCAACTAACAAATTCAAATCTCAGAACTTAATCAATTAATAAAACTAACTAGGGGTTAAGTATTCCTAACAGGATCCTAAATTGATATTTCTAGCTATAACAATTCTTTCCTAGTATCTTGCATGTAAAATGATAAGTTATGTATCTCTAAATCCTAGGTTCGGCATCTAGAAAATTTCACTCCGCACCTTGGTTAAGCTACGTGCGTTTTTATACTAACCCTTACCTTTACCTCATATTAAGAATTATATTCAATGTTTGACTAAGTTATTACCTCATACCAACCGTCACTAGTCTATTAGATAGTGTGCGCTAAATCTATGTTGATAATTCTTTTTCCAATTATTTACCTCGTTGGTCCAAAAAATAGCATTAAGGCGAGTTCTAACGTTGGTCATACGTTAAAAAAACATCTAGACGAAAGAATTATCAATACATGTAAGACACTATTCTAGAATTGCTATTTTAGTTAGATTTTACCTCATTATTCACCATGGTTCCCACAACCCTAGTTATGGAGTTTAGTTACCCATGGTCATAATCACACTATTCATATATTTAATATAAGAATTCATGCACTTTCTTAAATGAGAAAGAATAAAATCAAAAAATTCACTTGATTAATCAACAAAAGAACCAACAATCAATTCCAGAAAAAGTGTATCAATCACTGAAATTAATCCTTCAATACTTGAACAAGAGAACTGAAGATTATCGAAAAGTGTAACTGTCTAACTAAAATTCTAACCCCAAAAACGAGGTTTTTCAAACTATTTATAATAAAAACAAAAGCCTAATAAAAGATTGATTCTAATTACAAAATATCTGTCATTACGCGTCTGAGTCAACGGACCTCGTGACGGACCATCGTGGTCACGAAGGTCTGTCATGGCCTCCGTCATCCCATACTTCACAAATTCTTCAGCTGTTTTCCTTATTACCCTCAACAAACAGGTATGACGGACCGTTCCAAGCACAAAGGTCCGTCGAGGGTCTCCATACCATAATACTCTAACTTCATGGAATTTGGGTACTAGGACTACTATATGATCATTACGATGAACCAGCAGGATGGACCATCGTGGCTATAACGGTCTGTCATGGACTTCCGTAATCCCACACTAGGTCAGACTTCTCCATCTTCCTTCAGCAGCTTCTCTCCTTACTATAATGCCACCTACGGGCCGTCACAGACTCGATGGATCGTCATAATCTCTGTAGGCGTTCTCTTCTGCATTTCTCGCTCAACACTTTCGCGTTCATCTTTGGAAAAGTTTCCAGCAAATAAGGAGAAACTTACATAAAAATCAATACAAAAAGGCTTTTGGACACACACTAAACTTAAGGAAAAAGAATTAAAAATACCGTAAAAATACGGTACATCAACACCCTATACTTAAATTCGTTGTTTGTCCTCAAGCGATGCACTATGGATCATTACAAAATCTTTGTACAAGAGTAGCCATATTTTATCTTTCACAATCATTTGTCTATCAATCTCGATCATGCTCATCATGTTTATGCATGTTATCACTATTAGACTTGAATTATGTGGAACTAGACAATTACACAGACTCACCACGCACTAACACCTATCCTAATTAATTTCTCACCGAGGTTCTAATATTTCCGCTATTGCAACTAGTGTCCTCAATTTAAAACAACATCCTCATTTTTAAAACAATGATTTCAGTTTGAGTATAAGGATTACTTTTCAACACTCACTGTTAGAACAAATTCACAACTCATTCACACATATTGCCATAAGCTTGCGCTTATTTTCACTGCTTTAAGTTCACCATACAACTCTTAGGATCACGATAGGAGTTTCTTAGCTTGTAAAATAGGCTCAGGGTCAGGTAGTGTATATTTAGGTATACTTTAATGACTTGTTGCCCTCCTTAACATATCGGCTAAATGTACCACCTTTTTATCATTTTATTTTGCCCAGTTTCTCATTTTGTTTTTATCTTGCTGTTTTCCCTTTCTTATCCTTATATGTAAGTGACTTTTCCATTTTTTTTAGTCACTTGTGTTTTCTTCTTTATTTATCTTCATTATTTCAACCCACTTTCCGGAGTATTCCATATAACAGTCACCCTTTACTCATGACTTTGCCATGAGTCAAGGTTCACAATACCCACAGTTGGGTCAGGGCCACGACAAGGTTGTTTTCTACATTATCCACCCTTAACTTATGCATTTGGCTTAAACTGAGGTGCACATGTCCAAGGAGGGACCAGTGCCAACACATTGTTCCCAGAAAAGATCAGTTCGGGGTAAAAAGAAAGATATCTTTTAGGCTCAAAGCATTTTGAACAATACGGGATTAACTTCATTTTTTTTATTTGGGATCAAGATTCGCTGTTTCAAACAAAGGCCTATGATCATTTCCCAATTATTCATTTTTGCTTACTTTTAGGAAGATTAACCAGGCAAGTTCTAGCTCAGTCTCAATGGTGGGTCCTTTGAATTTTCCTCACACTAACTTGACATTTATTACATCCCCAGATTATTAGACACCTAGTTCGAGTCTTACATTCAAGGTCATGTAGTAGTGTATCTCTAGGTCATGTTAAGAGCCACACAATTATCTATTACTATGCCTAGTCATGCATCATTTTCATATCGGGATATCATATTTGTTTTAGAACTCACTTTCCATCTACCCCACCCCCCAAAAAAAGATATCCAATTGCCCCAATGCATAAAACACTGAAATACGAGAGTGGTAGGTGAAGCAAACCTGAGGCGCTAGGCACCGGCGATCAGCAAGCTGGTGGGTCCCAGTTCCCAGAAACCCACTACCTCTGTAGTCTGGACACCCTCCATAGTGTCCTCATCAGCACTAGCACTATCAGTGGTGCCTCCCACTGTCTCTACATCTCTACAGCTAGATTCCCTAGCAGCAGACTCTACATCTCTAATCATTCGTTCCTCATCATCAGCAATTGAGGCTCTCCTCGCAGCCTCCATCTTACATTGCTCCTTATTCCTTGCCCTATCCTCATCCTTCTCTCAACCCCTGCGCCTTTTGTCATGCTCTCGAGGGGGAGGTGGTGGAATGTCAGAAGTGGCGAATAAAGCAGCCAACACTGTGTCCTCAACAAGCTCTGCAGAAGGGGCCTCGACTCAGGCACCTTAGCCTCTAGGATCATATAAAGATATGCTCGCAAACTTTCAACAGTAGCATAAGGGTTTACACGTCCACCGGAGGGGCTAGTCGGGCTAGCACCCGCAACTCAAAAGTTTCTAAGCACTGATGAACCTCTGTGATCTTCCTCTCTATGTGTTGTGTCATCTTACGCTCCAAGCACTCCTCCTTCTCAGCAATAGACCTCTGCATCCAAGGCTGGATGTGATGCAGAAGTGTGGCCATCTTAGCCTTTATTTTTTGGACCCTAGAAAGCGGGACACATGAGGGGGAAGGGGCTAAGCGACAGGAGCTTGAGGTAGTGCTACTACCCGGGATAGACTCGACGGGGGTAGTAGTAGTGGTCGGTGAAGTTTCATGTCTAGCCCTTTGAGTGTGCGCTATAGTATCATCCAGATTCTCACATAATGGAGGAACCTCTACACGGAACCCTCTATGTGGAGTCAACTCATTGGCCTCATCCACGATGAGGCTGATATTAACATAGCCCATCGGAGTCTTTAGCTGATCAATGTGCAAGATGGGCACACCTGCGGACCTGCATAATTAAAATATCATGCACGCCAAAGGGTAGGTAGTGGTGACCTTGAAAGCCCTCTCGTGCATGACCGCGTGAAGAAGCCAAGCGAAGTCAACCTCAAACCCGTCCATCATTGGTACCATCAGAACTGCACAATCCCATGTAACTATATAATCTACAGCCCTGGGAGAGAGGTAGTAGCGGACAATCAACCATAAAAACATAGCCATAAAGGTCAAGTTAGACTTCCTGATGGCTCCCTTTGTCACAATTACTCAGTCGGCAGCCTCTCCATCAATAGATAAGTGTTGGTCCATCCACATCTAGGTGGTCTCTCTAAGCGATGGTTCATGCAAGAATTGGCCATCTTTAATAATTTGCCACTTGTAGTCAAAGTCGACGGTAAGAGGGGTCCTGGTAGTCTCAAAATCCTCGCCGTACAGATATCGGAGGATGGATGGCAGGGAGATGTCAACCTGTATGCCGCGTACTCTGACATGCTCAAGTGGGGCCTGTTTGGCGGGGGCATCCCGCCTTCGATCTATGATCGGAGAGTAGCCATATAAGAGGCGTAAAACTCTCGGACCAACTCCTCACTGTAGAGGACCAAAGAACAAGCTGTCCACTCTAGCCATTGTCTAGTGAACAGAGTGTTGATATTTGGTATGGTGGGGAGACTTCCCGTAAGGACCCGCCTCTCCAGTGTAAGGGTCCGTGTCATGACGCCTTTATCACTTAGAAACTTTGCGTCTGAATACTCTTAGTATTGCCCATCGACACACCACCGATTAGGATGGTCGGCAACCTGGGCGGGAACTCCAGTTTGTGATCCTGGAGTGGAATAAGGGCTATCAGCCTCATCATACGAGAAAGAATGTGCTGCCGTGGAGGGTGAAGAGACTTCTGTGGACCCGTAGAATTCCTCCGACCACGTAACTCCTAAGGAACCAGACACTTTTTCTTTTTGTGTAGCTTACCCAGAAGGTGTGCCAATCAGTGTGCGCTCCTCATCAGACTCAGAGTCAGAGACTACGCTGGATGCCACCTTTTTGGGCATTGCTCTGGTTGCACGTGCATCTCGTGCCGGAGTGGAAGTGTGTGGGGGAACGTACTCGGTATGACGCTCATCATAAGAGGCTATAACAAGTCGGGCAGACTGAAAAAAACTTGACTACTAAGACTTCATCAAGATGGTAGGCCTCGATCACTTCATTCGTCTATTCAGCATGCCCGAAATAGATTTTTATTCATTTTCCATTCACCTTAAACAGCACACCCTCCTTGGTTTCAAATTCAACTGCTCCATGAGGGAATAGTTTGGTAACCAAGTAAGGGCCAGTCGATTTGGACTTGAGATTTCCTGGAAACAAGCGCAACCTAGAATTGAATAAAAAGACCAAATCCCCAACCATAAACTCATTTTTCAATATTTAGGTCATGGTACTTATTCATCTTTTCTTTGTAGAGGTATAAGCTTTCAGGCGAAATTCGTCAAGTTCATTCAACCCAGTTAACCATCGTTCTACAGCTTCGTTCCAATCCATTTTTAACTTCTTCATAGCCCACATGGCTTTGTGCTCTAGTTCATCCGGAAGATGAAAAGCTTTCCCATATATAGGTTGGTATGGGGACATACCTATGGTAGTCTTATACGCTGTCAGGTAGGCCAAAAGAGAATCATCAAGCCTCCTTGACGAATCCGTTCTACTAGTGTTCACTATTTTTTTACAATATCTGTTTGATCTCCCTATTTGACCCTTCAACTTGCCAACTAGTTTGAGGATGGTAAGGAGTGGCCACATTATGGCAAACCCCATATTTCTCCAATAATCCCTTGAATAAGTTGTTGCAAAAATGGGATCCCCCATCACTAATAATTGCCCTTGGGGTACCAAATCGAGAGAATATATTATTTTTCAAGAACGCCATGACACTCTTCTCTTCATTATTTGCGAGGGCGATAGCTTCCACCCATTTAGATACATAATCAACCACTATTAAAATATACTTCATTCCATGAGAACTCACAAAGGACCCATAAAGTCAATACCCCAAACATCAAATAACTGAATCACAAGTATGGGGTTAAGAAGGAGCTCTTGCTTGAAATGCCGCAATCTTGTTGGCATCTGTCACATGCTTTGGCAAACTCATGAGCATCTTGATAAATAGTTGGACAATAGTAATCACATTGTAATATCTTATCAGCGGTTAAGATACCACTATGATGTCCACTAAGGGGTGAGGAATTGCATGCCTCTATAACACGCAACGTCTCAACTTCTGACACACAACGCCTAATAAGCCCATCGCCACAGCTCCTATATAATTATGGTTCATCCCAAAATAACTTCTTAACATCGTACATGAACTTTTTTCTTGGATGAAAGGACAAGTCCGATGGAACAATATCGCTAGCCAGAAAGTTTGCAAATTATGCAAACCATGGAATCAATTCTTGTGAGGCAGCCAATACATGCTCATCGGGGAAAGTATCATCAATATCAATCTTATCCCCTAACTCTTTCATAGCTTCATCTTCTAGATGGGACAAGTGATCGTCAACTTGATTTTCGGTCCCTTTTCTATCCCTCACCTCAAAGTCAAATTCTTGTAATAGTAATACTCAACGAATCAACCTCGGCATGATATTTATGCTTGCCCCCAGATCATATAATGCTTTCACAAAATATAATAACCCGATTGTACAAGGAAAAGTCAACGCACCTGGATTTTCTTTCTTTTTTACAAGAGATTTTGTAGCAATAACACTACAAAACTGCATTCTATCATCATCCTCAAAAGTGACCGATATTTTCTTTGTAGAAGATCTTTCATAAACTTGGCATAATCGGGCATTTGTTCTAGAACTTCTACCAAAAGGACATTGATAAAACACTACTTCAACATTGTTATAAAACGCCTATATTTACCATCCTCGGTCTTTTTCACTAATCTTTGAGGAAAGAGGGGTAGTGGTCTAGGCATGGGAGATACCATTTTAGGCACTTCAGCATCTTTTCCACTGTCATCTTCTACTTCACCACTAACCTCTACCACTTTATCATTATCTTTTGTCACCTTTTTCTCAATAGATGGCATAGGTGGGTCAATGGGTTGTTTACCACCCCGAGTAGTGATTGTCGTATAGTGTCCATCATTATTCTTATTTTGGACATTGTTGCTATGAAGAGTGCTCGATTTCTGTGCGTTCACAGTCGCAGATAATTGGACCGTTTGTAACTCCAGATGCTTAATCGATATTGCATGTGTATTGACTTTCTGCCCAATACCCGCCAAATCTCTCCTTAACTCTATAGTGTGATCATCACTATCACCGAACCTCTTCATCATTTTGTGCAACATTTCATCAAATCGCGCCATACTACCTCCACCATCCCTAGGAGCAACTTCACGATTTTGAGGAAGAACATAGGGCCCATTCCTATCATTTCTGTTACCATATTTACCCCTGTTGAAGTTGTTGTCGCCGTTGTAATTTCCATCTCGGATATACATACCCTCACGGTTATAGTTACAATAGTTTCGACCTTAGTTTGCTTGACCTTGGCGTCAATTCTCCTGATTTGAAGCATTCGGTTGAAAACCCCCTGTCTGCTCATTTACCGCATAGGAATCCTCCTCATAATAATATTTATTATTTGGTGGTGGTGGTTTAGACAAGTAGTTCACTCCATTTATCTGTCTGCATCACCAGTGACATGTTTTAATATCAACCCAATCTATGTTCTCATCTGAGCCATCTCTTCACAAATATCATCTATGGCTGGGTTGTGTGTCGATTGCACTACGAAGGTATTTCTTCCAGTATCTGACTTTCTAGTACTCCAAGCTATATTATTCCATGAGATTTTCTCTAACTTTTCAGCAATCTCGGCATAAGGACACTCCCCATAAGAACCACCCTCTATAGTATCCAATACCACTTTATTATTATCATCCTGTCCCCGATAAAAGTATCCCTTCAGTAACTCATCATCTATGCGGTGATTGGGGACACTTCTAAAAATGAAGTGAATTTATCCCAAGAACTGCTAACTGACTCTCCTGATAGTTCCACAAAGTTGTTCACTCTGTTTTTATGATTTAGTTTCTTTGAGATCGGGTAGTAACGTGCTAAGAAAACGTCCCTTAGTTGGTTCCTAGTGAAAATTGAGTTATAAGGGAGCTCAGTTAACAAAATAGCAGCCTCTCCCGTCTGTGAGAGAGGAATTACTCTTAGCCCTATTACATCCAAATTCAAATCAGGCCTCCCTACACAACTTTTACACACAGCCCTTACCTTAGCTATCTGGGTATGTGGTTCCTCAGAAGGTAGCTTTGAAAACAAACCTCTGGCAGTGAGCATTTGCATCAGACTACTAGTTACCACATAGGTGTGGCCTTGTGGTAGAGGGGGAAAGACAAGTGGCCAATCAGAGCCTGCAATATTATCATAACCTCTGTAGAATTCTTGAGGACGTGGACTGAGATTTTGTCCCCAATGTTGATTTTCACGAGGACCATCGGGTATTAACTGACCATGAGCATCAACTAGAGCAAGGATGTTCTGGTTTGGATCATCATCATTAATACCCAAGTTTTGATTCATATTGCATAGTGTATGCTCTAATTCGTGGTCGTAGGGAAACAAGGGTTCTCTTTATCTCTGTGTATTTTGCATACAAAGAAGTTAGTTCTGCAAGAATAAAAACAATAGAAAAGTAAAATTAAGAAAATATAAACTAAACTTTAGTAATAAGTTTAATTTAATCTAAAATCTACTTTTCCCAGCTGCTTTGCCGAAATTTGATACGCTCAAAGTGACTTCTCAAATAAGAAGTAAAGCAGTCGTATCAAGTAAAGAACCCAACTAGTGAGGTTGGGGTTGATCCCACGAGGAAAATAGTTCAACTTAAATTTATTCTATTATTATTATTTAATCAAGTATTTCATTGGAAAACAAAAGACAAAAAAGAGGGGTTTTAATTCTAAATTAATGAAAATAATTAACTAAATTAAAGTAACCAACTAACAGATTCAAATCTCAGAGCTTAATCAATTAATAAAAGTAACTAGGGCTTAAGTGTACCCCACATGTTCATAACTTGATAATTCTAACTATAATAATTCTTTCCTAGTATCTTTCATGTAAAGTGATAAGTTATGTATCTCTAAATCCTTGGTCCGGCATCTAGAAAACTTCACTCCGCACCTTGGTCCAACTATGTGTGTTGCTATGATAACCCTTACCTTTACCAATTAAGTATTGTATTCGATATTTGACTAAGTTATTACCTCGTACCAACTGACACTAGCATATTAGATAGTGTACACTAAATCTATGTTTATAAGTCTTTTCCTATTATCTACCTCCTTGGTCCGGCAAGTACCATTAAGGCGAGTTCTAACGATGGCCATCCGTTAACAACACTGCTAAACGAAAGAATTATCAATACATGCAAGACTCGATTCTAGAGTTGCTATTTTAATTAGATTTCACCTCATTATTCACCCATGGTTCCCAAAACCCTCGTTATGGAGTATAGTTACCCATGGTCATAATCACCCAATTCATATTTAATATAATAATTCATGCACTAACTTTAATGTGAAAGAATAAAATCAAGAAATTCACTTGATTAATCAACAATATCACCAACAATCAATTCCAGAAAAATTGTATTAATTACTGAAATTAATCCTTCAATACTTGAACAAGATAACTAAAGATTATCAAAAAGTCTAACCGTCTAACCAAAAGTCTAACCCTAAAAACGAGGTTTTTTGAACTATTTATAATAAAAACAAAAGCCTGATAAAAAAAGGATTCTAATTACTGAAAATCTATCATAAATGTCTTAGTCGACGGACGGTCGTGGTCACAACGGGCCGCCATGGCCTCCGTCATCCAATAGTTCACAAATTTTTCTGTTGCTTTCTTCATTACCCTCAATGAACAGGTATGACTGACCGTTCCAAGAACGACGGTCCGTCGTGGGTCTCTACTCCATAATACTTTAACTTCTTGGAATTCGGGTACTGGGACTATTCTCTGATCATTCCGACTAACTAGCAGGATGTACCGTCTTTGCTTTGACGGGCCGTGATGGACTTTTGTAATCCCACAGTAGGTCAGATTTCCCCATCTTCCTTCAGCAGCTTCTCTCCTCACTACGATTCCACCTACGGACCGTCACAAACTCTACGGACCGTCATAAGCTCCGTAGGTAGTCTCTTCTGCATTTCTCGCTCAACAACTTCCATGTTCATCTTTGAACAGATTTCCTGGAAATAAGGAGAAACTTACATAAAAATCAATACAAAAAGTCTTTTGGACAAACAATAAACTTAAGGAAAAAGAATTAAAAAAAAAAACTGTGAAACCACGGTACATCAAGGACAGATTGACGTCACTTGCAGCGGTTTGGATTTCAGCATTTTTCCATACCATTTGGTAGATTCTCTTGATTTCGAGGATGCTACAGTCTTAGTCTAGCTTAGATATACACATAGCAAGTGGATGTTGTCCCTAGCGTTTCTTTCACATTTCATTTTGAATCTTTTGATGTAAGGCCGTTTTGGCAACTTAATATATTTTATTCATCGTTTGTTTTAAAATGTTCTTGTTACTAGATGATTGTCTATTGATGTTGAGCTTAGTATATAACTTTTAAAATGTAATGACTATATGAAGTCTAAGTAAACTTCCTACGTTTAAAAAGTTTTAATTTTTTTGCAAATTTAACTAGATGAATGTTATAAATGCAAGATGAGGCTTGTTCGCGATCTATGAGAAGTCAACCACGGCAGTTGCGATTTGCATTCAAGAATCTGGGTCTTGACATTAATATATCTTCTGTTGGTTGATTCTTGGAATCTTTTGGGGTGGTTTACAATGAACTATTATAAAAAATTTCTTCAGTAACATCACTTTCATGTATTCTAGGATTAGTATCATAAATTTAATATAAAGCGATTCTTCAACACTTAAAGTTCATTTTTTGAAAACTCCAAAATCCTACTAAGAGGTGCATACCCTAAGAAAATACATTAATCGCTTCTCAAATAAAATTTTCCAATATTGTTCTTACCGTTATTATGAATTAAATACTTACAACAAAAAGGATGAAAATAACCTATGTTCGTCTCCATATTTAATACAATGTCATCTTTAGAATTGGTCTAAACACCTACTGAGAAAATGGTAGGCAGTGCTTACTGGTTCTGCCAAAAAATGATTAGGTAGGCTTCTATCGAGAAGCATTGATATTGTTGTACCTTGTAGAGATCTGTTTTTCTGTTCAACAAACACATTTTGTTGAGGATATCTAGGTGAAGAGAAATTTTGAGTGGTGAATTGGGGCACAAAATTATTCAAATGCTTTATTCTCAAATTAACCATTGTGGTCACTGTGAATAGGGGTAATGAAATATCATGTTTCTCTTTGAACTCTTCCACAAAAATCTTCAAAGTTAGTAAAAGTTTTATTTTTGTGAGTTAGAAAAATTGCGCAAGTAAACCTTGAAAAATCATTGGCGATTACAAAGGCATATCTTTTACCTGCAATGCTAGCAATGCGAGTAACACCAAATAGGTCCATATGCAGAAGTTGTAGAGGTTTAGAAGTACTTACGATGTCTTTTTGTTTGAAAGTAGAACGAGTCTACTTACCCATTTGACATGCATCACAAATATGATCTTTTTTAAGCTTAAGCTTTGGCATCCCAATAATTAGTTCGAGCCTAGACAATTTTTCAAGAGCATGCATGCTTGCGTGTCCAAGCTTTCATTTTCATAGCCATGGATCACTTTCAAATGCAATAAGACAATTGAATGATGGCTTCTGACAAGTTTGCTAACTTGGGGTGAATTTGAATAGACCATTTTAAGTGAATTTAGTTGACAGACAATTTTATTGAATCTTGAGAACATAGATATAACGTTTTTATCATCGATCGTTTTGAATAGCTTGTATACATTTACGAGTAAACTGATTCGTGTTTCTTTCACTTTAGTGGTTATTTCATAAATTAGTTCCAGTCTGTCCCACATTTCCTTTACAGTTTCTCATGTTTATAGTTTATCATATTCTGCTCCGCAAATTGCACAATACAACAAACTTATAGCTCTAGCATTAGTTTTGTTGTTCTTTAGTTATGTCGAATGACTCGGCATCAAAAGGTTTTTCAGTGTCATATTTTAAGTTAAACAAGGAATAGACTTTTGGACTTTCTTGATGAATATCCATGTTTGATGATCATTTGAGTAGAAAAATATTCTTAATATGTCTTTCCAGTGATAAATGTTCGTCTTAAAGTAAAGCTTCGCGAATTTGGTAGTGTAACATTTGATCTTTTCTCATGTGTTGTTAAACATGAATTTGTCAGACTTGCTTTGATAACAATTGAAACATAAGGGGGGTGAATTAAAAAATTTTGTCTAGTGCACTGCCAAAGTATATTAGATATGACCTCTAGGAATAGAATTTCCCCCTTCCACTCTAAAACGGGTTCATTTGGAAAATTGAACTTGACGATTCTAGTCTTATAATCAATGGAATCAAAACAATCATGCAACCAATCCATATCCAAAATTACATCATAATCGCCCATATCAAGTTCTAGTAATTCCACATCAGTAGCTTTATTGGGAAACACTATAGGACAATTTCTATACACCCTCTTTTCAACCAGCGACTCACCTACTGGCTAGTTACCATGAAAGGTTCATTTAGAATATAGGGCAAAATATCAAACCTTCTAGCTATCAAGGGAGAAATAAAAGATTATGTAGAACCCGGGTCAAGTAAAGTGTGTACATCAATAGAGAAGACTTGTAATATACCCTTCACCACATCAGGAGAACTCTCTTGTTCACCCCTAGAGAAAAGTGTATAAAAGCGATCCTTCTTTGGAGGATCCACATTAGAACCACTAGCTTGAGCTTGTCCACTCCCTTTGTCTTGACCCTTCAAATTTGGGAGATTCCTAACCTTTTGTCCACTCTTGCCACACTCAATGAAATTGACCATTCGAATAAGGCAATCACCATAATGTTTCTTGCCACACTTTCCATAAGTTGGTTCTTTCTTGGTGATCTATACCTCTTCCCTTTTTGGACTTAGGGTTAGACACCATATCATCAAGAGCCTTGAGAAATTTTGTACGAACTTGATTAGAAAACCTCTTCTTGAAATTAGGCTTGCCTTGAGTATCAAGCCTACCTTTTGAAAAACCACCATCATAAGACCTTGACCTTTTGTCATCCGTAATCATCCTCTTAACCCTTGTCTTTTACACTTTTTGAGCACGAACCACGAGATGAGAAATGTTCATATTATCATGTATCATAGCCAAATGACATTCTTCTTTCAAGTCATCTGACACTCCCGTCACAAAGCGGCTCATTTCATCCTTAGGGTTGGAAACCAAAGAATTTTAGGATGACTGACCCTTTTAATCCAGTTCATATAATGTCTTTCTCGGGAGCTCGAGGAAATGCATCTCAGGTACATCAATTAGTAGGTATAAGAGGATTAATGTCGGATCCTCAAGGACAAAGAAATGTATTGAATCGATTCTTTTCAATGAATAGATCCGATCGCAACTTCGAATATGGAATTCAAAGGGATCAAATAGGAAAGGATACTCTGAATCATAGAACTATAATGAAATATACGATCAACCAATATTTATCAAATTTGAAAAAGAGTGACAAGAAATGGTTCGAGCCTCTTATTTTGATTTCTCGAACCGAGAGATCCATGAATCGGGATCCTGATGCATATAGATACAAATGGTCCAATGGGAGCAAGAGTTTCCAGGAACATTTGGAGAAGATTATTTCTAAAACCACAGGATATGACTGATTAACTGATGTTTCAAAATTTAATGTTGGTTCATTAGAACCATATAAAGCAACACCCAAAACTCCCATTAAGAGAAAAACGGAACCCCCGCCGTGTACCAGATCTTAGATCTATAAATTGACTCATCTCCATAAAGGAGCCAAATGAAACCAAAGTTTCATGTTCGGTTTTGAATTAGAGACGTTAAAAATAATGAATCGACGTCGACTATAACCCCTAGCCTTCCAAGCTAATACTTTGACAATTTAGTAAATCTTAATGAGTATTCAAGTACACTCATACCTCCTTGATGAAGGTTGATGAACACTCCCACTTTTGCATCACTCTTCTCCTGGTTATCTTGGGTCATCATGGCTTGTTTTGAGTAGGGATGACTTGTGCTTGAGTAGTAATGGTTTGGGTCATTTTGAGAAAGGTTGCCCTTATGTACCCATCCTTCAAAAGAGGAGGATTTACCGGAGCTTGATGATCACTAGCAACTTCTTCAAGAGAAGGGACTTGATTTCCTTGGGGAGGAACTCCCGCATTAGCAATTTGTTAATCAAATCTTCGAGCGGATGTTCTTCGAGCATTCATTACCTATAGTCACATAAAAGGATTAGATTCTAAGGGAACATATAGTAAAGAATCTTGAAACACGACATTGGATTTCCAAGAAAAGGAGAATTTCCTTCGCATCTCAGAGTTTTCTATTCATAAGTGTGGTGCGCTTCACAATTATGAATAAGAATCTACATAGACATCGTTAAATGAGACACCGAATCAAAGATATTCAACCTTATGCTCTGATACCAAGTTTTTCACATTTGGGAAGTATGCCCTAGACGTAACTGGCATCATCATCTTCATCGAGGATTAAGACTAGCTTCTTAGCATTCATCATTATATTCATATGTTAAAAATGCTGAAAATTTAAAACTTTTTCTTCTATCTACCATGAGGTTTACATGGACATCTCGCATACATATAATATATATTCATATCGAGTATACATAGACCCTTCATATATGAAGATTACATAGTCTTCTACTTTTATTGAATACATACACATACACACACACAAACACAAACACACATACGCGCACAGATATATATATATATATGTGTGTGTATATATATATATATATATATATATATATATATACACTTGTACTAAGTATGAGACCATTTGCACACACAATATAAAATAATGCTAAAAAGGGAATTTCATTTGAGTATGCAATTTACCTTGAAGAGTCTTATGCACATTCACGAACCAATACAAATTAACAAGTTATAAACATTAAGTCAATGCTATGTACGTCACAAGACCAACAATACTATGTCTAGTCATGTAAAGATGCATATCCACATAATAAAACACATAATTAAGACAACTCTACCATTAAGTTACAATATCAACAAGCATGAATAAGAGTTCATAACATCATAACCAAAGCATCATTAAGTCCATTAGTGCAATGACTAAGCAAATACCCATAACCTTAGTCAATCAAGTAAACCTAACAAGAACCATAACAAATGTCCAACATCACATTGCATATCATTTAGAGTACATAACATCATACTTTAACAATACAGACCAAACACATGTTCATAAGTGAAACCAATATCATATGTTATCATCAACATGTAAAATTATCATATACATATCATTTACATTTATAAGCATATTCATAGAAAAGAACATCCTTCCAAGACTCCCTTCAAGTGTAACTAGTGCAATGTATAGGTAGAGTCCCATACCCCTACATAGACTAAGCTAAAACCCTTAGGTCATCCTAGTTAGAATTCATTCCATTATTGCATTTTACCTTTCGGTAGCATATTGCCTTTACTTACATTGACTACATGAGCTAATGTGTAATCTGTTGACATGAAACCCTACACTTAAAGTAGGTGGACTACTTGCCAAGGTAGTACCAAAATATTAACATAGCTTCTATTGTGGATCCACTAGCAAGTTATCTGAAAGCACGCACAACAGGGAGTATATATCAGAAATTTTCACTTTAGCACCAATTTGGGAACTGTACACATCAAAACTATAGGACACCATACCTTATAAAAGAGGGACCGTGCAGTAGATAATAGAAAATGTTTTGTGTCTACTTCGAGATAACCTTGCCAAAGATAATGGGAAGTAGCTCTCAATATGAGACTATCCACCCGGTATTTTCTGATAGCAAATGTACCAAACACGTAGTTGATGAAAAGTTTATGAGAATAAAAATTCAACTTTGAAAAAAGAATAGCGAACTCTTTCAAACAAAAGGTATTCACTATGTACTCCCTTTCGATTTTACTTTGTTGTAAAAAGAATGACGCCTGTCGATATCTAAAAATTTTATAATTTGAACTTCTCATTCTATCCTTAAAGAGATATTTTTATTGATATGACCCACAAGTACACCCTATAAGTTAGAGCATCCTTTTGTCTCTACACGGCATATGAGACTGCAAGAAGTCTCATCTATGCCACTCGTATTATTCATTGCACAATAAACATACTAAAATGAGTAAAAAATTAAAACTTTCTTCACACACGAAGAACTCTTTTCATAGTCATTACATAAGCGGAATACTTTCATTTAAAACATTAAACCTTTACAGCATCTCCTTCAAGCATCTAAACTTTAGAGTATACAATACTTGGGTCTAAAATCATACAATACATAAAATAAAGACTAAAACATACGGAACTTGTGGATATTTTCCTTGAATAGATGAGGACTCACCAATACTTCATCTTCAACTCTTAGAAACGGATCTATCCTTCATGGTACATCAAGACTTCCAATGCCCTACACTTTTGTGAAAAAAGGGAAAAGAAGGGGTTAGCACATAAGATTACTAAGTATGGAAGCCATGCAAAAACCATGAAAAGGGACATTTAATAAACAACATTCTTTTCATGATTTTTTATTAAAATAACATATTATAAGAATAAAAACAACAATTAACAACTTAGAAACATAGAAGAAATCGCTTAAGTAAATAGTCACATTTTAAGGAAATACTATAGTGAACTGACTTCATTGTTATAGTGAAGTTCTTTAGCTTCACTTTGCACACCTTTTAGCATATAATTCTCTCACTAAAGTTTATCCTAATACTAAATTAATTAAGACAAAGAGAGACCCCCGCCCTCTCTAGGCACACCTAAATTATCCTTAAGACCACCCATAATGAGATCAACATACATTTACAAGATATCAAACATATGAACATGAGATCCTCCTACCAAAGGTGATTCTAAGCTTAACTTGAGTGAGTTGTAAAGCGACCGCCTATACAATCCCTTACACATACACTTAAGAGATCCTCTAGACTACCTAAGATAGAATATTTCTAAATTAATACATTGGCATACATATAATATTACATTCTCCCCCACATAGGTTATCAAAAGACGTACTTAAGTAAATGAAGAAGATAACATCCATAATGACCTCCCAAAATTTACCTATGTAATCCTTAAAAGTACCTATGTTTGGATCATGTCTTCATAATCAACCATGTTCCCTAACTAGAGTCAATCTTAAGACTTATCTAGGTAAGATAAGAAGTGACCATTCCTATGCCCCCTTCACACCTTACTCGACAACCCTTAACTACTCTAGACAAATCTTATTCATTTAACATACTTTTTTAACTTATGTTATTACATTCATTAGTTCATTTAAGACTCATTCATCACATAAAGGACATTCAAATAATGGTCTTGGACAAGCCCTATCAATGTAACATCTTCAAAGCCTATAGTGCAATGTCTAGATTGCGTCCCATTCCACCACCTAAACTTCATAGAACTTCTCTAATGCTAGTAAGTATCATATATGATGAGAATAGGCAATAACCAACATAAACCATGTTAGTAAAGCATGGAATCCAGAGTTCTAACCTACTCCGATGAGGGTGTTCTACTTGCCAATGGTAGAACTTGGGCACATCAAATGTAGGCACATGGTTAAGGAATATGAAGCGCATGCTTTGTATTCTAGTCTCATCCTTTACCTAAAACTACTTGCCTTACCATATTCACTCAGTGCTAGCCTTAGTTCTCATAGAGTAATTCACATTTAAGGTTCGTATGAGGAGGTTCCATATGAAGTTCATAACTCAATCACATTCACCCTACCAAAGAGGTCCTCTAGGGATACCTTTCAATAGCAACAAGAAGCTCATCATGAGTTTCCTAGGGATTGATATGATGTCGTTCCAGCCAATCAACCTTAAGTCTAGCATTCCTTTACTTGAAGGATACCATTATGGATTTCGACTTCAACATTCAGAACCTTACCACTATGTTCAAAGTTTCACATAAAGACCCTCTTAACATCATTCAAGGTCACATGTCATTCATACATTAAAGACTAATAGTCTTTAGCATACTAAGTCAAGACATCACATATTCATATTCATATATGCATATCAAGTAAGGGACACAAGTCAACCCAGACAAGACACAACCTACTTAACTTTAACACATATTACATTTCATTCTTAAGTCACTTAGTATTAACTATAATCATCTTTAAGATATCCTATAACCTAACATATCATCATCAATATAACCAACAAAGACTCATATATTAAAGTAGGAACAACCATAAAGCAATCATAAGACTACACATACAAGCACATAATCATAGTCTTCATGATTTCCTAACATACATAAAAAAACACATACCTTCACGTTACTTCACGTATAGATAGATATTCTTATACTTCACATAAATCATCATAATACTTCAAGTAGTGCCGACAAGGACATGATCATCTTATTGCATAAACGAATGCCGACAAGGCCACATCAATTCACATAGCACTGCCAGCATAAGTGGACCATATTAATCACAATATAATTGAACTCTAATTAACATGAAATAAAGGGAATTAGGGCATCATACCCCCACTCCATCTTATCACTTCAATTTCAAGGCTAAATAATTTAATTCGATATCATAAGACCCTTACCCATGGCCATAACCAATAACTTAATGCAATTATAACAATACTCAATGAAACTAAGTCAATTCACTACATATTCGTCAATCTAATACAACATAGAAATCAATTTACTACAATTATCACATTAATCAATAGCCCATAGAGAACTACACAATAATTCATAAGCATTAAGTCAATACCAATTCAATAAGCTTAATATTCAATTGATATAAGAATATACAATACCCAAAATTGATCAAATTGAAACATATTATAAACCAATCAATCATAATTTATACATGAATCAAAAGCCCATAACAATCTACACTTGAATGCATCAATATCAAAGCATGATCACATAACCATAGTTTAGTCAAATTGAGAGATTTGTGAAGGTCAAGGATTATTGGGGAATTTCATTGTAAAAAATAAATTATACATCAATGATATTTATCTTAGGTTTGAAAACCTTTCATGCAAGAACCCAAGACATAGAGTAGAAATTGGTCCATTTCATCTTTTTGAAATCTTTGAAAATCATCTTTGAAATTGGCTCGAAGGTGATAGAAATCCTCAAATGAAAAACTCTCATACCTTATTATAAGAACACAATGATAATTGAAGAAGAAACTCCATCAAAGAGCCATCTTCAAGCTCAATCTTCACCTTGAACTCTCATGGAGGTTTTTATGGAAACTTTGGGAGGGAATTTATTTTGATTTAGGTGTTAGGGCTTAAATGGGAGCTTAATGACTTATATACCCTTAAAATACCCATATACAATCAAAAAAAACTTTCCAATGTCTTGGGGCGTGGGATGAATTTAAAACTTCACCCCTCAACTTAATAGTGAAGTTGTGTGCAGGGACACAGCGATCGAGGGTAGTCCAACGATGGCCCATCCCTTGACAAACAGACCGTCCTGTTGGTCTGTGGTCTAGGACTGAGTCTTGTCTTTGGTCTTTAATCTCCCATGACTAAGTATCCAACGTTGAAACCAAACCAACAAGGTGTAGACTGAACCGCTAGACATCGATTGGTATCTAATGGTTGGGGTATCTTTGACAGTCTTGGCACCAACTTTGGGTCCTTTCTCAAGGACCCTTAGATGGTCTTTGGCAATGTTTTCCTGGACATTTCTAACCCAACACATGATCTTATATGAGTTTAGGACTTCTTACATGAATTTCATCCAACATGAACACGTAAAACTCGATGAAACATATATAGACATGCAAGGTCATTTCGAGCCAAACCTTTTGAACGTCATGGACGTTCTTGGACATTTGACCTCCAAACTTTATGAAACGTGACACACTTACTATATACACAATAACAACTCATTTAATGACCTTATAAACTCATTAATAACACATAAAGACATAACCAAATATGAGGCATATAGGTGACTTAGTCGTCGAACGTCGTGTTCGTCCCTTGACATTTGACTTTTTATGCACCTAATCTCAAAGACATTGCTTCAAACAAACATTATAAACCATTTGATAGGTGAGAAAAATAAGAGATAAATTAAAAGAAAAAGAATGAGATTGTGGGGGATTGATCCCACAACCTCCTTGACATAAAAGAAAAAGAGAGGAGGAAAAGAAAGGAAAATATTATGGGACTTGTGGGGATCGAACTAGGGTCCCTGAAATATGAAAAATACAATTATCAAGTTTACTATAAGATTACGTGTTACTCAAGGGATTGGAAATAGGGTTCTGTTGCCCAATTCGTATATACACATAAGTCTTAAGTAAATAAATATTTAATTAATGCTTCCTCTAAAAATCGAAATAAATATCTTCGCAAGTCTACAAGATGCATAAGTCTTGTACCATATAAACATGGGTAAATATGAATCACTTAGACAAACAATGAATGAAGCCTCGTGGCTTGTATGTGTGGACTCATAAGTCTAGCATACATTTAAAAGTAAGTGAAATTTAAAAGTATGTGAACCTAATATGTTATGTGATGAGATAATGAAACCCAAGAGGGGTTAAGTAAGAGTGTGACACACACTAAAGGGCCAAGTGCATTGGCATACGATGAAATGAAAATTCACGTAATGTGGTGAGTAATTATGAAGAGTAAATGTTCTAAAGTTAAATAATGTGGCGACAAGATGATAAGAGGCTAATGCGAAAGGTGAGAGAAATATCAAATTATCCTAAGTAAATGTTACCAAGACATATCAAATGAGCCTAAGTAAATGTTACCAAGACATACTCACCTATGAGACTGTAATGTTAATGAAGACACTAGTCTCTACGAACAATATAATAAAAGTAATGAAGTTAATGCATACTTAATACTAATGATGACATTAAAAATCATCTAATGAGGTATGATGCCCTCAAGCTAGAAGTCAGATTCTATGATGTATGAGATGAATGTAATGGAACCTTATAATGAGCACCGATAGGCTAGCTTTTGGGAAGGAAGAGGTTCGTATAATTATCATGAGATGATATTGTCTGTCCATACGGGTATGGGTCTCATTATATCTCCTAGATTTATAACCTATACTGCCAACATAGGGTTCTAGCAGGGTTCGATGCCTAATATACGCTAGCATGTTTTTTTCACTTTGAAAGATGATTCCACATCTTTTTGGTGTAGGGTTAAATACTGGATTTTATGATGGTCATATGATATATGTAGTTTAAGATTAAAGTTACCAACGAAAGAATGAGGACAACCTCAAGTAATGCACATAATGAAATGAATGATAGCAAAAATGTTAGGATAGGATAATCAAGAGGTGAGCTAGACTTAAGTAATGACACTAGGTCATTCATGGTCATTGCACAACGAACCCGATGAAAGTATTAAACTACGTCCTAGGTACGGTTGGTGTTTACACTAGCTTACGAAAGAATTAAAAAATAAAGTACATATGAATGAATGAAACAGATCTGTGTTTGCTAAAGAAGAATACCTAGTTGAGGTCCGATATGTTGAGCCGTCATTTTGGGAAGTCCTAATGTCAAATCCATGATTTCACGGTCTCATGGCATATGGATGAATGATATGAAATATATTATGTGCTAATAAGCAATATGTTATGTGTTGTGTGCAATATGTTGCGTATGATGATGCATATTACTCTTATAGCATGACTTTCCTAATCAAATTTTTGCAAGTCCACTGACTTGAATTTCCATAATTCATATCGTTTGGAGAGATATATTCTTAATCATTCATGAACTTGGTGTGTGCTTGCATATACCATACTTAGTACAAGTGTGTACTAATCCCATAAAACTCTCTACTATTAGGTTCAGGTGCAGGTGGACACTAGAATTTGTGAATCGACGCTGAAGTTATCCGGACGTGGGTCTTTCATTTGAATTTTGTAGACCCTTATGCTTTCGAGCATGCTTACTATTTTATTGTAGCATTAGACGTAGAAATTAGCTAGTGGAGTATTTTCCACTAGTGTTTCCTTCACATTTATTTTCATATATTGTATTTGTGCCATTTGGCAACTCTATATTTTATACGGATATTGACTATGTCTTTCATTTGATTATCTTGATATTTGACAGTTATTGTGAACGCTTATGAGTTTATGTAGATAGTGTTATGTGAGTTCAAGGTTTCTCACTATGAAGTCTAAGTAAACAAAAAGTTCAAATTTTCTGCTGAAATTAACCTAAATGATGTAACGATGACGTATGTAGGCTTGTCTGCGACCCCTAAAAGTTGATGACGCCGGTTTCAGCCAGGGTCTAGACACCGGTCATGACAGAAGCATATATATGAAAGTCTATTCTAAGGTGACCTCAAGGTGATACATTGTACAAAGTACACGTGACGGTTCTTTAAGGAAAGAAGTAAGATAAAATAGAGGTAATGAATTTCATATATTGAATATGTCTCAAAGTATGAAAAATGGATTTATATACTATTATGAGTAGTATCCATATCAATATTATGTATGTGAACTATATTGAGCTTATATGTGCCTATGTTCATGAGGTTTACTAAAAAAGTATGTTGCATAATTCAAATGAAATGTCCTCTTTAAATGCATGTTTTTGCATTGTTTTTATACATAGTGCATTCTTGTACTAATATCATTCTTCTTCATCTTTTTACACAAAGTGGAGGCGTTGATGGCTAGAGGATGTCTCCTAAGTGAAGACCTTGGATAGATCTCCCATGTTCAAGTAAAGGGACCCTTATGATAAAAGGGTTGCCTACGTCAAGATGTAGTTAAAGTTAGTATAATAGCTTAGATTTATATTTTATGTTGTAAAGGGTAGTGTCCCTATTCCATTCTATTGATTTGTTTCTTAAGATGGCAAAAAGACATAGAGTCTAATTATGTACTTATGCTATTATATATATATATATATATATATATATATATATATATATATATATATATATATATATATATATACGAAGTGTTGATTCTAGCATATTATATGCTATGAAATTTTTTGAATTTGCTGCTATTTTTATTACGATTATGCAATGTAATATATCTAAAGGGTTTTGTTAGACCTCCGAGAGGTCGACGATGCCGTGTCCCGATCTAAGAGTACTTTAGCTTCTAAGGGTTACTTGTGGGTCGTACAATAAATGACATGTTTAAGACTGCAAGTTCTAAGTGTACAATTTATTGTTACTAAAAATCGTTATTTATTTATTCAACTATGTGGTTAGTCAAAAACCAACTTATAAAATGAAAAACACAAAGAACTAAAATTGCAAAAAAAAAAAAAACAATCGTGTCATTCAAAAAACACCAAACAATCTTCAAAATGTTTAAGACGTATACGAATTAAAATTGCAAACAAATATAATGTATCACCAACTTCATCTAGGACAAGCATGTTAGTATGGAAAATGAGATTTCCTTGTCAAATTTTTTTAGGGGTAGGGTTCTGGGACAAAACAGTTGAACTGGTAAATCATCGCAATTGCACAGTGGAGATAAACAATAAACCCAGTGTAATTCAAGGGGTGGAGTCTGGGGAGGATAGAGTTTAGGCATACCTTTTTCCTAAATTGAAAAGGTAAGGAGGTTGATTCTGATAGCACAATTAAAATATTAGTGCTAAATAATGGCTCAGCTAAAGGTTTCTTTGCAACAACGAGTGTTTTCAAAAATGGTTTTCTGATGCGCATGCAAATCTAGAGATAGGATCCTTCATGATCTGATCAAATATTCGGGGATTTGTATTACGAGTATGGAGATGCACCGAAACATAATTAATCTATATAAAAATAGTTACGATAAAAATATGCCTAAATTATGGTGGACTGGTTGGAAAGAAATGAATGCACAAACATTTTAAAGAAAAGTTTTAATCTGTGATTATTACGCCATCCGTCTAATTTTATGTGACGTAGATTGGCTTAAAATGGAGTTTAAGAAAGAAAGCAAGACGTTTAAAACTTGTGATCCAAAATGAATTATAGAAATTTATGTGGTTGTAAATCATTTCATCAAGGAAATATAGATATTTTATAGTTAATTGTTACTTATTATAGAAATGTGTCATTCTTTTGGGACTGACTAAAAAGGAAACTAAGTCACATAAATTGGGATAGAGGGATTATTAAATACATATGCATCTCTTGACGTTTTATAAATATAACATGGCTATTTAAAATGATATAGAGACCATGATATACTTAATGAGTTTATTTCCCTTTAGGAAGTCATGCTGACCTGTAAATATCTTTTAACACACACACACACACACATTTATGATTTCAGTGTATCTTGTGCTTGGATTCGACCAATCACTATTTTTGTCCATAATTTCTCTATCATCATGGTCGAGGTACCCAAAATCAATCAACTAGATCTGGTATAGAACCCCCCCCCCCCCCACACACACACACAACATGTTAACATGGTCCAGAGCACCAAAACATGAAGATTCTAGGCAACTTAGATTCTACTCAGGAGTAAAGAGACTGAGAATCAAAGAAAACTTGAATGATCTTATCAATCCTAACATCAACTTAAATACAAGTAAAATGTAACTAACTTGACTATATATAAAGGACTAATATAATAACTTAATATGTAACTAAGTTCCCTAAATTTAAAGAACTACATTAGCAACTTAATCTAAATCTACTCTAACAACTTGATAAGAATTGATAACAAACTAGTGAGTATCTCAACATACCCCATCAACTTAGGTTAGATGCGACAAATCCTAACTTGGATAAATACTGAAGGAAGGCAGGATTGGGCAGAGGTTTTGTGAGAGTGCTTGTAATTTGAGATACGATACACAGATATTTGACTATCACTGTACCTGAGTTCACACTGTTGCAGAGGTAATAAAAGTTTATTGCGATGTGCTTTATAATAGTGTGGAAGACTGAGTTCTTGCTGAGATACAAAACACCAATGTTATCACAAAAATGATTGGCGTTTGCGAGACTTGATATCATAAATCATTCAACAGGTTGTGGACCCAAGTAATTTTAGAGAGCGCATTGGCAACTGATTTGTATTCTGCTTCAGTAGAAGACCAAGCAATTGATTGTTTCTTCTTATAGAACAAACAGACAGGATTTTGTTCCAAGAAGAGTATGTATCTTCTATCACAAGGGTCACCCGCCCAATAAACATCAGCGTACACATAAAGATTAAAATCAGAGTTCCAAGAGATTCGAAAACACGATGTTGAGGATGCCTTCAGATATAGTAGAACCCCTTTTACTGCTTTCCAATGCTCCAGACTTGGGGATTGCAAACACCATGATTCTTTATTATGTAACACTCTGAAAGCCTATGACCTTAACTAGAGCCTCACACATTGATGTAAGTTTAAAAAAAATATATTAAATCCTAAAATAATTTTAATAAGTCCATTAGGAAGTTTTGGAGTCAAGACATAAGAAACGTCCATGATATCCGGAAGCTAGTCTAATTTAAGTAGTGAAACATCCTTATGTTTCGGATATGTTTAGAGGTTTAGTACGAGGTCTAAAACTTGTAAAATAACTTTAAATAGGTAAAACCTATTATATAGAGTGAAAACGTCTAGGTCCGACTCCCCAAGGTCATCCTAAAGGGTCCACTAAAGGACCCTAAACTTGGATTAGCAATCTGCCAAAACAGCGGCCATATTACACATTGATGAAACAAGTCTGCGTCACGGACTTCGGTGGATTTTTGTCAAATTGTAAGTTTGCGTGGTGGGAAGGTAGCAGACTTCACTTTCTCGAAAATTAGATTGTAAAATCATGCAGGAACAGCTCCGCGTCGCGGACTTGTTCACCGACGGAAATCTGAAATTTGGATTTGAAGTTTGACTTCATTAAATGGTCAACTGAAGTGAGGTGTCTTTTGGGTATTTCATGGAGGGCATATATATTGATTTCCAATCAGTTTTTCCTAACATTTATTTACTCAAATCAAATCCCCAAATTAAAATTCAAAAGTTCACACCTCTCTCTAGTTTCTCTCTCTATTCATCTTCCATTGAAGGAAGAAGAAAGCATGAAGAATAAGACCAATTTCTCTAGGATTTCACTTAAATTTCCTGTATTAATCTTCATTAAGGTATGATTTCTTCACTCTTAGGATTCCTTTCCCAAAGAGGTCCTCTCAAAGTTTATTTTTATATTCCCCAATTCCAAGGATTTTTCTATTCTAATGAGTTTTCTTCTAAACTTCAAATTGATGATTGATCTTGATAAATAGTGATTAGTTATGACTAACGGGGTCTATATTGTTGGCTAATTTATCTTATATGATAAAACATCATGTTGATCATGTTCTTTTCCCCAATTCCCCAAATCTCGGGTCTTGATTGTAAATTAATGGGAATTGAAGTATGAATTAATCCCTTCTCGTGCATTTTTTATTATTTAAATATAACCATGTAATGTGTGCTCATCCATCTGCTAAGTTGAGGTTAGTAGCATTTCCGTTGTGGAATATAAATGAAGAATTGATCCTTGTAATTTGCTCATTATAAAAAAAATTGTTGTTGTAATATTTGGTTCCAGATTTGTTAGAGTAATTCTATTGGTCTAGTTTGAATTTGCCATGTGAGTGTGAATACATTATTTGATACTCTTAGAAATAGGAAAGTGATGGAATTAATATCTTAAAAGGTCACTCAACATAGATAATTTACCTAGTAAAGTGATTAAACTTTATTTTTTATCAATAAAATCACTCAATTTGTGTATTTATATCAATAAAATCAATCAGCAAAATTTATCATAAGATTACTTTTTATAACATTTAGATATAAACTCTACAATAAAAAAAATTAAAACTCAATACAAAAAATTTAAGTACAAACTTAATTAGTTAAGAAAATACTCTTATGATATTACATTACAATAAATAAATAAACACTGATACTCAAAACAAATTCACAACGAAACTCGAAGGTCACAAAATCAAACTTTATTTTTCCACTTCTATCTGCGAGTTTTTATTTTTCTATTTTCAAAAAGTTGTGAGGATTTATTTTTTAAAAAAATATGCTCTTTACGGCAAATTTCAGAATGTGTCGCATTTGGATAGTATTTTCTTTAAAAAAAATTGAGCATTGAACTTCTGTTTTGTTTTATTTTGATTGGTTTTCCTATAAAAATATTTGTGGAACAGTGAACAATTTAATTTCATGGAAACTATAGGTACTTAACCTTAATAGATAGAAATGAATTGTAGAGCAAGAAATTTCATAAGAGTAATGTATATTTATTTATTATAATATCATAAAAGTATTTATTTCACTAATTAAATTTGCCATATTTTAATGTATGTTTTATAAAGGTTTATTTAATTATATGATTTATGTATCATGCTATAAAAGTAATTTTCACTTTTGGCCAATTTAGTTGATTTATTTTATTGATACAAATACATATGTTTAGTGGTTTTTTCAACATAAGACAAAGTTCAGTAATTTTGCTAGATAAATTTTCTAAATTTAGTGACCTTTAAAGATATTAACTCGCATGTATATATTAATTGTATTTTTCTAAAGTTGATGTTATCAGTTGTTTAGCTTAATCATATCTAGCATTGTTTTATTTCTTAAATTTCATATTGCTTCCCTGATGAACTGTTATGACTTATGACACTATTTATATTCCTTTTCATTTATGTGGCTTGTGAAATTTGTCTGGTTTCACCATGGACTCCTATTTCCTTCCCCGTGCATTTCAAGAGAGCTATAAAAGGCTCAAATTCTTTTATCGAGTCAGCCCACCTTGAGAACTCGAAGAACAGGTCCCCAGAAGTTGGCACACGTCCGGAAGATCAGACACAAGGCTTATATACGAGCTATATAATTGATATACAACTTGTGTATACAAAATCGAGTTGAGTAAAAGGTCAAAAATTTTCAGCGAAATTGGCCCAAAAGATGGACCGAATCATTTCTCCTTTAACTTCAAATTAATTAATTGTCTTTATTTGTTTTTTGGGTTTTCTTATCGTTAACTTTAACTTTAAAATTATTAGTTAACTTCATTAAATTTCCTAAAAGATAAACTATATTCTTTATGAATACTATATTTTGATATAACTCATTTTTTATCAAGTCTTATACATATTTCAAATATATGTAACCAAAACTTTTTATTTATTCGTCAATTAAATTAAAATAGTTTTCACAATCTAATTAGCTTAATTGATTTAAATTATTATTTTAAAATTATATGAATAATTTCTAATCAATTAGGTTTTTGACAAGAACTTCAACATAAGTAATTTAATTCAAATGTTACAATTAAAGTCATCTTTTTTAAAAAATTAAAAATTGTGGCTTGTTTAACCATTTTCTCAAGATAATCAATTGGTTTTTTTAAAACAGTCACAAGATATTAACCAAGTCGTTGGATAACCGCATGTTAGTGGGCGCTTTAATTGCCTTAAAAACCTTTTTGAAGCGTAAATAAGAACTGCTTACCCATTTTCTCTAAATTTTAAAGACTTAATATGTTAGAGTCATTTTAAATTAGGATTTCTTAATTTCTTAAAAAAAATTAAGTGTGACTCTTTGTGAGTTTTTTTTCTTAAAATGGTTTATATTTAAAACATTTCATAAAGTAATTTTTCTAAATATAGATAAAATTACGACATAAGAATTAAGTTGTTGGTTTGGTTAATCACTTTGAGTTTGTGAAAGAAGTAATAGATTATTTGGAGTATTTGTACTCGGGCAAAGGTAATTTAACTGAGATTTATGAAGTTTCTAAGGCTTTCTATCATTTTGAAAAGGAAGCTAAGTGACCTACCACATACTTTATGCAGTTCAAGAAAACCTACGAGGAACTCAATGTACTTCTACCATTCAATATTGATTGTTAACAATCTGTGTTTGAAAAACTAGAATTACTGATTTTGAAAAAACATTGCAGAAACACGAAGTAACCAAAGTTTACTATATAGGTAAGAAAGATGAACATAAATTGATTAGGAAAAAACTAAAACCTATAACGTACCAGAATCTGGAAAAAAATTTGAACAAGAAAAATATCAAGTCCATTGAATTCACAATGTCCCCATAAGGAAATTATTCCTCTCTAGTATCCGAGATTTGATTTGTAATATGCCTTCCCAGGATACAATGATCTCAATCACCAGCGTGTAGAAACCAAAAACTCTGGTGTCAACGAACCAGTCAACAATAGTAAAACACACAAAGAAATTATTGTGTATAAGAAGAAGAAATCAGAAAAATTCGTAAGGAAAAATTCTAAGGAATGAATGGTATTTATAGGCTAGAGGAATAGATTCCGAAAGGTTGCAAACCTTTTAGAATCCAGGCAACCATCAATGAAATCTTGCAACCTTTCAAACGATCCTGGTTGTTCCTGAAAGTTGTAACCTTTTCAGAATAGACATTTTTAAACATTGGGAAATTCAAATGAAACCCGGAAAGATTTAAATTAAATGGGTCGGGTGATCTAAGTCAGGTCATCTTATTCAACTAAAAATTTAATCTTTTCGGTTAATCTCAACTAAACAATTGAAAATATTTCAGCTATCAACTAATTAATTGAAAATATTTAAGACATTTAATTTAATTTATTAAATAAATAACTAAAAGAAACTTTTTCCAAATAATTAATACGAGTGTTTCTATATTTGAACTCTCTTATTTTTATTTCCACCACCAATGAGGGACAAATGTATTTTCACTAGAGCATAAGAAGTCTTTTCAAGTGCCCAACTATTCAAGTTGCCAAATTTTCATGTTTATATCTTTTCATCTTCCCTCCATTTCCCATTAGTTTTTGCTACAGACCCAACAACCCCTCACATTAATGGGGACTGGTTATAACTTAGGAATGCACGAACAAATGTGTACTTTACAAGTAAGGATTAATTGCATTTGATAAGTAATTTTACCCTTGGACTTTTCATAGTGAACATATATCGAATATACTCGGTCAATCGGCAGATGCGTTATGTTTGAACCGTCGAGCTTTGGTGTATACCTAGACAACCATATATTACACAATTAACCCTTTATTTTTTATAATTCTTACGGTTGTGTTCGTATCAGCCATGAAAACCTCCTAGTATCATGATTGTATATAGAATAAACTTATAACATAAAATTCTCTTTGAAGCGCCTTACTTTTTACGCTCACATATGTGATTTCTAATTGTGTCATCTAATAGATACACTATTTGGTCAAATCTGCCAAACTTAGCAAATCATTAAAAACCTTAAGCTTCATTAACTCATTAATAAGCCTTAAGTTCATAACCTTGTTCGTGAACGTTGTCTTCATAATGAGAATGGATTGAGTTAATTGAAAATGTCGAACCGTCATCCACAACTTTGTTTTTCTCCTTGAATCTAGCTCTTGGGACCTCCAGTCTGCTAGATAGAGTTACTGTTATACTGACTTGTCCTAAATTATAAACTCATTCCCTTAGATGATCTTTCAAGTTCCTTTCTCACTAGGCCTTTCGTTAGTAGATCTGACACATCATTGCTTGACTTCACATAGTCAATTGAGATAATTTTGTGGATCTGACATATTATCGCTTGACTTCACATAGTCAATTGTGAAAATTTCACTAGATACCCCTTGTCTTATTATGTTATGTCTCCATCGTATATGATGGACTTATCATTGTACATGATGCTCCCTGCAATGTATGCAAATAGATCCCACAGGTTTGGGCGAAAATGGAATATCTTTTACTATATTCCGAAGCCATTGGCCTTCTTCACCAGCCTTATCTAAAACAATAAATTCATATTCCATCATGGAGCGAGCGATACATGTTTGTGTGAGCGATTTCCAAGAGACTGCTCCTCCACCTAGTGTAAACACAACCACTTGTGGATTTTACTTCATTCGACCTGGTGATCCAATTTGCATCACTATATCCTTCAATCGCAGCATAATATTATAATGCAAAGCACAGTGTTGTGTATGTTTCAGATACCCCAACACACGTTTAATTACCATCCAGGGAGTTTGAGTCAAATTACTAGTGAACCGATTCACTTTTCTAATAGCACATGTTATATCTAGTCGCGTACAATTCATAATATACATCAAACTATTCAACACTCTGACATATTCCAATTGAGAATCACTTACACTTTCATTCTTTTGAAATGTAAAGCTTAAATCAATTGGAGTTATGACAACATTGAAGTTCAAGTATATGAACTTATCCAAAACTCATTCAATATGATGAGATTGAGATAATGCTTGTCCCTGAGTAGTTTTGAGATCCTGGTCCCTCACATAAAATTAGCAACTCCTAAGCCCTTTATATCAAATTAACTGGACAACATGCACTTAGTAGCATTTATATCGTCAATATCTTTACTGACTATGAACATGTCATCTAACATACATACAAACAATGACTTCATGATTCAGAATGATTTTAATGTAAAAACACTTATCACATTTCTCAATCTTAAATTTATTTTCTAACATTGATTGATCAATTTTAGCATGCCATTGTTTGGGTGCTTGCTTGATCCCTTAAAGCAACTTCACGAGTGTGCACACTTTTTCTTCTTTACGAGGAAGTACAGACCCTTTAGGTTGTTCTATGTGAATTTCTTCGTCCAACTCTCAATTTAAGAAGACTGTCTTTACATCCATTTGGTGGATTTAAAGATTATACACTACTACTAGTGCTATTAACATCCTAATTGATGTTATCCTCTTTACTGAAGAGTATGTGTAAAAATATTGTAGAACTTCTTTTTATATGTATCCTTTGACTACAAGTCTAGCCTTATATTTATCAATTGTTCCATCAACTTTCATTTTCCTTTTAAAGATCCACTTTGACCATAAAGGTTAATTTCCTGGAGGAAGATGAGTCAATTTCCAAGTATGATTAATTAAAATTGATTTGACATTACTATTGATAGATTCCTTCCTATAAATTGACTCAGACGAAGACAAAACTGCTTCAAATGTCTGAGGATCATTTTAAAGCAAAAGTACCACAAAATTTAGTGCATAAAAAGTGGCTTTGCGTTGGAAAGAAACGCCTAGGTTCCTCACTAGGTAGTGTATTTTCCTTATATTCTTCTTGTGGTCGTTCATGTCATTCACTTGTCTACTCACATTCCGTTTTATATGGATAAATGTGTTCAATGAACTCTGCATTATCTTACTCAATTATCGTATTAACATGAATCTCAAAATTTTAAGATTTTTGAACTAAAACTGCCAAACCTTACTGTTCACAGCATACCTAATAAAACACAATCTACCATTTTGCTCAAATTTTCACCCTTTTTGGTAAAGAAACCTCTACCTTAGCTAAACACCCCCACACTTTGAGATATTTCAAGTTGGGTTTCCTTCCTTCCCAAAACTAATATGGAATTTATTGTATTTTGCTATGGTGTACACAATTGATTATCTAATTATCTGTAAGGATGGCTTTCACCCAAAGTTTTCATGGTGAACCAGAATTTATCATTAAGTCATTCATCATTTTATTTAATGTTCTATTCTTTCTTTCTGCCAAACCATTTGATTGATGTGTATCACGTGCAATAGTTTGATGAATAATGCCATATTCCAATCAAATCTCTAAAAAAGGAGATTCGTATTCTTTACCCATATATCTTCGGATCATTTTTATCTTAGATTAATTCGTTTTATACGTCAGTTTTGTGTTTGTTAAATGCTTAAATTGCTTCATCTTTACTATTAAGAAAATATCCATAAAATAATCGAGTGAAATCGTCAATAAAAATTATAGAATTACTTCTTCTACCACGATATGGTGTCGACTTCATATCACATATATATGTGTGAATTAATGTAACACTTTGAAAATCTAAGACATGTTCTAGACCCTAACATGAGTGTCAAAAGGTCTAGACACTATTTTTAGGCCTATTTTAATGAATGTAATCATTTAGTACGTTTAGAAGCCAAAATGTCAAAGGACATCCATGACGTCCGTAAACTAGTTCAATGAGGTGCTAGCATTCCTTAGCCCATTTAACTAGCTTTTAAGAATTAGAAAATGATAAATATTCGTGGAAGAGTGTATAAAACATATTAGAGTTAGTTCATAGTCTAAACGTCCGGACACGACTCCCCAATGACAAACTAAGAGACCTTGAGGAGGACCCTCGCAAAAGTAACTAAAAGTTTACAATAGACAGTGTCACCACGAATGCATAGACGGCTCGCAATCCAATCGACGGGGCATCGATTGCCTCCATCGGCGGACACTTAGAACAGTTTTCAAAGGGCCTATTTTTACAAGTCTCTGAACTCATCGAAGAGTTTGCAACACAGAGGGAACAATACCCGTTTATGGACACACGATCCATCGATCGTGATCGTCTGTAAAGACTGTTTTTGCTGCATATTTTTCATTAATTCATTTAACTAGTTGGCTTAGTTAGGAGTTTAATTAGGGGTTAGGGTAGGTCTAATTCAGTTATTTAACCACCTATATAAATCCCCTAATCTAATTAGACTAACCTAAGCTCTCATAAATTCCAAAACACATACTCTCTTCTTTCTCTCTCTAGTAGAAGAACCCAAATAAAGACAAAGCTAGAGGTGGTTTAAAGGGATGTAAATGGTAAAGTTTCTGCATAAAATATTCTCAAACAAAAATTTATGGGATTTCTTTCACCTTTGAGACCTCTTTCCTCAAAGGTTTCCATCAAATTGATTTCAAAAGTTTAGTTTTCATGTGGTTCTTTTGCAATCTCGAAATTGATATTGTGAATTGATTTTTTTATGATTTATTTTTGATATTATGAATATATTAACATGTATTTTAACCTAATTATGTTATATCTGGATGTACTAGTTTACTTTGTAGAAGATGACCTATTCCCCTTAACCCTAGGCTATGATCTTCACATGAATTGTGTAATGTTGGTTCAAATGACTTGGTTATTGGATTAATTACTAGTAGATGATCTTATTTTATCAATCAGGAATATTTTAAGATGAATTATATTCCTTTTATTCTAGTTCTTGAGTAATTGATCTAAATTATGACTTTGATCTAGGTGTGTTGTCTTAAGCTATGAACTAGTGATAAATTGTGATGTAGTGATTCAATTAGCCTTATTATCATGTTGGTTATTATTGTATGATAATATTACACCCTTAAGGGGTTTATTTAACGGTTCATGGTAAGACCTTGATGATTGATTATGATGGAGACTTGGTACGTCTTGTTATCCTTATTCATTACTTTAATTATGGTTAATTCTGATTAAGTCATGATGTAGCACTGGAGTATGTCTTGTATTAAGATTGATATGGTTGGTATAATGTTGAATTGAAATGTCTTTACTATGGATTATTAGCTGTTGGCTAAGATATAAATGATATAAAGATGGTGATGATTTACTAATGTTCCTTATTATGAAATGATATTTTGATGTAATAACCTCACTTATATGAATTGTAATAAAAGGACAACACTTATTCAATGCTTACTAAGATATGATGATGTTGTTTATACAAGGGATAGACCCTATGACCTACATTAAGCTATGATGATTAATAAAGGTAATAAAGACATTTCAAAAGGGACTCTAGCTTAGCATCGAGTGAAGTAGAGAGAGGGGTGTATCTTCCAACATAGGGAAGGTGAAATCACTAGTGTGCAATTGACATTGGAGAATCCAATGCATGTATCATAAGGAGGGTCCCTACTTTATATCATAGTGATTGAACTATGTTGCCCCTATTGGAATACTAGCTAGTAGATCCACGTAGTTGCTATGTTCATGTTTTGGTACTACTTTGGCAAATAGTCCGCCTTCTTTCGGTGTAAGGTTTCATGAAACTGGATTCCACATTAACTCATGTGGTCTATGTAGTTAATGGAAAGATGTTCCCAAAAGGTAAAATGAACTAAAGGAATGAACTCTAACTAAGATGACCTAAGGTGTTTAGCTTAGTGTAGGTAGGGAAATCGGATTCTACCTATACAGTGCATTATTTATCCTTTAGGGATGTCTTAGGAGGATGTTCTTATGTATGCATACGCTTATAAATGTATATTATATATATATATGATGATCTTATATGTTATTTACACTATGTGATGTTGATTACTCCTTGAACATGTATTTGATGCTTATTGATAAAGTATGATGTTACGTACTCTTAATATTATGTTATGTAATGTTGGACATTGGTTATGGTTCTTGCTAGGTTTACTTTATTAAGTAAGATTATGGGGCTTTGCTTAGTAATTGCACAAGTAGACTTAAAGAGGGTCATGAGTAATGGTCTTGCGTTGGTTATGTTATAATGAACTCTTATCCATGCTTTTTGCTATTATAACATGATGATAAAGTTGCTTTGAATATTTCTTCAAATTATTTGATATGCATGTTGACTTGACTAGACTAAATATTGTTGGTCTTTCTATGCACATGTTTTGGACTTAATGAATATGTCTTATTGATTTGTATGGTATTCTTGAATGTGCATAAGGCTTTCTAAATGATAAAATAGCATGTTATAATGAAACGTCCCTTTTTAGCATGATTTCAAGATATGTGTGCATATGGTTTAATACTTGGTACAATTTGTGTACTAACCCCATTTACTCCATTTTCCCCCAATATTTTACGTTCCGTTCATTGAAGTGCTTTTCAGACGACTTTGAATGAAGACTTGGATCTCTCATTCATCCAAGTTGGGTAGGTCCTCACTTTTCGAGGGCAATGCCACTATCAAGCTTATGGAATTGTTTTACTTATAAGACTCTCGTGTTCTTTTGATTTAAATACTAAACATTGTATGACCTATATGTGGTATTATTTAATTAATGTATGGGCTAGGAAAAAATTATTATACTATTGTTAGATGGTTATGATATGAGACGTCTATTTGATACTATCTTATATTATATATATTTATATATGTATGCACGAAAAGTAGAAGACTAAGTAATATTCCTACATGAAGGGTCTATGTATACTCGATATAAATAATATGTGTATGTAGAGGTCTATGCAAACCTCAATGTAGAAGTAACAAATTTTTTTTGAATATTCCGCATTTTTAACCTATGAATGTAATGATGTAAGCTAAGAGGCTAGTCTTAGTCCTCAAAGATGAGGATGACACAGGTTATATTTAGGGGGTACTCCCCAGATATGACAAACTTTGTGTTAGAGCATGAGGTTGAATATCTTTAAGTCGATGTCTCTATCAACCACGTCTATGTAGGTTCGTATTCTTAATTGTGAATCCCGCCACACTTATCTATAGGAATCTATATGATGCTTAGGAAACTCTCACTTTCTTGGAAGTCCAATATTGTGCCGCTAGAGTTTAGCTCTATGTTTTTTTAGCATCTAATCCTTTTATTATGACTATAGGCAATTTATACTCCATGGAACGCGACACAAAGAATTTAATTAAGAGATTTTCCATCCGGGTGATCCTCCCCATTGTGATCAAGTCCTTCCTCTTGAAGATGATGTTAATGATGATCAAGCTAGGTCAGTCCTTATCCTTTGATAGATGGTGACATAATGACTGCTCTTTTCCAAATGGCCCAAGAAATTACTACCCAAGCACAAGCTTCCACTACTCAAGATCAAGCCATGACGGCCCAAGCTATAAGGGAGGTTGTACCCCAAGAAAACCAACAAGATTCTACCATGGCCTCCCATTTGAGGGATTTCACTAGGATGGCCTCCCATTTGAGGGATTTCACTAGGATGGCCTCCCATTTGAGGGATTTCACTAGGATGAATTCCACTACTTTCTATGGGTCCAAGGTTGAAGAAGACCCCCAAGAATTCATTGATGAAATATACAAGATCCTCTATGCTATGGGGCAGCCACTTACAAACTCAAAGATGTGTCTCAAGATTTGTATGTCCAATAGAGAGATAATATGCCTTGAAGGAGGTGACTTGGGATGTTTTCAAGAAGGCTTTTCTTGAAAGGTTTTTTACTACAGAGAATAGGGAAGCCATGGTGGTTGAGTTTATCAACCTTCGGCAAGGAGGTATTAGTTTACTTGAATACTCTTTGAAATTCACTTAATTGTCAAAGTATGATCCTTCTTTAGTTTCTAATCCTAGGGATGAAATAAAACCGCTTCGTGACGGGAGTGTCAGAGGACTTGCTTGAAGAATGTCATACGACTATGCAACATGACAATATGAACATTTATCATCTCATGGTTCATGATCAACTAGTGGAAGAGGCAAGGCTAAGAGAAATAGTAGAGATTCTAAGAGAGCATAATCTTTTGACGATGGTTCTTCCAAGGGTAGGATTGATATCCACGACAAGCCTAGATTCAAGAAAATGGTTTCTAACCAAGTTCCTTCAAAATTACCTAAGGCTAGGGATGATAGGGTGACTAGCCCTATGTCTAAAAAGGAAATGTGTACTAGGTCATCAAAAAAGAATCCAACTTGTGAAAAGTGTGGCAAGAAGCATTTTGGTGAATGCTTTAAGGACCATAATTATTTTTGTTGTGGTAAAAGTGGGCAGAAGGTTTTATATTTCCCAAATGTGAAGGGGAAAGACAAGGGGAGCAGGCAATCAAGTGATTCTAATGATGCACCTAAGAAGAATCACTTTTATTTACTTCCTTTAAGGGGTGAGAAGGAGACCTCTCCCGACCTGGTGACTGGTATATTGAAAGTTTTCTCTATTGATGTATATGATTTACTTGATTTGGGTGCTACATTACCTTTTTTTACTCCTCTAGTAGCTAAAAAGTTTGACAATTTAAGTGATATCTTGAATGAACCTTTTATGGTGTCTACCCCGGTGGGTGAGTCTATTGTTGCAAAAAGGGTGCATAGAAATTTTCCTATAATGTTGCCCAATAGAGTTACTTATGTAGAACTAGTAGAACTTGATATTTTTTATTTTGATATAATATTGGGTATGGATTAGTTGCATGCTTTCTTTGCCTTTATAGATTGTAGAACAAGGGTGGTGAAGTTTAACTTTCCAAATGAGCCCGTTTTAGAGTGGAAGGGGGGATATTCTATTCGTAGAGGTCGTATAATATGTTGTTTAAAAACATGTTAAATGATCTCTAAAGGTTGTGCATACTATATGGTAAGAGTCCAAGACTTAGACTCCAAAATTTCTACCATTGAGTCGGTCCCCGTATTGAGGGAATTTCCGGAGATCTTTCCTAATTATCTTCCTAATTTTCCTCCAAAATAAGAAATTGATTTGGGTATTGACTTGTTACCGGATACAAATTCCATTTCACTTTCTCCTTATCGGATGACTCCGGTCGAATTGAAATAGTTGAAGGGTCAACTCAAAGTTTTGCTAGACAAAGGCTTTATTAAAGATTGTATTTCTCCATGGGGTGCTCAAGTTTTATTTGTGAATAAGAAGGATGGTTCCCTTAGAATGTGCATTTATTATAGCCAACTCAATAAAATCACTTTTAAGAACAAGTATCCTCTTCCTCGGATTGACAACTTGTTTGATCAACTCCAAGGGGAAGATACTTTTCTAAGATTGACTTAAGATCTTGGTATAACTAACTTAGGGTGAGAGGTGAGGATATACCAAAAATGGCATTTCGGACTAGATATGGTCGATATGAGTTCGTAGTAATGTCCTTTGGTCTAACTAACACCATAACAACATTTATGGATCTCATGAATAAGTGTTTCGATGTTACCTTGATTCATTTGTCATTTTATTCATTGATGACATCTTGGTATATTCAAATAATTAGGGTGATCACATGGACCATTTGAGGGTGGTGTAATAAATTCTTAATGAGAACCAATTATTTGACAAGTATAGCAAATGTATGTTTGGTTGAGGTCTGTTGCATTTCTTGGTCATACCATCTCTAGTGAGGGAGTTGAGGTTGATCTAAAGAAGATCGTGACGTTCAAGAATTGGCCTAGACCATTGACTCCCACCACATTTGGAGTTTCTTGGGTCTAGAGGGCTATTATTGGGGAGTTGTGGACGGTTTTGCATCCATTTCATCTCTCTTCACTACTTTCACCCAAAATAGTAAGAAGTTTGAGTGGTCGGAGGCATGTGAGAGAAACTATGCAACTCATGATCTTTAATTAGCAGCCATGGTATTTTCCTTGAAGATATGAAGACATTAATTTTATGGTGTTCATGTGGATGTTTATACTGACTACAAGTGTCTCGAATATGTGTTTACTCAAAAAGAGTTAAATCTCCGACACATAAGGTAATTGGAATTTTTGACGACATGAATATTCTCTATCACCACAGCAAGGTGAATGTGATTGCAGATGCTCTAAATTGTATTACCATGGTTAGTGTGTCTCATGTAGAGGAAGACAAGAAAGATCTAGTAAAATATGTTGATAGGTTGTCTAGATGGGTGTAATGTTTGAATATTCTCCGAATTGTGGTTTTATGGTCCATCATAACTCCGAGTCATCATGGGTGGTTGAGGTGAAGTCCAAAAAACACATTGATCAACCATTGATAGAGTTGATGGAATCAGTTCTTAGTAAGTTTAATGAGTCATTCTCCTTGGGTCGGGGGATGTTGTCTTGAGGTATGAAGGAAGATTGTGTTTTCCCCATGTAAATTATTAGAGAAACCCCATTCTTGAAGAAGCTCACGGGTCTCGTTACTCCATTCGTCTAGGTTCGAAAGAGATGTATCATGACCTTAAGAAAGTGTTGTGGTGGGAAGGTTTGAGAAAGGACATAATGGAATTTGTTACTAAGTGTCCAAATTGCCAACAAGTGAAAGCCAAACACCAAATGCCGGGTGGTTTATTTCAAGAGATCCAAACTCCTACTTGAAAGTGGAAAGACATCAATATAGATATTATGGTAGTTTTGCCTCAGACACAAAAGCAATCTTACTGTATATGGGTAATTGTGGATAGGTTGAAAAAATCTGCTCATTTCATTCCCGTCAAGTCTACTTACTCAGTAGTAGATTATACAAAGATCTTAATAGATGAGATTGTGTGTTGCCATGGTATTCCATTATCCATCATAGTTGATAGGGGTACATAGTTCACATCTAGGTTTTGGAGGTCATTCAAAAAAGTGTTGGGTACCAAGGTGAAGTTAAGCACCGCTTTTCATCCCCAAATGGATGTTCAAGCGGAGCGTATTATTAAAACCCTTGAGGATATGCTTAGATCTTGTATCATTGATTTCAAGGGAAATTGGGATAAGCATTTTCATGTGGTGGATTTTGCTTAGACCAATAGCTACCATTCATCTATATCTACGGATCCTTATGAAGCCTTATATGATAGGAGATGTAGATCTTCGATTGGATGGTTTGAAGTGGGTGAGTCTTCATTTTTGTGTTTTGATTTGATTTATAAGTCTTTGGAGAAGGTTCAAGTCATAAGGAATCAGTTACAACAAACCAATAGTCGAGCCAAAGTCTTATACCGATCAAAGGAGAAGGGAATTAGATTTTGAAGAATGTGATAAAGTGTATTTGAAAATTTCGCTTATGAAAGGGGTGGTTAGATTTGTCAAGAAAACGAAGTTGAGTCTTTGTTATGTAGGTCCCTTTGAAATATTGCAAAGACTTGGTAAGGTTGCATATCAGTTGAGGTTTCCTAGTGAATTGGCTTCAATTCAGCTGGTATTTCATGTTTCTATGCTTAGGAAGTGTATCGGTGATCTCGAGTCTATTCTTCCTATTGATGGTCTTGGTGTAAAGGATAACATCTCTTATGAGGAGGTTCCAGTTCATATCGTTGATAGGCAAGTGAAGAAGTTAAGGAACAAAGAGGTGGGTTCCGTAAAGGTGTTATGGAATAATCATCTAGTTGAGGGTACAACATGGGAGCCTGAATCCGACATGAAGTCCTGTTACCCTTATTTATTTGATAACTAAGGTCAGTTATTCCTATTGATAATGAAAATAATGACTAATAATTGAATTTTCTTGATTTTTTGTGAAGTTTTGCAAAATGTGCATTTTTGAACGTCCTTACAGTGAAGTCACAATGAAATTGTGCATATTGACATGAAAATTGCAATTCTTCTTGTTTTAAGTTATGTTGTGCATTTTCATATGGTGAATCTTTATGAAATGATATGTACCATGTTTGTATGTTATGTTTTGGCATACTTGACTCATATATGATATGTTTAGCTCTTTTGTTGTGAGAAGAAAATTTCTCAAAATATGATTTTGAGCCTTTTATGTAAATGATATGATTTAAGTTGTAAATGAAATTTTAATGTATTGTTGTTGGTTGGACTTCTAGTCTTGAGTCTATTCCTTCCTTCAAGAGATTTTATTTTCATTCGGGGACGAATGTTTCTAAGGGTGGGATAGTGTAACACTTTCAAAATCTAAGACGTGTTATAGAGACTAACATGAGTGTCAAAAGGTTTAGACACTGTTTTAAGGTCTATTGTAATGAATATAAGTCATTTAGGAAGATTAGAAGATAAAACGTCAAAGGATGTCAATGACATCCGAAAACTAGTTCAATGAGGTGCTAGCGTGCCCTACCCTATTTAACTAGCTTTTAGGAGTTGTAAAATTATGAAAATTGGTGGAAGGGTGTCTAACACATAGAAGAGTTATTTCATAGCGGAAACGTCCGGACAAGAATCCCCAACAACCAACTAAAGACCCTTGAGAAGGACCCTTGCAAAAGTGACTAAAAGTTGTCAATGTACAATGTTACCAACAAATGCACAAACGGCTCGTGATCCAATCAACGGGGCGTCGATTGCCTCTGTCGATGGACACTAAAAAAATTTTCCCAAGCGACTTTTTTACAAGTCTGTTAAATCATCGACGAGAGTGCAGCTTAGAGGGAATAGTGCCCGTCGATGGACACACAATTTGTCGATCGTTGTATCGTCTTGAGGACTATTTTTTGTGCATGTTATAAATTAATTCATTTAATTAGTTGGATTCATTAGGAGTTAAATTATGGGTTATGAAAGGTATAATTAAGTGATTTGACCACCTATATAAATCCCCTAAGCTAATTAGACTAACCTAAGCTCTCATAAATCCCAAAACCAAAACTCAATTCCTTCTCTCTTCTTTCTCTCTCTAGTTGAAAAACCCCGTTGAAGACAAAGCTATAGGTGGTTTCAAAGTCTGTAAAGATTCATGTTTCTCCATCAAATATTTCTCAAACAATAAGGTATGAGATTCCTTTAACCTTTGAGACTGCTTTCCTCAAAGGGTTCCATCAAATTTATTTGAAATATTGAGTTTTCATGTGCGTCTTTTCCAATCTCGAAATTGATCTTGTGAATTGATTTTGTTTATGGTTTCTTTTGTATATTATGAATATATTAACATGTATTCTAACTTAATAATGTTATTTCTTGATGGATTGGTCTAGTTTGTAGAAGATGACCTACTCCACTTAACCCAAGGTTATGATCTTGGCATGAATTATGTAATGTTTGTTCAATTGACTTGGTTATTGGCTGAATTACTACTAGATGATGTTATTGTATCAATAATGATAGTTTAAGATGAATTATAGTCCTATTATGCTAGTTCTTGAGTAATTAATCTAAATTATGACGTTCACCTGCTTCTCTTGTCTCAAGCTATGAAACAGTGATAATGATGTCATGATTCAATTAGCCTTATTATCATGTTGGTTATTGTTATATGATGATAGTACATCCTTAAAGGGTTGAGTTAAGGGTTGATTGTAAGACCTTGATGATGTATTATGAAGAAGACTTGGTAAGTCTTGTTTTCCCTATACTTTACTTCAATTATGGTTAATTGTGATTAAGTCATAATGTTGTATTGGAGTATGTCTTTTATTAAGATTGATATGGTAGGTATGATGTTGAATTGAAATGTTATGACTATGGATTGTGATATTTTGGCTAAGATGTAAATGTTATAACGACAGTGATGATTTACCAATGTGCCTCATTTTGAAATGATATGTTAATATGCAAAACCTGACTTATAAGGATTGTGATGAAAGGACAATACTCATGAAATTATTATTTAGTTATGGTGATGATGTTTATACAAGAGATAAACCCTATGACCTACATTAAGCTATGATAATTAATAAAGGTATTAAAGACATTTCAAAAAGGACTCTAACATAGCACCGAGTGAACTAGAATGAGGGTTGTCCCTTCCAACATTGGAAAGGTAGGATCACTAATGTACTCTTGAGATTGGAGAATCCAATGCATGTAGAATAAGGAGGGTACCAACTATATCTCTTAATTCTTGAAGTATGTTGCCCCCATAGGAATACTAGCTAGTGGATCTACGTAGTTGCTATGTGGATGTTTGGGTACTACCTTGGCAAGTAGTCCGCCTTCTTTTGGTGTAGGGTTTCATGACACCGGATTCCACGTTAGCTCATATGGTCTATTTCGGTTAAGGCAAGATATTCAGAAAAAGGTAAAATGAACTAAAGGAATGAACTCTAACTAAGATGACCTATGAGGTTTAGCTTAGTCTAGGTAGGTATATGGGACTCTACCTATACATTGAACTAGTTAGCCTAGAGGGAAGTCTTAGGAGGATGTTCTTATGTATGTATAGGCTTACAAATGTAAATGATGTGTATATGATAATATTACATGTTAATGACACTATGTGATGTTTATTACTCTTATGATCATGAATTTAGTCTTTGTTGGTAAAGTATGATATTATGTATTATTAATGTGATGCCATGTGAAGTTGCACATTTGTTATGGTTTTTGCTAGGTTTACTTGATTAAGTAAGGTTATGGTGATTTGCTTAGTCATTACACAAGTATATTTAAAGAGATTCATGAGTAATGGTTTTGCATTAGTTATGTTTTAGGAAACTCTTATCTATGCTTGTTTTAATTATAACTTGATGATAAAGTTGTTTTATCTATGTCTTCAAATAATGTGATATGCAGGTTTACTTGAATAAACTTAATATTGTTGGTCTTGTGATGCACATGTTTTGGACTTAATGAATATATCTGATTTTTTGGTATGGTCTTCTGGATGTGCATAAAAGGCTTTATATATGTTAAAATAACATGTGTTTAATGAGATGTCCCTTTTTAGCATGATTTCATGATATGTGTGAATATGGTCTCATACTTATTCCAAGTGGTGTACCTACCCTATTTTCTCCCTTTTCCCCAACATTTTAGGTTGCAGTCGTTGAAAGGTTTTCAAGACGACTTTGAAGGAAGACTTGGAACTCTCATTCATACAAGTTAGGTAGGTCCTGACTTTCTGAGGGCTATGCCACTCTCAAGCTTATGGAGTTGTTTTAGTTTTAAGACTTATGTTCTTTCCTTTTCATTTGAGTACTTAACATTGTATGACCTATATGTGGTCTTATTTCATTGATGTATCGGCTAGGCCAAAATTATTATACTCTTATTAGATGGTTATGATATGAGACGTCTATTTGAGACTATGTTATATTCTATATATCTATGTGCAATTAAAGTAGAAGACTAAGTAATCTTCCTTTACGAAGGGTCTATGTATACTCAATATAAATATTAGGTGTATGTAGTGGTCTACGTAAACCTAAATGTAAAAGTAATGAAATTTCTTTTAAAAGTCAACATTTTTAACCTATGAATGTAATGACTTAAGCTAAGAGGCTAGTCTTAGTCCTCAAAGAGGACGATGAAACTGGTTACGTCTAGGGAGTGCTCCCCGAATGTAACAATTAAGTCTAAAGGTTCTGAATTTCTTTCAACAAACTTATAAGGATATTTAACAAACTTACTTTCCACACAAATTTGGCATTTTGATTTGTCGTATTTAAAATCAGGCAATACTTTTGAAGTAACCAATTTTTGCAAGGCTTTGTAATGAAAATTTCCTAAACGGGCATGCCATAAATCATTTGACTTCAATGTGTAAACAAAAGCAGAATTCTTATTAATACTCAACAACCATTACACTCAATTTGAAAATCCCCTCATTGAGGTGGACATTTCCTATGAACATCTTATTCTTACTTATTACACCTTTATCACTAGCTAGAACACACTTAAACCCGTTCTTAACGAGTAGTGCAGCAGAAACTAAATTCTTCCTAATAGTAAGAACATGCATAACACTATTCAAAGTCAATACCATGCTAAATGTCAATTTCAGCATTACTTTCCTAGTTTTTGCAATCCTTGTTATTACTGTGTTTCCCATGAATAAATCTTCATCGTTCTCAGTAGGAGTGGATGTTGCAAAGACTTCTTTCGCAGAGAAATTATGTCGAGTGGCACCAGTGTCAAGAAACTAATCCCTGGGATCTCCAACTAAGTTACACTTTGAGATCATTACATATAATTTATCTACATCTTCTATCTCTTCCATGATGTTTGCTTGGCGTTTTACTTTGCCTTTGTCTTTTTCCTTTCTTGGAGCACGATAGTCAGAAGACCTATGACCAGTTTTACCACAATTGTAACAGTTGCCTTTTACTTTCTTCTTGGCCTGTTCTGACTTTTACCCGTTGGACTTCTTTCTATTTTTGTCTTTGGTAAGATCTTCTTCAATAATATTAACTGTAATGATTGATGAACTCTTACGAGACTTATTTTTGGATTTTTTTTATCTTCATCAATCTTGAGCCAAATCACAATATCTTCAAGCTTCATATCTTTACACTTGCGCTTTAGATAATTCTTGAAGTCGTTCCACAAAGGAGGCATCTTCTCGACTATTGAAGCAACTTGAAAAACATCACTTACTAACATATCTTTAGAAATTAGATCATGCATAGTAAGTTGAAGTTCTTACACTTGTGATCCATTAGTTCTACTATCTACCATTTTATTGTCTAAAAACTTTGCAACCACAAACATTTCCAAGCATGCATATTCTTTCTTATATTTCTTGTCAAGTGCATCCCACAACTCTTTTGAAGTTGTTATTGCACTATAGACATTATATAAGTCATCCTCTAAAGCACTCAAAATATAGTCTTTACATAGGAAGTCTGCATGTTTCCATGCTTCAATATTCGTGAATTTTTCTCTGTCTGGCATATCACCAGCAACCACTGGAATTTTTTTGCTAGTAAATTTCTGCAGACAATGAGTGGTGAGCCTGAAAAATACACATCGCTGCCATCCTTTAGAATTCACACCATTGAATTTACCTGATTTCTCTACTTGTGGTATAATATTTCGGGTTAGTGCAACAACTGCCACTATAAATTGTTATTTATCATTTTAGATAAGCAAAAATTGATACAGTTTTAGTAAGCGATAACATATAATTGAAGACTTCCAGTAGTATAAAATCACAAAGATTTTAGTCTCCACCAGAAACATAGATATAAAATAATATCCTTAATATTGTTAACAATCTGTGTTTGAAAAACTAGAACTACTGATTCTAATAAAACTTTGCGGAAACAGGAAATAAACAAAGTTTAATGAATCAATAAGAAATTAACATAAATTATTTAAGAAAAAGTAAAATTTGTAATATAACAGAATCTGGAAAAAAAATTGAGCAGGAAAAAGATCAAGTCCAGTGAATTCATTGTGTCCCTCAATGAAATTATTCCCCTCTAGTATCCAAGGTTTAATTTTGAATCTGTCCTCCCAAGATAAAATAATCTCAATCACCAGTGTGTGGATGCCAATAACTCTTGTGTCAACGAACCACTCAGCAGCAGTAAAGCAGACGAAGAAATTTTTGTGCAAAAAAAGAAAAAGAGATCAAATAAATTCATAAGGAAAAATTCTGATGAATGAATGGTATTTATAGGTAAGAAGAACATATTCTGAAAAATTGCAACTCTTTCAGAATCCATAGAACCATTAATGAAAGTTTTAAACATTTCAAATGGTCCTGGTTGTTTGTGAAAGTTGCAACCTTTAAGAACAGACATTTTTAAAATGTGGGAAATCAAAATAAAATCGGGAAAGATTTAAAGTTAATGGGTCGCACGGATCTGAGTCGGGTCAGGTTAATCAACTAAAAATTGAAATGTTTTGGTTAATCTCAACTAAATAATTGAAACATTTTTGTTATAAACTAATTAATTGAAAATGTTTTGGTCGTTTAATTTAGTTTAATTTAATTAAGTAAATAATTAAAACAAACTTTGTCGAAAAAGTAATCTCCCGATTGATCATTTTCCAAAGCCAAAGCCAAAGTCATAGTTGTATATGAAGCTAAGCCGAGTGACGACGACGGTGCGAGGGGGGTCTCTCTTTCCAACCCTTTTAACAATTAATAGGAATTTTTCTATATTCAAACACTCCTATTTTTCATTCCACCACAAATGAGTGACAAATGTCTTTTCACTAAAGTGTAAGAAGATTTTTCAAGTTCCCAACTTTTAAAGTTCCCAACTTTTCAAGATCCTCTTTTTTTATATTCCCTCATTTTCCCACTAAATCTTACTACAAACCCTAAATGGATGTAAAGTTGCAGAAAGCTCAGAGGGAACAAATGGCAATAATGAGTTTTTTTATCTGGACTCCCATTTGAGTTTGAGACTGGTAAATCACAAAATCCATGAAGTTCTGAGATCAATTTTGTAAAAGATGTTTTCAGTCGGGTGTTGCACATAGAGAGTAATCCAATTAATCAACCGTAAGACCCCTAAAAATGAGTTAGGGTGTCTAGAGCCTCACTTGTGCCTATAATATTGTTAAAATTTTAATTAAGTGATTTAAATTTTGCATGGTTGATTTGAAGTAATTTGAAAGTCAAACGTCATGAGACGATCAAGACGTTTGATGACTTGTCACCAAAGGGGACTTATGTGTTTTTACGAGCTTTATTGTGTTCCATTGGCTTATGTAGAACATGTATGATTTAAAGTGGTGTTTATAGTCATTATGTTGAGTTTTATGAAGTTTGGAGGTTAAAACGTTTAAGAACGTCCAAGACGTTTGAATGTTAGGCCTTAAGACGTCCATGTATGTCTTGAGTAATCCTTGCATGTTTAGATGTGTTTTACTTGTTCGTTTTGGGTGAAAATTATGTTGAAGTTCCTTGAAATTAAAGGTATATATTTATGTATAAACGTCATGGTACGACTCCACAAGGGCCCCGCAAAAGGCCCTCTAGGAGGACCCAAAGGTTGTCGAGACACTGCCTTGGCAATATCAATCAACGGAGACAAAGGATGGTCCTTCAGTCCACCAACGCCCCGTCGATGGTGAAGTGTAGATTGGTACTTAACCTGGGGAAGGATTAGACAAAGGAAAGACTCAGACCGAAACGACGGAGGCTGCCAACGGCCCGTCGATTGGCCTAAGGGGTGTCAATTGTTGGCTATCGATGCAGCCTGCATTTAACTGCATGCATGCTGTCCCACTATGGGGTGATTGATAAATTCACCCTACGTGCTAACCTGACCCTACATTTTATATTGTTATTTTTGGGTGTATTTAAGTTATCAAAAATGTGACAACCCCATTCCCAATTGAATTCACAAAAAATAGACTTCCCTCCCAAAACAAACTCCCTCTAGAACCTCATTGAAGGTAAATCTCAAGAAAAACATGGTGCTTGTATTTCCATGTGTTCGTCTTCAAGATGTAGAGGTTTTCTTCTACATTAAGGTATGTTGATCCTTCATCTCTAGTTAATCTTCCATCTAGAGAGTTTCATTCAAATGTTTTCAATGCAAGTTCATGATCAAATAACTTATTCTTCAATCTAGCCATGGGTTCTTTCTTAAAACTCTTTCAAAGGCTTAATCATGAAGAATATATGATAATTTACTTAATGTAAAAATGGATTTCAATCTAATTTTATGATGAACCTATGTGTCCTTCGATTCTCGTTTTGGCCTCTGTATGTTCATTGTGATGGTGACTTTGTATTGATTGAATTATGATTCTACCATGATTAATTGCTTAAATTTACTTCCTAGTACGTGTATTGATTATGAATTATGTGATATTGGATCAATGTGGATTGATGCTTAAAGAACTTAGTTAAGTATGGCATTTGCTGTAACATGACTCTATAATGCATGATCTGGGACTCGTTTGTGTAGGGATAATTGTATCTAGTGCCTTACATGAATAGTAATGATGCATTGTTGATGAGTGATCCATGTGGATCAAGTTCTGATTAGCTTATATTCTTCTACCTTCCATGGATTCCTAATGTAGCACGATCATTGTAAACTCAAGTTTATGGCAATTGTAGTAGGATTTCATTTTGGTTATGATTTCTTTGAATATTGTGTTATATTTATGTTATTGATTAATTTTGGGTATGGATCATTCATGATCAAAGTAAAGGAGCCTTGTTAAGGATTGATCTAGGTAATTGTAGCCTATAGATTGGATGTTCTAATGTACATGATGTGGTCTTAATTCTAGGGTAGATGAAGCATGCGTTAGACTTGATTATTATATCTTTAGGTACTGACCAAGATTGATACTATTGATAAAATATAATTGATGATCAATGCAAGTAAATTTGGTTAAAGATCTATGTCCTTCTAATTTCTAGTATATTGGTTATTATTGTACTAGTTTGTAGCATGGCCTTGTAGTGGATTATTCATGGTTCCTTTTATGATTAAAGCATATTTATCTACTTCCCTGATAATATTTGTTGATGAAAAAGGAGTATTGATCAAGGATGATCAAAGGGTAAGAAATTAGTAAGAATGGTTTTTCATCTCTACTTTCTTATAGTATTGGTAGTTCACGAAGCCTTGTATGGTATAATGTGGTATGGTCCACTTATGTTGGCGGTGTTTAATTTATTTTCAATATACATATGTGATGTTAACATGACCTTGAAGGCAATTATACTATGAATGTGTGTTGGTGATGATCACCCTATGTGAAGCCTTTGCCTACTTTACTATTCTAGCTATGCTCTAGGTTGTTTGGCTAATGTTATGAGCATGTAAATAGTCATGTTAACTTTACATATATGTGCTTCCTATGATAAGTTCTTATAAAGATATATGTGAAGTAAGTTGATATAAGTGTGTAATGACTAGAGCTTATTCTAAAGATGTTGTAAGTCTTGAATAAATGTATCTTATGTTATGTGACCTATTCTATAATGTTGTGTGATGTATAAATCATTAGGATGATATGATAGGTGTACTAGTATGGCATTCATTTCACATGTGTACCTTTATAGAATAGTTCCTAGGTTGGTCTTCTAAGTACATGCATAGGAATGTATGAACATGTTATGTATATAACTTATATGGTATTATTTTGAGTATATGATATGCTGAAGTATGAATATGCATAGTGTTTTGGTGTGTTTATATGAAATGATTGCCCATATATTTATACCTATACACTTATGAGTTTATACATGAACATGTGTGACATATATGTGTTATGTAAAAGGTTTGCTCAAATATGAGCACACACACATGTATGGTAATCTAGTCAATGGAGGGGCCTTGAAAGGTGTGCTCTAGTGTACCCTAAACTAGATAGGTTCTTACATATTCTATGTCCATGTGAAAGGGTTCATCAAATGATTTAGGTTGATGAACTCTCATCTATGACATATGAGTTAAGCATCTGAGGAGTTATATCTCTCCTAAGCCTAATTTTATAAGATAAAGTTAATAAAGGCTTTTCAATATAAATGGAAATTAGCTTAGCACCGAGTGAACTTGACAATGACAGGTTTTGGCTTCCCTTGGAAAATATTCACCATTGTGTTCTCATAAGGTGTTGACTTCCCTTGGAGAAACAATCACCTATGGTTCCACATGAGTTGTTTACTCCCTTGAGGAATATTCACCTATGGTTTCTCATGAGATGAGGCTTTAATGCTAATGAGCATGTAAAGGGTTATTTATACATCTTAGTTCCATAAACAATGCTTGCCACATAGAATATAGCGAGTGATTTCACCTTGTATGCTAGCATGTGTTAATGTTCTACCTTAAATAGGTAAGAATAACTTCCCTTGATGTAAGGATCTACAACACCAAATTCCATGTTTTGCACCTCTTAGTGTCGTTTAAGACTATAGTTTACCAAAAGTAAAATTGACAATGGAATTAAATCAAGGACCCTAACTAGGATAACCTAAGAGTAGTTGGTTTGTATAGGTGGGGGTATAGTACTTCACCTATGCATTGTACAAGTGGCTCTTCAGGGAAGTCATAGCAAGGAGTTCTAATGCATCTGTCTATGTATAAATTCCTTATGTATGACTTTATAGTATTTGTCTACTTGTTATGAAGATGTGCTTGGTATAAGTCCTAATGGATGTATTTGATGTTGGTCTCTTCATATATTAACTAAGTCGATCTTATTGACTATATGATGAGGTCTTTCCTTATGTATATGATATTGGTCTTATTAACAATGTGAATGAAGGTACTACTTGGATTACATGTAGTTGACTAAGGTATTATGTTTTGAAATGTGAAGAACATGTTTTGATGCTTATGGTCTTATTATAGGTTTACTAAGTATGTGTGAGGTTATGGGGCTTCACATTTTCACATCCGAGTTTACACCCAAGATGTAATCGGCGTCGTCATCCTCGGAGAGTACTAAGACTAACCTCTTGGTCTTACATCATCACATTAATAGGTCAAAAATACGGAAGAATTAAAACATTTCTTACTTTTACTTGGAGGTTTATATAGACCTCTACATACAATTAATATATTCATATTGAGTATACATAGACCCTTCGTATAGGAAGATTACATAGTCTTCTACTTTTATTGCACATACATATATATAGACGATAGAACATAGTCATTAAATATTGTATCCTCTCATAACCATCTAATAAGATTAGCAATTTCGGAATAGCCTTATATCAAAGTAAAGAAGCCACACATAGGCTTATATAATTCGTACTCAAATGACATTAGAATGAACATAAGAGTTTTAAAAGTAAACCGTCTCCATAAGCTCGATTTGGCATCGCCCTCGGAAAGTGAGGAACTACCCACTTTGATTAATGACAAATTCTAAGACTTCTTCATAGTCGTCACAAAGAGTCCATAACGACCGGAACCTAAAATATTAGGGAAAAGAAAGAAATGGGGTCAGTACACCACCTGTACTAATTATGAGACCACATGCACATACAATATAAAATCATTATAAAAAGGACATTTTATCAAAGCATGCTACTTTATTCTTTAAAAAGTCATATGCATCATCAAAAGAAAACATACAAATCAAAAGGGCATATTCATCAAGTCAAAGCAGATAACATGCTTATGAACTACTTTCACCCATAGTTTACTAAAACCTTATCATCAAGTAATTACATCACAAGAATGGATAAGAGTAATTCATATCATGATAAAGCAAGACACTACTCATGCATCCTTATAAAGTAAACAAGTGTAATGACCTAGTAAAGCCCCATAACCTTACTAAATCAAGTAACTCAACGAGAACCATGACTAATATCCCTCTTCACCTATTATACATCTTTCAAGACACATAACATCATATCTAACAAAATAGACGACGTACATGCTCATATAAATATCATTCACCATATAAATATAATTTACATGTAATGTCACCGCATTATCATCATTAACACTTATTATCTTATACATACATAATATCAACCTCTTAAAGCTTCCATCAAGGCAAACTAGTGCAAGGCATAGGTAGAGTCCCATACCCCTACCTAGGCTAAGTACAACCTATCACGTCACCCTAGTTATTTTATTCGTCATTACTTCATTTTAGTTATAGGGAACACTTGCCTTAACCGACATAGACTACAATAGTTAAGTGTGGAATATGGTGTTGTAAAATCTAGCACTGATAGAAGGTGGTCTATCGGCCAAAGTATAAACGAACATAAATGTAGCTTTTTAGGTAGATCCACTAATTAGTGTTCCTATGATGGCAACATAGTTTATGGACCTTGGACGTCTTGGAAACATCACTCTACACCCTATTTGGGTCATGAGGCTATCCACTCCGGAGAACCATAGTGAACCCTACCTTCCTTATTTTGGAAAGTGAAACCACCTCAAATAAAAGATCACTCGGTTCTAAGCTAGAGTCCTATTTTGAAATGCCTTTAAGTCTTCATATAACAATCATAAATTAGTTTAGGTGATAGTGTCTCGCCTTTGTATAATCATCATCATCATAGCTCAATAAAAATTGCATGAGTATACTCCTTTCAATACAATTCATATATGTGAGGTTAACCCATTACATATCATTTCATAATAAGGCACATTGATAAGAATCATCATCCTTATAACATTGATATCTTAATCAACCTCACAACCATAATCAAGAAATTTCTATTCAACATCATACCACCCTATCAATACTAATATAAGGCATTATCCAACACAACATCATGACTTGATCATAATTAACCACAAATTGTAGTAAAGAATAGGGATCATAAAACTTACAAAGTCTCCTTCATAATTCATCATCAAGGTTTTACCATCAACCCTTACTTCAACCTAATTAGGTCATAGCATAATCATAATTCAATAACTAATATCATAAAAAATCTAGAAGAATCACTACAGCATAATTCAATACTAAATCAAATCTTAAGACAAGATACTTAGGTCAATTCTCATCACATAGATCACTTCTCAAGAACTAGTATGAAAGACTACAATTAACCCTAATTTTTTCATGATTAGTCTAACAACATCAAATAATAGTAATTCAACCAATAATCAAGTCAATAGAATCAAACACAACCTAATTCACATCAAGATCAAACCTAGGGTTAAGGGTCATCATCTAAAAACTAGACCAAACCATCAAGATATATCATAATTAAGTTATAAACCATGTTAATCTATTCACATTATCCAAAATAAACCATAAATAAATCAATTCATAACAGGATTTTCGACATTAAGAAGAACCCACATGAAAACTCAACTTTGGAAAATACTTTGAAGGAGCCGTTTGAGAAAAAAAAGTCTTAAAGGTGAATTAGATCCCATACCTTAATGTTCGATGAATACTTGATAGTGAAATATCCCCTTTACAGCCCCCAAAATCTACCCCTAGCTTTTCTTTAATGGTGTCTTCCAATAGAGAAAGAAAGAAGAGAGAAGGAAGAGAATTTGTTTTGTGAGTTATGTTTAGTCTAATGAGGGTTGGGGTATTTATATGGGGGGTTAATTAACTTAATTATACTCCCTTAACCCCTAATTTACCACCTAACACCTTAACTAATTAAATGAAACTTAAGTTAAAATGTGCAGGAAAATTCCACCCTCATAGACGAGATCCCGATCGACGGTCCGTCTATGAGTCGACGGTCACTGTGCCCTTTCGTGCTGCACATCTATCGTTCTTATAAGAGACTATGCAATTTGGGTTCTTCAACAAAAATTCTAAGTGTTGGTTGACAGTTGGCAATGATGCCCCGTCGATCCACACACGGATTGTCGACTGTGTCTCGTGGTTACATACTGCCTAGGGTTGACACCAATGTTCAAGAGTCCTCTTCAAGGGCCCTTGGTTGGTCCTTCGAGATTCTAACCCGTTCGTTTCAACCATGAATTGACTTAAACACAAGTGATATACCCTTCCACCAATTTTCTTTGATTTTCAACTCCTAAAAGCTAGTCAAATAGGATTAAGCACACTAGTACCTCTTAAAAGTATTTTCCGTACATCATGGACGTTCTTAGTCGTTTTGGTTTCTAGAATTCCTAAATGACTTATAAAAATTAAAATAAACCCTAAAAATAGTGTTTATACCTTATGACACTTGTTTTAGGCTTTAATACATGTCTTGGATTTTTTAAATGTTACATTATCCCACCTTAGGAACATTCGTCCCCAAATGACACTAAAAATCTTTTGAACGACGAAATAGACTCAAGACTAGCATCCCAACTAACAAAAATACATAATAACATCAACCATATGTAAAGGCATAAGAAAATTCAAAAACGTAACTACCACACATGAGGCTCAACATTACATTTTGAGGAATATCCTCCTCACGAAAACAAGAGCTCAACATAGCATATATGAGTTGATTATGTCAAAGTTACACATACAAACATGCTACATATCATTTCATACAGGACAACCATATTAAAATGTACAAGATATCTCAAACAATACAAAGAGCAAAATTTCAACTTCAAATGTACTACTTAACTGTAATTCACTGTAAAGAAAAAAATCAAAAATGCACATTTTGCAACTCTTTACTAAAAACCAAAACAACTTCAAATTTTGTCATTATATAATTATTAGTAAGAACTACTAACCTTGGTTATCAAATAGATGAGGGTAACGGGACTTCATGTCGGCCTCGGCCTGCCATGTTGCACCCTAAACTAGGTGATTATTCCATAACACCTTTACAAAAACCAACTCTATATTCCTCAATTTCTTTACTTGCCTATCACGAATTTTAACCGGGACTTCCTCATAAGAGAGATTATACTTGACGCCAAGACCCTAAATAGGAAAAATAGACTCGGGATCACCAATAGACTTTTTAAGCATGGAATCATGGAAAACTGGGTGAACCTAAGCCAATTCACTAACGAGTTTCAATTCATAGGCAACCTTACCAACCCTTTTAAAAATTTCATAGGGATCCACATAATGAGGACTTAACTTCCACTTATTTCCAAATCTAACCACCCCTTTCATAGGTGAAATTTTCAAATGAACCTTATCACCTTCTTGAAACTCCAAATACCTTCCCCTATGATCGGCATAAGAAGTTTTCAACCGGTTCATTATGATATGAACTTTCATAAAGTCTTATAAATCAAATAAGGACCAAGAAGCGAAGGCTCAACCACTTCAAACCATCCAATAGGAGACTTACACCTCCTACCATACAAGACTTCATAGGGAGACATGGAGATGGAGAAGTGGAAGCTATTATTATAAGCAAACTCCACCAAAGGCTAATGCTTATCCCAATTCCCATTGAACTCAATAATACAAGACCTAAGAATATCCTCAAGGGTTTAAATAGTGCATTACGCTTGACCATCCATTTGGGGATGAAAGCGTTAACCTTCTTGGAATGACCTCCAAAACCTAGATGTGTGTTGCGCACCCCGATCTGATATGATGGATAACGGAATACCATGGCAACACACAATCTCATGTATGAATATCATAGAATAATCTTCCACCAAATAAGTAGACTTGACGGGAATAAAGTGAGAAGTCTTGGTCAACCTATCCACAACCATCCATATAGAGTAATATTGCTTTTGAGTTGAGGTAACCCCACTATAAAATCGATATTGATGTATTCCCACTTCTAAGTAGGAACTTGCATATCTTGTAGTAAGCCACTCGTATTTTGATGTTCGTACTTTACATCTTATCAATTTGGACACTTATCAACAAACTCTGGTATTCCATTTTTCATACATTCCCATTAATATACTTCCCTAAGATCATGATACATTTTTTGTCAAACATGGATTAATGGAGTAGAATGACCCATGGGATTCCTCAAGGATCTGGCCTTCAACCCATCAACCTAAGGAACACACAATTACTCTTGGTACCTCAAAACACTATCCCCCCCCAAAGGAGAATGACTCATTTAACCTAACAAGAACCGATTCTTTCAACTCCATCAATTCTTGATCAAGCTGTTGTTAGGAATTCACCTCAACCACAAAATATGACTCGGATTTATAATGGACCATGAATCCACCATTCGGAGAATCTTCCAACCTCAGACCCAACATAACCTGTAACTCCCCAAAATGAACTAAGTTGAACTCGAGTCTACTGAGTGTTTCTTGAGTAAATTTTTTTTTTAAAATAAGTAAATATATTTTTCTTAGGGACTGTGTTATGTTTAGTTTAGTTTCAAGGTCAAACATCCAAGAACATCCATGGAGTTCATAAGATATGCCTAAGAAGTTACTTGTGTGTCTTTATGTGTTTGAGTGAGTTTTACGTCTTTGTTTTTAATTTAAATTTATGTGGGATGTTACAAATACCTAGACGAATTAGTTTAAGGGTCCCTAGAAGAGGACCCAAGACTTAGCTCCAAGCTGCCAAACCGCTCATCTACTGCCCGTAGACTCAACGATACCCCGTTGTTTGGGGGGTGTAGCCTCATACTTAGTTGGATCCTATCCCCCCCATGAATCAGTCTCTAAATCCATCGACGCCACAACAGAACGGGTTGTCGATCAAACGATGCCCAGTAGCTATCGTCAATTGGCACCTGCAAAAGCTGTTGAACGTTTGCTACTAGCTTGGGGTGTTTTGTGTAAATTCACCCCACGTCTTTTAGTACCCTAGGATTTTTATTTAATTATTCCAAGTTATATTAGATTAGTTTTTAATTCCTAAACCTAGACCCCTCACTTCAAATATTCAAGCCCTTTCTCTACTTTCTTCTATCTTTGATTTTAAGCATGGGTTTTCTTGTAAAGGTGTTTTAATGATTCAAATGTGTTTCTTCTAGAATGAATTGATGATTTTAAAGTCAAATCCTTCATGAACTCATGCTTATGCATATTTCAAACCTTTGGCTTAAAAAAGGGGTTAGATGAGCATATTTGTGTAGGGTATGAACATTAATTTTCTTGTGTTGTTATTATGATTTATTTACTTCCATACGGTCCTTATTATGATAAAATTGTTATAAGTGGAGATGGCTTGGTTGTATGTGGTCGCTTATATTGGTTGATCTTTATTATAAATTTCTCTTTAGTGGTATGGTCCACCTTCTTGGTGGCAGTGTTCAATTGAAAACATTTGGTTATGTTTACTATGTTGTGAGTGTGGCTTTGAAGGCTTAATATGTGAAAGAAAATGGTAAAGAGGGTGGTTCTTGTATAATTTTTTTTGGGAAGCTTGAAATGCATGTTTTGCTTATATTATGCCTTAATGAAAAATATGATTATGTGAAGCATTAGAGGTGTGTGATTTGACTAATATAGGTCTAAAGAATTAATAGAAATTAATGTTAATGAAATGGTGCTTATGTGAAAGGTGTGTTAACATGTAAACACACATTCACCCTTGAATGAATGTATGAAGCTAAGTTGAGTAAATAGGGGAGTTTTTAGGTGAACACTCTTCGTGAGTTGAGATGAAGTGTTTAGAAGAAACCTCACTACATCCTAAGAGCTTAATGAGATAGGTCTAAGGATGAATTCCCTTCTTGAGTTGAGATGTGGTGTCACTAGTTATCCTTAGAATATTGATATACCGTGTTTTCACGGTATAATTAATACTTTTTCCTTAAGTTTAGTGTGTTCGAAAGTCTTTTTGTGCTAGTTTTTGTATGAGTTTCTCTTTGTTTTGCAGGAAATCTATCCAAAGCTAAATGCGGAGATTTTGAGTGAAGAATTGCAGAAGAGACCACCTACGGAGCTTATGACGGTCCGTCGCGCTTGTGACGGTCCGTAGGTGGCAGCATAGAGAAGCTGCTAAAGGAAGATGGGGAAGTATGACCTAGTGTGGGATTACGAAGCTTGTGACGGTCCATCGTGGTTCTGACGGTCCGTCCTGCAGGTTCGTTGTGAAGATCAGAGAAGTAATCCCAGTACCCAGATTCCAAGAGTTGAAGTGTTTTGAAACGAAGACCCTCGACGGACCGTTGTTCCTATGACGGTCCGTCATACTTGCCGTCGAGGGGAATGAAGAGAGCAGCAGAAGAAATTGCTATGTATGGGACGACAGAGTCCATGACGGTCCGTCGTGACCACGACGGTCTGTCGCGAGGTCTGTCGACTCAGCCGCGTTTTTGCAGATTTCCAGCAATTAGAATCCTTGTTTAGTTAGGTTTTTATTTTTTATAAATAGTTCGAAAAACCTCATTTTTTAGGTTAGACTCTATGAGATTAGACATTAGATTTTTAGACTTTGTGTATTAGTGTTGGATTTTATGATTCTTGCAAGTGATTTTTTGGATATTAATCAAGCAAACTTTGGATTTTATTCTTTCTCATTGAAGTAAGTATATGAATTCGTATTTAATATATTTGAACTTGTGTTTATGGCTATGAGTAACTAAAATCCATAACTAGGGCTGTGGGAACCATAGGCAAATAATGAGATAAACCCTAACTAAAATAACAATTCTAGATTAGTGTCTTGCATGTATTAATAATTCTTTCGTTTAGAAGTCTTTTTAACGGATGGCCAATGTTAGAACTCGCCTTAATGCTACTTGCCGGACCAAGGAGGTAGATAATAGGAAAAGAATAATTAACATAGATTTAGTGTATACTATCTAATAGGCTAGTATTGATTGGTACGAGGTAATAACTTAGTCAAATATCGAATACGATGCTTAATATGACGTAACGATAAGGGTTAGGATAGCAACACACGTAGCCGGACCAAGTTGCGGAGTGAGATTTTCTAGATGCCGGACCAAAGATTTAGAAATGCATAACTTATCACTTTGCACGCAACATACTAGGAAAGAATTGTAATAGTTATAGTTATCAAGTTATGAACCTGTGGGGAACACGTAAACCCTAGTTACTTTGATTAATTTATTAAAACCCAACAGTAAAAGCTGTCCAGTGTCTCTTTCAAGTTCGTTATTTATTTTCACTTATTTAGAGATAGAAACACCCTTTTTATGTTTTTACTTTCCAAGGAAGTCATTGACCAAACAATACTAATAATAGGTAGAAGTTAAGTCTAGACTAATTTCCTCGTGGGAACGATCCCAACCTCACTAGTTGGGTTATTTACTTGACACGACCGCTTTACTTCTTATTCGAGAAGTAAGTTTGAGCGTATCAAATTTTGGTGCCGTTGCCGGGGATTTTACCTTTTAGATTAACTTGAACTTATTACTATAGTTTAGTTGATATTTTCTTGATTTTACTTTGTTTTATTGTTTTTGATTTCTTTTCAGAACTATCCTCCTTGTATGACAAATACACGGAGAGGAAGAGAACCATTGTTTCCCTATGATCGTGACTTAGAGCGTACACTACGCAATATGAATCGAAACTTGGGAATAAATGATGAGGATCCGAACCAGAACATCCCAGCTCCGGTTGATGTTCATGGTCAGATGTTACCCGATGCTCCGTGTGAACATCAACATAGGGGACAAAATCCTATTCCACAGCCCCAAGCATACTATAGAGGGTATGATAACATAGCAGACTCGGATGGGCCACTTGTCTTGCCCCCTCTACCCACAGGCCACACTTTTGTGGTAACTAGTAACCTGATGCAAATGCTCACTGCCAGAGGTTTGTTTTCAGGGCTACCTTCTGAGGATCCACATGCCCATATAGCTAAGGTAAGGGCAGTGTGTAAAAGTTGTAGGGGGAGGCCGGATTTGGATCTAGATGTAATAGGTCTTAGAGTGTTTCCTCTGTCACTGACGGGAGAGGCTGCTATATGGTTCACTGAGCTCCCATACAACTCAATATTCACTTGGAACCAATTGAGGGATGTTTTCTTGGCACCCTACTATCCAGTCTCCAAGAAACTAAACCACAAAGACAGAGTGAATAACTTTGTGGCACTACCAAGAGAGTCAGTTAGTACTTCTTGGGATAGATTTACCTCATTCTTTAGGAGTGTTCCAAATCATCGTATAGATGATGAGTCACTAAAGGAATACTTCTATCGGGGACAGGATGATAACAACAAAGCGGTGTTGGACACTATAGCAGGTGGATCTTATGGAGAATGCCCTTATGCTGAGATCACTGAAAAAATAGAGAAAATCTCCCAGAATAACAAGGCTTGGAGTACTAGGAAGTCTGATACAGGGAGAAACACCTTCGTAGTGCAGTCCACTCAACACCCAGCCACAGATGAGATTCAGGAAGAAATGGCTCAGAAGGGAACTGAGCTTGGGTTGGTACTAAAACATGTCACATGGGGTGCAGAAAAGATAAATGCAGTCAACTACTTGGCTAAACCACCACCTCCAAACGATGAGTGTTATTATGAGGAGGATTCCTATGCAGTAAATGAACAGATGGGGGGTTTCCGACCAAGTGCTCAAGGCTCTAATCAGGAGAATTGGCGCCAAGGTCGGAACTATGGTAACTACAATCGTGAGGGTCATTATGTCCTAGATGGAAACCACAATCGCGACAACAACTTCAACATGGGTAACTATGGTAATAGAAAACGACAGGAATGGACCCTATGTTCCTCCTCAAAATCGTGAAGTTACTCCTAGGGATGGTGGAGGTAGTATGTCGTGAGTTGAGGATATGTTGCATAAAATGATGAGGAGGTTCGATGCTAGTGATGATCACAATAAAGAGTTGAGTAATGATTTAGCGGGTATTGGGCAAAAAGTTGATACACATGCAATATCGATTAAGCAACTTAAGTTACAATTGGCCCAATTATCTCTAACTGTGAACACACGGCAACCGGGCACTCTTCCTAGCAACAGTGTCCAAAATCTATAAAATGATGGACATTGTATGGCAATTACTACTCGCGGTGGCAAACAAACAATTGACCCACCTGTGCCATCTAATGAGAATAAGGTGACAAAAGATACTGATAAAGTGGTAAATGTTGATGCTGAGTTAGAGGATAACATTTCAAAAGATGCTGAAGTGCCTAAAAAGGTATCTCCTATGCCTAGGACACCACCCCCATTTCCTCAAAGATTATTGAAAAAGACCGAGGATGGCAAATACCGGCATTTTATAACAATGTTGAAGCAACTTTCTATCAATATCCCTTTGGTAGAAGCTTTAGAAAAAATGCCCGGTTACGCAACGTTTTTGAAAGATCTGGTCACAAAGAAAATATCGGTTACATTTGAGGATGATGATAGAATGCAGCATTGTAGTGCTATTGCTACAAGATCTCTGGTCCAAAATAAAGAAAATCCGGGTGCGTTCATTATTCCTTGTACAATCGGGCTATTACATTTTGCGAAAGCATTATGTGATCTGGGGGAAACCATAAATCTCATGCCCCTCTCAATTTAAAAGAAGTTGGGTTTGGGTGACCCAAAGCCACCTGCGATGCGGCTACTGATGGCTGATCGAACAGTAAAACGGCCCATAAGGATACTTCATGATGTGCTAGTAAAAGTTGAGTCATTCATCTTTCCGGCTGATTTTGTTATTCTTGATTGTGAGGTTGATTTTGAAGTGCCTATTATCCTTGGGAGGCCATTCCTAGCTACGGGAAGAGCCTTAGTAGACATGGAAAAGGGGCAGATGAAATTTTGGTTGAACAATGAGGAAGTGACCTTTAATATTTGTAGGTCCATGAGGTAGAGTGGTGAGCTCCAATCGGCATCTGCTATATCCCACAACATGGGTGAGACATCTGAGACACAAATAGAAGAATGTCTAGGTGTCGAAGAATTAGCGGCAGTGATAATGAACTTTGATAGCGATTGCATTGAAGAGAATGAGTCATTAGTCGCGGCTCTGGACCGAAGTGATGTTCGGTTTAAACCAAAGAAATTTGAGCTTGATATGAAAAATCGCGAGTCCCCACCCGTGAAACCATCGATAGAGGAGGCGCCAAAAGTTGAATTAAAAGCTCTCCCGCCTCATCTTAGGTATGAATTCGTAGGAAATGGTGACACTTTTCCGGTAATCATTGCATAAGACCTGGATGAACAACAGGTTCATAGTTTGGTGAAGGTACTAAAAAGGTTCAAAAGAGCTATTGGGTGGACCATTGTGCACATTATTAGGATCCCTCCTGGTATTTGCTCTCATAAAATCAAACTCATGCCTGATCATAAACCGAGTATTGAGCACCAGAAACGCTTGAATCCTCCTATGCAAGAGGTTGTGAAGAAGGAAATCATCAAGTGGTTGGATGCCGGAGTAATCTATCCAATCGCCGATAGTAGTTGGGTATGCCTAGTTCAGTGTGTACCTAAGAAAGGGGGAATGACTGTGGTCCCTAACGAAAAGAATGAACTTGTTCCAATAAGACCAGTTACTGGATGGAGGGTGTGTATGGATTACCGTAAAGTTAACTCATGGACTGAAAAAGACCATTTTCCTATGCCCTTCGTGGATCAGATGTTGTATAGACTTGTCGGAAAAGGGTGGTATTGTTTTCTTGATGGGTATTCGGGGTATAATCAGATTTCTATTACACCAGAAGATCAAGAGAAAACCACGTTCACTTCTCGATATGGGACCTTTCCGTTCAGAAGAATGCCGTTTGGGTTGTGCATTGCACCCGCAACCTTTCAGAGATGTATGATGTCAATATTTTCTGACATGGTTGAGGATACTATAGAAGTTTTTATGGATGATTTTTCTGTGGTTGGTGATTCATTCGAGCAGTGTTTGACCAATTTATCTGAGGTTCTTAAGAGATGTGAAGACTGCAATTTAGTACTAAACTGGGGAAAGTGTCATTTCATGGTGAAAGAGGGTATTGTGTTGGGTCATCGCATTTCAGAAAAGGGTATAAGGTTGATCGAACTAAAGTTGAGGTAATAGAGAGACTTCCCCCACCGATCTCTGTGAAAGGTGTGAGAAGCTTTCTTGGGCATGTAGGTTTTTACTGGAGATTCATCAAAGACTTTTCAAAGATTCCACACCCATTGTGCAAATTGCTGGAGAAAGAATGTAAATTTTGTTTTGATGAATCCTGTCTTAAAGCATTCGGTGAGCTAAAAGAAAAGTTAGTGTCTGCGCCTATCATTATTTCTCCGGATTGGAACAGTCTATTTGAGGTAATGTGCGATGCTAGTGGGGTGGCTCTTTGTGTAGTATTGGGACAGAGAAGAAACAAAATCCTTCACCCCATTTACTATGATAGTAAAGCCCTAAATGAAGCTCAGAAGAACTACACAGTGACTGAGCAAGAACTCCTTGCAGTAATCCTTGATTTTGGGAAATTTCGCTCTTATTTGCTAGGTACTAGATTTATAGTGCATATTGACCATTCAGCATTGAGATATTTGATGGGGAAGAAGGATGGGAAACCTAGGCTGATTCGTTGGGTATTACAGCTGTAAGAATTTGACTTTGAAGTGCTTGATAGAAAAGGAACTGAAAATCAAGTTGCTGATCACTTGTCTCGTCTAGAGGATGAAGCTATGAGAGAGTTAGGGGATAAGACTGACAATTATGATACTTTCCCCGATGAACATGTATTGGCTGCTTCACAAGACTTGATTCCATGGTTCGTAGATTTTGCGAACTATCTGGCTAGTGATATTGTTCCATCAGACTTATCCTTTCATCAAAGGAAAAAATTAATTTACGATGTGAAGAAGTTCTTTTGGGATGAACCATACTTATATAGGAGTTGTGCCGATGGGCTTATTCGGCGTTCTGTGCCAGAATGTGAAATGTTGAGTGTGTTCAGACATGCCATTCTTCACCCGTTGGCGGACATCACAGTGGTATCTGAACCGCTCATAAGATATTTCAATGTGGTTACTATTGGCCAACTCTTCATCAAGATGCTAATAGGTTTGCTAAAGCATGTGACAAATGTCAACGAGATGGTGGTATTTCAAGAAAGCACGAGCTCCCTCTAAACCCCATTCTTGTGATTGAGTTATTTGATGTTTGGGGTATTGACATTATGGGTACTTTCGGGAGTTCTCATGGAACGAAGTACATTCTAGTAGAAGTTGATTATGTATCTAAATGGGTCGAAGCCATAGCCCTCGCAAGCAACGAAGGGAAGAGTGTCACTGCATTCTTGAAAAAGAACATATTCTCTCGTTTGCAACCCCAAGGGCCATTATAAGTGATGGGGGCTCCCACTTTTGCAACAGATTATTCAAGGGGTTATTGGAGAAATACGGGGTTCGCCATAATGTGGCCACTCCTTACCACCTCAAACTAGTGGCCAAGATGAAGTGTCGAATTGGGAAATAAAACAGATATTGTCGAAAACAGTGAATGCTAGTAGAACAGATTGGTCAAGGAGGCTTGATGTTGCTCTTTGGGCCTACCGGACAGCATATAAGACTCCCATATGTATGTCTCCATACAAACTTGTATATGGGAAAGCTTGTCATCTTCTGGTGGAGTTAGAGCAGAAAGCCATGTGGGCTATGAAGAAGTTAAAAATGGATTGGAGCGAAGCAGCAGAGCAAAGGTTAAATTGGTTGAATGAACTCGATAAATTTCGCCTAAAATCCTATGAGAGCTCATCACTATACAAAGAAAAGATGAAGAAGTACCATGACAACAAAATTGAAAAGCGAGAATTTATGGTCGGGGATTTGGTGCTTTTATTCTATTCGAGGTTGCGCTTGTTTCCGGGCAAGTTCAAGTCCAAATGGACTTGTCCTTACTTGGTTAGCCAACTATTCCCTCATGAAGCAGTTGAGTTGAAAACTAAGGAGGGTGTGCGGTTCAAGGTGAATGGACAGCGCACAAAAATCTATTTCGGGCATGCTGAATCGGTAAATGAAGTGATAAAGGCATACCATCTTGATGAAGTCTGAGTAATCGAGTTTCCCCAGTCGTGCCGCAACATTAAATCAGTTGCTTGTTGGGAGGCAACCCAATGCTTATCCTTTGTTTAGTAATGGTAGCATTTTTCTATTAATGGGTTTTAAATTTGCAGACACATCACAAGTAAATTCTACAGAAAATTACTCTGCAGCAGTCACTAACGGACACATCGATGGACCGTTGCACCTGCGACGGACCGTCGTATTCATCCGTCGTACCGGGTATGTTTTTCTGTTGTTTTGAAACTAGGGCACACACGATGGAACTAACAACGGGCCGTCACAACTGCAACGGACCATCGTTAGGGAATCGTTGCGTGATTAATGAGGTATACCCGACCCGACCCGGCTGGACCCTTTTCCAAAATCAGACCGTTTAAACTCCCCACCCCTCCATATTTCACCCATTACTTTATGATTTCTCCCATTACTCTCTCTTTTCAACTTCCCCATTCCCTCCCACCGATCATTGCCCTCTCACAATTTTCCAAAGCCCTAAAGTATTATCTACTAGTGCAAACTGCTGCTGGGAGTGTCTACCTTGCCACCGAGTACTTTTACATCAGTTTTTCTCCATTTCTACGGTATGTGTCTCTAATTTATACTCATTTATCTTGCATCTTTGTTACTAGTTAGTATTAAGCTTAGTTCCTCATTGTATTTTGTTTACTTTATACGATTTTGCCTGACCTAGGTTACAAATGTTCGAAATTACCATGTTTACCACCCTAGACATAGGTGCTTTTGAATTGCTAGTGTCCCAGGTAGTTGGGTTAGACACATGTAGGTCCAAAACACTACAAGGTTGATGTGGGTTCATCGGGGTTGCTTAGGGTACCTTGAGTTCTGTCACTGTCATTCAGAACGAGACCCCGATGACGGACCGTCATACGGTCCGTTGCACAAGCCCTAGCACCCCTGTCCCAACGGACACATGTGACGGACCGTCGTCTTCCTGCACAACCGTTCCGGTTGTCAGAGACCCTGTTTCTAAGGGTCTCTACTTTTTTTCCCAGTGTCCTTCAACGGACACATGTGACGGACTGTCGTACTCACGACGATCCGTCCTGCATGACCGTCATAATGGTCAGAGATCCCTCTCCTAAGGGTCTCCATATTTTTTCCCAAGTGTCCTACGACGGACATCTACAACGGACCGTCGTAACTATGACGGTCCGTCCTGCATGACCGTCATAACGGTCAGAGACCCCTCTCCTAAGGGTCTCCATATTTGTTCCCAAGTGTCCGACGACGGACATCTACAATGGACCATCGTAACTGTGACGGTCCGTCTTGCACACACTGGCATGCTAGTCAGAGACTCTCCTTCAGGGTTCTTTATTTATACAGAGTCCAAGTACAACACGACGGACCTCACGACAGTCCGTCATAGTCATGACGAGCTGTCACCAGGCCCGTCGTGTGTCACTGTTTCTACAGCAATTACATATTATTTTCATTGTTTTATTTCGTATTGTTTCGCTTGTCTTGTTTGCCACTACTCGTACTAATAATGATCCTTTGCAGGTACTATCTACTATGGCACCCAAGCAAGACCGAACCTACGCACGCGGGCGATCAAAGTCTGTTGCCCCGTATGCACGCTTGATCATCGGCTCTGATGATGAGCGGGACCCTAAGTATTCGCCCCCAGGCACTTCCACACCTTTCCGTGCTGCACGTGCTCCCAGAGCGACACCCAAGGCGGTGGAGTCCGGTATAGTCACTACCTCCCAGTATGATGAGGAGCGGACACTAACCGGCACACCCTGTGGGTCAGCCAGAAATGAGTAAGGAGCGTCTGGCTCTTTAGGAGTATCATGGTTCGAGGAAGCTTCTGGCTCTGCTATGGTTCCCTCACCCGCCACTATTGTAGCGTCGGCCTCGTCTGATGAGGCTGACAGTTCAGACTCTACATCCAGCGCACCAGCTCAGGTCCCCACCCCAGCCTCTGACCAGCCTAGCCGGTGGTGTGTCGAATACCAATTTCAAGTTTACTCCGACGCCAAGTTCCTGACTTATAAAGGAGTAATTACTCGAACACTCACCTTGGAGCGGCGAGTACTTACAAGGAGTCTCCCAACGATGTCAGAGATCCAATACCTCTTCACCAGGCATCACTTAGAGTGGACAGCGCGTCCGTTGGGATGATACAACGAGGAAATGGTCCGAGAGTTCTACGCATCCTTCGTAGCGACTCTCCGATCACAGATTGATAGGCTGGCTGCTCCTGCTAAACAGGCTCCACTGGAGCAGGTTCGAGTCCGGGGCGTGCAGGTTGTAATTTCAATGCCAGCCATCCGCCGGTTTCTATACCGCGACAGTGCAGATGCTACTCGGACCCCCATCACTACCGAGTTTGACTACCGCTGGCTGATAGTAAAGGATGGACAGTTCTTGTGCGAGCCAGTAGTAAGAGAGACCACCAAGAGGTGGATGGCCCTGCACCTGTCAGTAGATGGAGAGGGTGCCGATTGGGTCACTGAGCAGAAGGGGGCCATCAAGAAGTCCAACCTCACGTGCATAGCAAAAATCTTGTGGCTGCTCATCCGTCACTGCCTTTCCCCCACAGCTGCTGATAACATCGTGACCTGGGATCGAGCAGTGTTGATGGCGGCGATGATAGCCGGATTTGAGGTGGACTTCGCATGGCTTCTCCAGGCAGTCATGCACGAGAGGGCATTCAAGGTCACTACTACATACCCCTTTTCGTGTTTGATTTTTGCCCTTTGCAGGTCCGCAGGGGTGCCGATATGGCACGTAGATCAGCTTAGGACCCCGCAGGGCACTGTAGACGTCGGCCTCATCAGAGACGAGGCCAATAAGTTGGCTCCACGCAGAGGGCCTCATCAAGAGCTGCCCCCAGTTGCTGATGATCTTACGCATACGGTAGCCCAGGCCCTCACAGCTACACAGGCGTCCACTAACACTACCTCGGTCGAGTCTATCCCGGGTAGTAGCACAGCCTCGAGCTCCTCTCGTACAGCCCCTCTACCGGCACTGGTCCCGCTTGCTAGGGTCCAAAAACTAGAGGCACAATTGGCCACTCTTCTGCATCATATCCAGCCGTGGGTGCAGAAGTCGATCACTGAGTCTGAACAGCGTCTAGAGAGGAAAATGCAGCAGTTTACAGAGCGGAAGACTGTTGAGGTTAAAAAGCGCCTGGACGCCTTTGAGTTGAGAGTGTTAGCCCGACTAGCCCCCTCCGGTGGATGTGTCGACTCTTTAGGCCGCAGTCGACAGTCTTCATGCAGACATCGACATGATCCTAGAGGCGAGGGTGCCGGAGTCTGTCGAGCCTGCTGAGGACACTGTATTGGCGGCTCTGTTTGCTACTTCAGAAATTCCACCACCTCCCCCTCGCTAAATTGCCAAGAGGCGTAGGGGTTGAGCAGAGGATGAGGCGCAAGCAAGGAAGAAGGAGCGCCGAGAGATGGAGGCTGCGAGGAGAGCCTCACTTGCTGAGGAGGAGGCGCACCAGATCAGAGCATCACAATTAGCGGTTGGTGCGTCTAGCTCCCGCACTGCAGTGATAGCAGGAGTCACTACTGATGGTGCGGATGTTGCTGAGGACACCACTAAGGGTGTCCAGATTGCAAAGAACGTGGGTTCCGGAGAACCGGACCCACCAGCTTGCTGATCGACGGCACTTTGCGCCATAGGTTTGCTTCACCTACCACTCTAATATCTAGATTTTTTTTATGCATTGGGGACAATTGCTTGTTTTTTTTGTTGGAGGTGGGGTAAATGGAAAGTGAGTGTTAGGGTGAAGTCTGAGTAGCCCAACTCACTATCCTCTTTTGGGGTTTTCTTGCCTGTGTTCTTTTTCCCCAAAAGACTGATTACTTTTTCTAATGAACCGGCATGTTTATATCTTTTGTACATAGTTTAACTCTGAAGCATGATGGCTAAAATGATATCCTGATAGAACTGGAAAATGTTGCATGACTAGGCATAGTAACAGATAATGTGTGGCTCTAAACATGAAATAGAGTTACACCATTACATTACCCTAAGTCTTCAATTCGAACTAGGTGTCTGATAATCTGGTATAGTGATGAGATGTAAAGTGAGTGTGCGAAAATCTGAATAGTCGACTATTGGTAGTAAACTAGAACTTGCCTGGTTAGTCGTTCTAAAAGTAAGTTGTAACTGACAATTAGGAAAGGATCATAGGCCCTTATTCAAGATATCCCATTTCTAGCCTAAATAAAAGAAACCAAATGAAAGTTATCCTTCTTTGATCCAAATAATCTGAGCTTAAAATGAGACCTTTCTTTTTCACCCCAACTAATCTTTTCTGGGAACAATATGTTGGCCCTAGTCCCTCCTTGGACATGTGCACCTCAGCTTATGCCAAAAGCATATGTTGAGGGTGGCTAATGCATAAACAACCTTCGTTATGGCCGTGACCCAACTTTTGGTATTGTGTACCTTGACTCATGGCAAAGCCATGAGTTTAGGGTGGCTACGATGAGGAATGCTCTGGAAAGTGGGTTTGAAAGAACAAAGAGAGAGAAAGAACAAAAGTAAAGTGACTCAAGAATTAGAAGAAAAGAAAAATAAAAATATACAAGAAATACAAGCAAGAAAAGAAGAGAGTCACTTACACAAATGAAGATAGAAGAGAAAATAGCAAGGCGAAAGAATATGAGAAACTGGGCAAGATGAAATGAGAGACTGTGGAAGGTTTAGCCGATATGTCAAGGAGGGCAAAAGTCACTAAAGTATACCAAAATATACCTTACCTGACCCCGAGCCTATGTTACAAGCTAAGAAAGTCCTATAGTGATCCTAAGGGTTGTATAGAGAACTTAAGGCAGTGAAAATAAGGGCAAGCTTATGCAAAAAGGTATGAATGAGTGTCACTTTGTTATGAGAGTGAGTGTTGAAAAGTAATCCTTATACTCAAACTGAAATCATTGTGTGAAAAAGGAGGATTTTCTTTTAAAGTGAGGACACTAATTGCAATACCAGAATTGTTAGCACCCCGGTAAGAAAATGAAGAGGATAGGTGTTAGTGCGTGGTGAGTCTGTGTCATGTTCTGATCCCACAAAATTCAAGCCTAATAGTAGTAGCATGCATAGATTTGATGAGATTAATCGAGATTGATAGCCAAATGATTGCAAAGGATACAACATGGATATTATTGTACAAAGATTGTGTAGTGAGTCATAGTGCATCGCTTGAGGACAAACAACGAATTTAAGTTGAGGGTGTTGATATACCGTGGTTTCACGGTATAATTAATACTTTTTCCTTAAGTTTAGTGTGTCCGAAAGTCCTTTTGTGCTAGTTTTTATATGAGTTTCTCTTTGTTTTGCAGGAAATTTGTCCAAAGCTAAATGCGAAGATTTTAAGCGAAGAATTGCAGAAGAGACCACCTACGGAGCTTATGACGGTCCGTCGTGCTTGTGATGGTCCGTAGGTTGAAGCGTAAAGAAGATGCTGAAGGAAGATGGGGAAGTCTGACCTAGTGTGGGATTACGAAGCTTGTGACGGTCCGTCGTGGTTTTGACGGTCCGTCCTGCAGGTTCGTCGTGAAGATCAGAGAAGTGATCCCAGTACCCAGATTCCAAGAGTTGAAGTGTTTTGAAACGAAGGCCCTCGACGGACCATTGTGCCTATGAAGGTCCATCATACTTACCGTCGAGGGGAATGAAGAGAGCAGCAGAAGAAATTTCTAAGTATGGGACGACGGAGTCCATGACGGTCCGTCGTGACCATGACAATCCGTCACGAGGTCCGTCGACTCAGCCGCGTTTTGGCATATTTCCAGCAATTAGAATCCTTGTTTAATTAGGTTTTTATTTTTTTATAAATAGTTCAAAAAATCTCAATTTTGAGGTTAGACTCTATGAGATTAGAAATCAGATTTTTAGACTTTGTGTAATAGTGTTGGATTTTGAGATTCTTGCAAGAGATTTTTTGGATATTAATCAAGCAAACTTTGGAATTTATTCTTTCTCATTGAAGTAAGTACATGAATTCATATTTAATATATTTGAATATTGTGTTTATGGCTATGAGTAACTAAACTCCATAACTAGGGTTGTGGGAACCATAGGCAAATAATGAGATAAACCCTAACTAAAATAACAATTCTAGATTAGTGTCTTGCATGTATTATTAATTCTTTCATTTAGAAGTCTTTTTAACGGATTGCCAAAGTTAGAACTCGCCTTAATGCTACTTGCTGGACCAAGGAGGTAGATAATAGGAAAAGAATTATTAACATAGATTTAGTGTATACTATCTAATAGGCTAGTATTGATTGGTACGAGGTAATAACTTAGTCAAATATCGAATACGATGCTTAATATGACGTAAGGATAAGGGTTAAGATAGCAACACACGTAGCCAGACCAAGGTGCGGAGTGAGATTTTCTAGATGCCGGACCAAGGATTTAGAAATACATAACTTATCACTTTGCATGCAACATACTAGGAAAGAATTGTTATAGTTAGAGTTATCAAGTTATGAACCTGTGGGGAACACGTAAACCCTAGTTACTTTGATTAATTGATTAAAACCCAACATTAAAAGCTGTCAAGTGTATCTTTCAAGTTCGTTATTTATTTTCACTTATTTAGAGATAGAAACCCCCCTTTTTATGTTTTTACTTTCCAAGGAAGTCATTGATCAAACAATAGTAATAATAGGTTGAAGTTAAGTCAAGACTAAATTCCTCTTGGCAACGATCCCAACCTCACTAGTTGGGTTATTTACTTGACACGAACGCTTTACTTCTTATTCGAGAAGTAAGTTTGAGCGTATCAAATATCTCTTAAAATGTTTAAAATCCATGAGGGTTATGTCTAGAACAGAGAGGATATGAAGAAGAGGTGGTTACACTTTGTGAGTTTAGATGTTGTACTCCAATATATCTCTTGAGATGAGTACTCCTCGTTAATAGAGAATGAGTTACTTAGTAGCACTCTCCTTATCCCTTAACTACATGCCCGCATAGGTGTAGCTATTGGGAAAGTCATGTAAAGGCTAAACAGAATGACCTTACTCTAGGCAAGTGAGGATTCCTCATCCACTAGGGGTTAATGTCGGTGGACTGCATGTCTAGCTTTCATAGTCCATGTCGGTTAAGCTAACCTCCCACAAAATAAATGAGTGTGCTATGTCTTCTAAAGGAGTGTTCTACTTAGGGTAGGTAGTGGAATGAGACGTTATTTATCCATTGCACTAGGTAGGTAATCCGAAAGGGGAGTCTTGGTGAGTTTGATTTGAATTGAATGAACTAAGTCTCCTAAAAGAACGTACTACTTAATGTAGGTGGTGGTATGGGACGCTATCTATCCATTGAACTAGGTAGGACCTTGTGAAAGGGGAGTCTTGGTGCCAAGCCCTCTATGAGAATGTACTACTTAGGGTAGGTGGTGGTATGGGACCCCATCTACTCATTTAATTAAGTAGGCATTCTGAAAGGGAATTTTTGGTGTGTTGTTGGGTGCTCTTCTATTGTATTTCCATTGAGTGGGTGCTTATTCTCCCGAGTTGAGTATACCAAAAAAATGGAGGTAGTCTTGAGAGTTGCTTGGGTGTGTATTGAAAGATGCATGTGCGTACTTTCTTCATGTCTCATCTTAGTGAGTCTTAGGATTCCCTTAAATTGGGAATTCCTAAGAAAATGATGCTTACTTACTCATTGGCAATACTTTGGAAGTCCACTACTTTAGATACAATTTAGTCACTGTTATGATAAAAGAAATTCACTGTAAATGTTCAAATTGAATTCACTATAGTATTGAGTAATTCTACTATAAAGTGTACTCTTTGGCTTAAAATATGGAAATTCTTGTCTAAGTGTTAAATGATGATTCTTTTAATATTTTGCTTTTAAATTCTTGAATGTTTTACTTAAATGGCATAAAATGTTTTTTTTTACAAAAATGTCCCTTTTCGTATGTTTTTTCATATGCCATACTTAGTACATTGTTTGGTACTAACCCCATACTTTTATATACTCTATAAGTATAGGTTGCAAGCTTTTGAAGGTTTGAAGGTGAAGCTTTTGGAAAGTTCCTCTCAAGACAAAGTATATCCTCATATATTTGAGGGCATAATCCTTTTCTTAGTTTCTTATTTAAAGACATACTATGTATTTCTTTTAATGTAAAGGGTTGTGTTCCTTAGATATTTTGTCGTGTGTTTAAGTTGGCTTGTGACGATAAGATTCTCTAAATTATTATGAAAGACTAGTTTTTATTAAATGTCTTAAACAAATTTAATTCCACAAAACTTTTCATGTGTTATGTTATGAACGATATTTAAAGGACTTGCAAGACCCCAAAGGTTCAAGTACACCTTGCCACGAAGCGAGGGTTCTCCCTAACTTCTAGGGGATACTTTCTGGTCGTGACAGACTTGGTATCAGAGTATAAGGTTATGGGAAATAGTTTGGGTTCTAAAAGTCTCACAAGCCACATCTAGTAGTATCTTGGTCATTGGTATGAGTCGGGACACATCCATGGACAAGAGGCTATAGGATGATAGAATTTTAAATTTATGAATACTATGAGATCAACCGCTATAAGGGACGAGGGAGGTGTAGCTAATGAGAAGATCCCCTCCCTGAGTTGACCAAGTTCCTATTGTTGGCCTAGAGGAATTGAATGAAGAGGTTCCCCTTCAACAACCTCAAGTACCTCAAGTCCCTCCTATGCCTCAAGCTCCTTTTGTTGAAGGAGATATAACTAATACGGAGGTTAGGGATGCCTTAATGAACATGAATTGAATCATGACGGCTCAATCTCATGTCGTCAATAATCACTTTTTTGCTCAAGCTAACCAAGAAGATAGGCCCCAACCTAATGCTAGTACTCCCGCTTCTAAAATTCGTGATTTCATGAGGATGAACCCTCCCACTTTTCGTGAGACTAAGGTGGATGAAGATCCACAAGGTTTCATAGATAAGGTTTTCAAAGTGGTAGATGTTATGGGTGAGACCCCTAGGGAGAAAGCGGAGTTAACCGCTTACAACCTCAAAGATGTGGCTCAAGTGTGGTTTGACCAATAGAGGGTTGAGAGACCCTTAGAGAAATGTATGGTTGATTTGGAGGAATTCAAAGAGGCTTTACTAGATAGGTTCTTTCTTCTATAATGGAGAGAGAAAAAGATGGTTGAATTCATAAACCTCCGTTAAAGGGGAATGAGTGTGCAAAAGTACTCTCTCAAATTCACCCAACTCTCTAAGTATGCCCAATCCTGGTAGCCAACCCTAGGGCTAGGATGAACAAATTTGTGATGGGAGTGTCTAGCTTGGTGGAGAAAGAGTGTCGTATGACAATTCTTCTTAATGACATGGATATCTCTAGGATCATGGTCTATGCACAACAAATTGAGGAATCAAAAATTAGGGAGATAAGGCAGTAGGGTAAGAGGCCTAGGTAGGATGATTCTAGTCACCAAAAGCCTAAGAATAGGTTCTATCACAAAAATTCTTCAATAGGAAACAAGTATAAGGCTCCAAATAAAAATTCCCAAGGTGGTAGCCATACTTTTGAGAGGACTACGTGCACTACCTGTGGAAATCAACATTTGGGAAAGTGTCTTGCCGGAACGCATGGTTGTTTTGCATGTGGTAATAAGGGACACAAGATGAGGGACTGACCTAACATCAAATCAATAGGGAAAAAGTTAAATAAATCTTCCCTAGATCCTAACGCTTCAAAGAAGAACCCTTGCTATTGGATGAGAGCTAGGAAGGATAACTAATCTGGAGTTGATAGTCCCGATAAGTCTTATCTTGTTATTATTGTTGTTTTTATGATATTAAATGATTTTATATAGTTTTATACTTCATATGATCATGTCATTTTGATGAATTGCTCAAAGAATGAATTTTTGTAAATTTTTAAGCATGTTGGCAGTGAATGCTCACTATAGAAATTCTTTTTTTTTTTGAAAAAAAATTGCTTTTCCTTGAATTGAAGTTTCAGTGTGTGTAAAATGTTATATATGAGCATGTTTGATGTTGTAGAGGGTATTTCCTCCTTAAAAGAAGGTTAAGGGTGAGTTTTGAAAATTTTAAAGTTGGCAAGAGTTTTCTGTGTTTGCTAAGTGTTTGAGAATGTTAAATGATTATCCTTCATATTTGATGCTTTAATTTTGAGTTTCTTTATCATGATTGTAATGTTGTTTGAAGCTAAGTGAATTCTTGTTGTTCTTGAAGTTTTAGTGTCATTCGAGGATAAATGTTGTTCTCAGTGGGGGAGAATGTAATGCCCCAGAATGAACTAAGGTGAACTAGAGCCTCCTGAATGTTTAATGACTTAATTTTGTTTCAAAATGAGTAAATTTAGTGTTCTTGGGCAGTGTGTGAAGTTTTTTTAAGTTTTGAGGTCAAACGTCCATGACGTTCGGAAGATATGCCTTAGAAAGTACTTGTGTGTCTTGATCTGTTTGAGTGAGTTTTACATGTTCATTTTAATTGAAATTGATGTGGGATGTTCCTAAGAGATAGAATAATTAGTTTAGGGGTTCAACAGCTGGGTACGACTCCATCTAGGAACCACAAGGGGCCCTAGAAGAGGACCAAAGAATTAGCACCAAGTTGCCAAACCACTGATCCATCGATGAAGGGAAGTCTACTGGACGTAAACTCAAAAATGCCCCGTCGTTTGAGGGTGTAAGTCCCATACTTAGTGGGAGCCTAGACCCCCATGAATACATCTGTGAATCCATCGATGCCCCAGCAGAATGAGCCATCGATCAAACGGCACCCAATAGCTTGGGGTCGTCGATTGGCACCTACAAAACTTTTTGAACTTTTGCTGCCTGCTTGGGGTGTTTAGTGCAAATTCATCCCAAGTCTTTTAGAAACCTAGGATACTATTTTTACAGGTTTCAAGTTATATTAGATTAGTTTTAAGTCCTACACCTAGACAAGACCCCTCAGTTCAAATATTCAAGCTCCCTCTCTAAAGAAAACTCTATCAAAGGCACCATTGGAGTAAAGACTAAAGGAGGAAAATAAGGGTTGGGTTGGTCTTGTTTCTTTACAAAAAATTAGTGGGTTTTCTTCTATTTGAGGTATGGTATCTATACTTGAACCCTCTTCCATTCAAGGAGTCATTTCCAAAAGATTTCAGAGAGGGTTTTCAAACTCTACTTCTCTTATCTTTGATTTTAAGCATGGGTTTTCTTGTAAAGGTGTTTTAATGACTCAAATGGGTTTCTTATAGCATGAATTGATGATCTTAATGTCAAGACCCTAATGAACTAATGTTTACGCATATTTAAATCTTTTGTCTTAAGAAAAGGGTTAAATGAGCATGTTTGTGTAGGGTGTGAACTTTGATTTTATTGTGTTTTTAATATGATTTAGATACTGCCATACGGGCCTTATTATGATGAAATATTGATAAATTTTTTATAGGTGGTAATGGCTTGGTTATATGGTGAGTTGCTTATATTTGATGATTCTTATTATAAATTCCTCTTAAGGGGTATGGTCCACCTTCTTTGTGGCGGTGTTTAATTGATAAATTTTGTTATGTTTAGTATGTTCTTAGTGTGAATTTGAAGGCTCAATATGTGAAATGAAATGGTAAATAAGATGGTTCTAGTATAATGTTTTTTTGTGAAGCTTGAAATGCATTTTTGATTATGTTATGCCTAAATGAAGAATATGATTATGTGAAGCATCAGAGGTGTGTGATTTGATTAATATAGGTCTAAATCATGAATATAAGTTAATATTAATGAAATGGTGCTTATGTGCAAGTTGTGCTAACATGTAAACATACTCTCACACTTGAATGAATGTAAGAAACTAAGTTGAGTAATAAAGTAGTATTGGGGTGAACACTCTTTGTGAGTTGAGATGAAGTGTTTAGTAGAAACCTCACTACATTCTAAGAGATTTCTAAGATAGGTCGCAGGATGAATGACCTTCATGAGTTTAGATGTGGTGTTCACTAGTTATCCTTAGACTATAGCTTAAAATGTTTTAAATCAGTGGGGGTTATGTCTGGCACCGAGAGGATATGAAGAAGAGGTGGTTACACTTCCTGAGCTGAGATCTTGTACTCCAATATATCTCTTGAGATGAGTACTCCTCATTTGTAGAGAATGAGTTACTTTGTAGCACTCTCCTTATACCTTAACTACGTGCCCGCATAGGTGTAGCTATTGAGAAAGTCATGTAAAGGCTAAAATGAATGACCTTACTCTAGGCAAGTGAGGATCCCTCATCTGCTAAGGTTAATGTCGGGATTCCATGTCTAGCTCCCACGGTCTATGTCGGTTAATCTAACCTCTCACAAAATAAATGAATGTGCTATGTCTTCTAAAGGAGTTTTCTATTGAGGGTAGGTAGTGGAATTGGACACCATTTATCCATTGCAATAGGTAGGCAATCCGAAAGAGGAGTCGTGGTGAGTCTTATTAGAATTGTTTGAACTAAGTCTCCTAAAAGAACGTACTACTTAGAGTAGGTGGTGGTATGGAACTCTATGTATCCATTCACTATAATTGTTCAAATTGAATTCACTATAATATTTAGTGATTTTATTGTTAAGTGTAATCTTTAGCTAAAAATATGGAAATTCTTCTCAAATGTTAAATGATGATTTTTATGATATTTTGCTTTTATAGTCTTGAAGTTTTAGTAAAATTGCATAAAATGTTATTTTACTAAAATGTCCCTTTTTCGCATGTTTTTGCATATGCCATACTCAGTACATTGTTTTGTACAAACCCCATACTTTTCTATGCTCTATAAGTATAGGTTGGAAGCTTTTAAAGGTTTGAAGGTAAAGCTTGGGAAAGTTCCTCTCAAGACAAAGTGTGTTATTATATATTCGAGGGCATAGTCCTTTTCTTAGTTACTTATTTAAAGACTTATTATGTATTTCTTTTAATGTAAAGGGTTGTATCCCTAATATATTATGTCGTGTCATTAAGTTGGCTTTTGACAATGAGATTCTCTAAAATATATATAAAAGACTAGTTTTTATTAAAACTCTTGAAAAGTAATAATTCCACACTATTTTTCATGTCTTATGTATTGAACGATATTTAAAGGGCTTGTCCAAGACACTTAAACGTCATGTACGCCTTACCACGAACCAAGGGTTCTCCCTAACTTCTAGGGGGTACTTGCAGGTCATTACATAGCCAACCAATGAGCATATTTCACTAGATCTTTCTTGGATTCATCTATATGTGACACACTACCCATAATCATATGAGTTAGACCATACGCAACCACATTGGCCTTGCTGGGGTGATAGAGGAAACTCATGTCATAATCTTCAAACAATCATAACCTCTTTCTTTGTCGGAGATTCAACTCCTTTTGGGTAAAAACATATTGGAGACTTTTATGGTCGGTAAAGACATCAATATGAACCATACAAGTAATGCCTTCTTACTTTCAAGACAAACACCACAGCCGCTAACTCAAGGTCATAAGTAAGGTGAATTCTCTCATGAACCTTAAGTTCCCTAGAAGCATAGGATATCACCTTCCCATGTTGCATAAGCACACACCCTAAACCCACACGGGATACTTCACAATGCACAACAAACCCTTTAGTACCCTTCAGTAAAGTCGACACCACAGCGGAGGTAAGTCTATATATCAACCTTTGGAAGCTTCTCTCACATGCCTCCGACCACTCAAATTTCTTAAAATTTTGGGTCAAAGTAGTCAAGGAAGATGCAATTGATGCAAATCCCTCCACGAACATCTGATAATAGCCCGCTAAACCCAACAAACTCCATATGTTGGTTGGAGTCAATGGTCTAGGTAAATTTTTCACTTCCTCCGTTTTCCTTGTATCAACCTCAACTACATAACTAGAAATGATATGACAAAAAACTGTCACCGACCTCAACCAAAAATCACATTTGCTATTCTTGACAAACAATTGATGTTCTTAAGTACTTGCAACAGCACCCTTAAATGATTTATGTGATAACCCTCATTTTTGAAATATACCAAGATATCATCAATGAAGACAATGACAGATGAATCTAGATAGCTCTGAAACACCCTATTCATTAGGTTCATAAATGTAATCAGAGTGTTAGTGAGACCTAAGGACGTTATTAGGAACTCATAATGACTGTATTTGGTCCAAAAAGTCTTCTTTGGTATGTCCTCACCTCTCACCCTAATTTGGTGATACACCAACCTCAAATCAATCTTAGAAAAGAGCTTGCCCCTTGGAGTTCATTAAACAAGTCGTCAATCTGAGGGAGAAGATGCTATTGTGACTTTATTGAGTTGGCGCTAATCAATGCACATTCTTAAGTAACCATCTTTCTTCTTTACAAAAAAAATTGGACCACCCAATAAAGAAATACTAGGCCTTGTGAAGCCCTTGTATAGTAAATCTTTGAATTGAGCCTTTAACTCCTTCAATTCAGCTGGAGCCATCCGATAATGAGGAATTGAAACGGATTTTTATCTGATAGGAAATCAATTCCAAAATCAATTTCCCGCTCGGGAGGAATCTTGAGAAGTTCATCAGGAAAGACCTACAGAAATTCACTCACTATGGGGACTGACTAAATGGGAGGAATTTTGGAGTCTAAATTTTGAACTCTTACTATGTGATATAGACAATCTTTAGAGATCATTTTGCATGCTTTTAGACAAGAGATGATATGACCTCTAGGAATAGAATTTCCCCCCATCCACTCTACAACGGGTTCATTTTGAAAGCTAAACTTCACCGCCCTTGTCCTATAACCAATAGAGGCAAAGCAAGCATGCAACCAATCCATACCTAATATAATATCAAAATCAAGTATATGAAGTTCTACTAGTTAAACATAAGAAACTCTATTGGGCAACATTATAGGACAATTTCTATACACCCTTTATTCAACAACGGACTCACACACCAGAGTAGACACTATAAAAGGTTCAAGCAAAATATAGGGCAAAATATCAAACCTTTTAGCTAATAGAGGAGTAACAAATGTTAGGGAGCATCGAGATCAAGTAAAGCATAACATCAATCGAGAAGACTTTTAACATACCAGTCACCATGTCGGGAGAAGTCACTTGCTCACCCCTAGAGTGTAGATCATAGAAGCGCTTCTTCTTAGGAGCATCACTAGAACCACTTGTTCGAGATTGACCAATACCCTTGTATTGACCCCTCAAATTAGGGAAATCCTTAACCTTGTTACAAATTTTACCACAATTGAAGCACTTGTCCGTCCCAAAGAGGCAATCACCATAGTGGTTCTTGCCACATTTTTCACAAATTGGCTTCATGGTGTGTGAAGTAGCAGCCCTTCCTTTCTTATGCTTGGGGTTATACACCCTATCACCACTAGCCTTAGGGAACTTAGAAGGAACTTGAATAGAAACCCACTTTTTAAACCTAGGCATATCTTGTATCTCAAAACTATTCTTTGAAGAACCACCATCAAAAGATCTTGCCCTTTTTTGCATCTCTTCTCTTCCTCCTAGTCCTTTACTCCTCCACTTGTCTATCATGAACCATAAGACGAGAAATGTTCATGTTGTCATGTAGCATAGCCGAATGACACTCCTTTTGCAAATCATATGACACCCCATCACAAAGAAGCTCATTTCATCTCTAGGATCGACTAAAGAAGGAGTATATTTTGACAATTTAGTGAATTTCAAGGAGTATTCAAGCACACCCATACCTCCATGAAAAAGGTTGATGAACTCCATCACTTTGGCTTCCCTCATATCTCTAGGAAAAAACCAATCGAGAAAAGCCTTCTTGAAGATCTCCCAAGTCATCGGTCCATCCCTTAGAGTCCTATTGTCTCTCCATTGGACATACCAAGTTTGAGTCACATCCTTGAGTTGGTAAGTAGCTAACTCGGTCTTATCACTAGTATACAACCCCAAAGCACAAAAGTATTTTGTAGACTTCATCGATGACATCTTGATGTTATTCTTCAACCTTGGACGCATAGAATGTAGGAGGATTCACGTGAGTGAAATCCCTTAGATTGATGGAGGCCATAGGAGCAACTTGTTGATGAGGTCGGGGTACAACTTCCCAATTAGCTTGGGCCGTCATGGCTTGGGATTGAGTGGTGGCGGCTTGGGACAATTGTATAAGGGCAGCCCTTATGTTATCAGCCGTTACAGGTGGAGGATTGTCCGAATTTTGTTCAACATTAGCATCTTCTTCAAGAAGAGCGACTTGATAACCACAGAGTGGAGCTCCTGCACTGGCAATCTCTTCCTCAAGTCTTCGTGCCGCATTCCTTCGAATATTCATCGCCCATAACCAAAAAATAAGGTTTTGGTGAAAGCACAAAATAAGTAACTCTAAAGGCATGATATTGGATTTTCAAGAAAGAGAGAGTTTCCTAAGCATCACATAGATTCCTATACATAAGTGCAGCCCACTTTACAATTATGAGTATGAATCTACATAGACATGTTTGAGAGAGAGACACAGACTCAAACATATTCAACCTCATGCTCTAACACAAAGTTTGTAACATTCGACTTTACCCCCTAGACGTAAGTGGCGTCATCGTCCTCGGAGAGGACTAAGACTAGCCTCTTAGCCTACATCATCAAATCCATGCGTCGAAAATATGGAAGAATTAAAACATTTCATTACTTCTACTTGGAGGTTTACATGGACCTCTACATACACTTAATATATTCATATCTAGTATACATAGACACTTCGCATAGGAAGATTACACAGTCTTCTACTTTTATTGGACATACATATATATTGAAGATAGAACATAGTCATTAAAATTGTCTCCTCTAATAAACATCTAACAAGATTATCAATTTGGGAATAGCCCTACATCAAAGGAAAGAAGACACATATAGGCTTTTACAATTCTTACTCAAATGAAAAGAGAAGGAACATAAGAGTCTTAAAAGTAAAACAACTCCATAAGCTCGATATTGGCATCGCCCTCAGAAAGTGAGGACCTACCCACTTAGATAAATGAGTAAATCCAAGACATCTTTAAAGTCGTCATAAAGAGTCCTCAATGACCGGAACGTAAAATGTTGGGGAAAAGGAAGAAATGGGGTTAGTCCACCATTTGTACTAAGTATGAGACCATATGCATATACAATATCGAATAATGCTTAAAAAGGACATTTTATCAAAACATGCTACTTTATCCTTTGAATAGCCATATGAATAATCAAGAGAAAACATACAAATCTAAAGGGCATATTCATCAAGTCAAAGCAGATAACATGCTTATCTACATACTTTAACCCATAGTTTAGTACAACCTTACCATCAAGTAATTACATCACAAGCATGGATATGAGTTTAACATATCATAATAGAGCAATACACTACTCATGTATCCTCATAAGGTCAACAAGTGCAATGACCTAGTAAAGCCCCATAGCCTTACTAAGTCAAGTAACTCAACGAGAACCATGACTACTATCCCTCTTCACCTATTTTAATACCTATTTCAAGACACATAACATCATATCTAACAATATAGACCAAGTACATGTTCATATGAATATCATTTACCATATAATTTTCATTTACATGTAAAGTCATCACGTTATAATCATTAACACTTATTATCTTATACATACATAATATCAACCTCCTAAAGCTTCTACCAAGGAAAACTAGTGTAAGGAATAGGTAGAGTCTCATACCCCTACCCAGGTTAAGTCGAACCTGTCAAGTCACCCTAGTAAGTTTATACTTCATTTTAGTTCTTGGAAACCTTTCCTTAACCGACATAGACCACAAGATCTAAGTGTGGAATCCGGTGTTTTAAAACCATACACCGATAGAAGGTGGTCTACCATCCAAAGTAGAACCGAACATAAACATAGCTTTCTAGGTGAATCCATTGGCTAGTATTCTTATGGTGGAAACAAAGTTTATGGACCTTGGGACCGTCTTGGAACCATCACTCTACATCCTATTTGGGTCATGAGGCTATCCACTCAGTGAGAACCGTAGTGAACCCTACCTTCCCTATTAGGAAAAGTGTCACCACCTCACATACAAGATCACTCGGTGCTAAGTTATTGTCCCTTTTTGAAATGTTTTTAAGTATCTATTTAACATTCATAACTTAGTTCAGGTCATAAGGTTACTTGTTTTCCAGGAAAACATTTTCTAAGAAAACATTTTCCATGGAAAATATTTTTCTTTATGCCAAACACACCCTTGGTGATAGAACCTCTTCTTAGGTTTTTGGTGATTAGAATCGTCAGACCTAGGCCTCTTACCCTCTTTACTTTCTCCCTAATTTTGGACTCCTCAATTTGTTGTGCATAGACCATGAGCCTAGAGATATCCATGTCATTAGGAAGCATTTTCGTAATCTTGCACACTCATTCCCTCTTGACGAAGGTTCATGAACTCAACCATCTTCTTCTCCCTCCATTCAAGGGGAAAGAACCTATCTAGGAAAGCCTCTTTGAATTCCTCCCAATCAACCGGTCCTCTTTCTAAGGGTCTCTCAACCCTCCATTGCTCAAACCACACTTGAGCCACATCTTTGAGTTGGTAAGCGGCTAACTCCACTTTCTCTCTAGAGGTCATACTCATAGCATCTACCACTTTGAAAACCTCATCCATGAAACCTTGTGGATCTTCATCCACCTTAGTGCCATGAAAAGTGGGAGGGTTCATCCTCATGAAATCTCAAATTCTAGAAACGAGAATACTAGCATTAGATTGGGGCCTATCTCCTTGGTTAGCTTGAGCAACAAAGTGATTATTGACGACATGAGCTTGAGCCTTCATGAGTTGGGTCAAGTTCATTGGGGTATCCCTCAACTCCACATTAGTCATATCCCCCTCAACAAAAGGAGCTTGAGGAGTACGTGGCACTTGAGGAACTTGAGTCTCTTGGGATTTTGGAGGCACTTGAGGTTCTTGAAGGAGAACCTCCTCATTCTCTTCCTCTAGACAAACAATAAGAACTTGGTCAACACGGGGAGAGATCCTCTCATTTGCTACATCTCCCCTCCTCTCTACTAGCAGTTGATCTCCTCGTATTCATGCCCGATAAACACAAAGAGAAGAGGTTGAGAAAAGGCACCTTATATGACTCAACTCTAAGGCACGATAATATAATGGAGAAGAAAGTGAAACTTCTATCACCCTATAGCCTCTTGTCCATGGATGTGTCGCGACTCACACCAATGACCAAAATACTACTAGATGTGGCTTGTGAGACTTTTAGAACCTAAACTATTTCCCATAAACCTTATGCTATGATACCAATTCAGTCACGACCTGAAAGTACCCCCTAGAAGTTAGGGAGAACCCTTGGTTTATGACCGGGCGTACTTGACCCTTTGGGGTCTTGTACAAGCCCTTTAACTATCGTTCATTACATAAGACATGAAAAGTAGTGCGGATCAAAACATTCAGGACATTTAATAAAAACTAGTCTTTCATAAATATTTAGAGAATCTCATCGTCACAAGCCAACTTAAGACACGACATAATATCTAAGGTACACGACCTTTACATTGAAATGAAATAAATAATAAGCCTTTAAAAAGAAAACTAAGAAAAGGACTATGCCCTCGAATATATGAGGACATACTTTGTCTTCAGAGGAACTTTCCCAAGCTTCGCCTTCAAACCTTCAAAAGCTTCCAACCTATACATATAGTATAGAAACGTGTGAGATTAGTACAAATAATATACTAAGTATGGCATATGCAAAAACATGCGAAAAAGGACATTTCAGTAAAATAACATTTCATGCAAATTAAGTAAAACATTCAAGAACATAAAAGCAAAACACCATCAGAATCATCATTTAACACTTAGAGCTGAATTTCCATAGTTTTAAACCCAAAGAAAACTTTACAGTAAACTCAAGTTAAACATTACACTGAATTACAAGACTCCAAAGTAGTGAACTTCCAAAGTATTGCCAATGAGGAATAAACATCATTTTCTGTTGGAGTTTCACTTCTAAGGTCATCCTAAGACTCACTAAGGTAAGACATGAAGAAAATACACATATACCTCCTTCAATACACACCAAAGGACCCTCAAGACTTCCTCCCTTTCGGCATACTCGCCTCGGGATGATAAGCAGCCACTCAATCGCAATACAATAGAAGAACACCCAACAACACACCCAAATAAATTCCCTTTCGAAATGTCTACTTAGTGCAATAAGTAGATGGCGTCCCATAAAACCACCTACCCTAAATAGTACGCTCTTTTAGAAGACTTGGCACCAAAGACTACCCTTTCAGAAGGTCCTACCTAGTGCAATGGATGGATAGAATTTTGTATCACCACCTACCCTAAATAGTACATTCTTTTAGGAGACTTAGTTCTTTCAATTCAAATAAGACTCACTAATACTCCCCTTTCGAATTGCCTACCTAGTGCAATAAATAAATAGCGTCTTATTCCACTACCTACCCTAGGTAGAACACTCCTTTAGAATACTTAGCACATTCATTTCTTTGTGGGAGTTAGCTTAACCGACATAGACCATGAGAGATAGACATGAAATCCCCACATTAACCCCTATATCGGATGAGGGATCCTCACTGCCTAGAGTAAGGTCATTCCTTTTAGCTTTTACATGGCTTTTGCAATAGCTACACCTATGTGGGTGCATAGTTAAGGGATAAGGAGATTTTTACTAAGTAAGTCATTCTCTACTAACGAGGAGTATTAATATCAAGAGTTATATTGGAATACAACATCTCAATTCAGAAAGTGTAACCACCTCTTCTTCATATCCTCTCGGTGCTAGACATAACCACCACAGATTCTAAACACTTTAAACTATAGGTTAAGGATAACTAGTGAACACCAAATATCAACTCACGAAGGGCATTCATCCTCCGACCTATCTTAGAAAGCTCTTAGGATATAGTGAGGTTGCTACCAAACACTTCAACTAAACTCACAAAGAGTGTCCACTCAAGAGCAATTTATCGTAAGAATTACACAATATGAGCAACTCACCATATAATCAATCCATCACCACCTATAACCAATTTCCTAATATTTCATCATACGAAGGCCCTTAGGAAGTAGATAAACCAAATTAACAACAAAAGAAAACCAAAGTCCATACCTTACACAAACATGCTCATGTAACTCATTTCTTACCAAAAGTTTAAAATATGCATATACATGAGGTAATAAGGTTATTAACATTAAAATCATCAATTCATACTATAATAAATACATTTAAATCATTAGAACACTTTTACAAGAAGACCCATGCTTAAAATCAAAGATAGAAGAAAACAAAGTTTGAAAACCCTTTTTGAAATCTTTTGGAAATGACTCCTTGAGGGTTCAAGGATGGATTTCATACCCCAAATGTAAGACAAACCACTGATTTTTTATGAAGAACACGTCTTAACCATCCCTTCAAGTTCTTCTTGACTTCTATCTTCCAAAGAGATTTGAGAGAGAATTCTAAGGGAGAGGGGTTTTTGGTATTGGGAAATGAGGTCTAAAATTAGGTCTTAGGGTTTGAAATATTTTAATATACCTTATAAACCCTAAAAATAACTTCCTAGGGTCATAAAAACATGGGGTGAATTTACCCAATACCCTAAGACTTGGCAGAAATTTCACAGTTTTCATAGGCACCATCGATGGTTCCCTACAAACGGGTCGTCTTCCAATCGACGCCCCATTGATAGGGTCTGTCGATTTTGACTGCAACTTCCTCATGTGAAGACTTGGACATCCTTGTAGCGCTAATCGACGCCCATTATTGATGGGCCGTTGGTTGACCAACGTACCGTCCCTTGGGTCATCGTTTGGTCACTGTTTTGGCAACTTCCTGCCAAGAAGTGGGGTCCCCTTCTAGGACCCCTCCTGGGTCATAGATGGAGTCGTACCCGGACGTTAAACCCCTAAATTAAGTCTTCTAGATCTTAGGAGCATGGAACACCAATTTTAAATAAAACAGACACGTAAAACTCGCTAAAACACATCAAGACACAAGAACACTTTCTAAGGCATATCTTCCGAACGTCATGGACGTTTGACCTCCAAACTTAAGCAAACTTCACACACTGCCTAAGAACACTAAATTAACTCATTTAAAAATGAAATTAACTCAATAAACACTCACGAGACTCTAGTTCACCTTAGTTCGTGTTAGGGCTTTACAAGTATACATTCCTTCGTTATCCAATACATTGCAAATGACATATTAGAAGGGATATATATGTATCCGAGATAAAATAGAGATGCATCAAAAAAGAGTATATTGGTTTGTATTTTTTTGGATGGGGGGGGGGGGAGCTTTAGAGTTTTCTTTACGACATGATATTAAGTGTAATATCAAAAAAATTAAATAATGTAATTTAAAATATAATATTATGATAATTGTTATTGTATGCTTTCTTGAATGTTATTAATGTTGTGAAGTTAGAAATTAATTTTTTAAGTATTTCTATTTGTCGAAGACAATAATAACATGTATCACAAAATTTATCGACAAAGTCAAATACAAACACATTATACTTAAGTTCAAGCAATAGAAATTTGAAAGACTTTAAATCGATCTTTACGAATTGATTGATCAATGATAGTATTTTATCAGATTTATCAAATGCAAAGCTTATGGTAAAAATATCACAAAACAAAGATAATAACACAGAGAAAAATAAATACCACTTGCGAAATATATATGAAGATCGAAGAACCTTTTCAAAGATATCAAGATTTTATATATTCCTTGAACACGAAATGTTTTAACTCCTAATCTAATTCAATTCTCTATTTTCTTGTTGCATAGAATTTTTTAGAATTCAACTTTCTCGATTTAGGTTATAACCGACACATTTAGGTCGTATTGACCATTTGAAATAGATTCTAAAGCAACATACTGAAGTTGTTTACTAATGAAAAAATAGTATTAAGTACAAACTCATATCTTTTGGAAGCTAATTATATCATATCCGAGAAGTTTTCTCCAATTACAAAAATCTCAAATTTTTCATTCCTCTCAAATACATTTCTCGTTATCCAATACATTGCAAATGACATATTAGAGAGGATAGATGTGTATCCGGGCGGAAATAGTGATGCATCCGAGAGAGAAATATATAATATCTTATGTTATGAATTTATCTAATTTTTTAAACAAAATATGTGAAATTATATTGGGCCCGTATTACGATTCTAACAATATATATATAAGCTACTTAAAAGAATTCAGTAGAAACACCCCTTTATATTTAAAAGTCATGTGGAGGAAAAAAAACGAACATTTGAAAGTTATGGTGAAATTCTATAAAAATGTAAAAGTTATTACAGTGACAATTCTTTGCTAATATTTTCTTTTTCCTTTTGAGTCTTTCACGAGGTCACTACTCATTTTATTTGTTTTTTTATATCGCTTTGGATAACATGTAATGATATTTTTTATGGGTTATAATAGTGTTTAAAATTAGATTTAATGACGATTGACGTGAGAAAAAACGCAACAAGTAAAGTAGATGCGAAATATTATTCTAATATTTTTTTTCCATTCGAGATGTGATTTTAAATATACACAGTTCATTAGGTGTCTGGACATAGATTTTGAAAAAATAAATAATGTTATTTGTTTATTTTTTAGACGAGGCAAATCAAGTTCAAAAAATAATTATCAATTTAATTTTTAAAATACTTATATACCGCGCGAAGAGCTGTTAAGTTTACTAGTTTCTATTGTAAAGGAGAGTGAAGTGGGAGGACGATCAAGGGTAAAAATGTAATTTTACGCTGACAAAAATCTATTAAGAAATATAATTAATAATTCTAGAAACATCTTTCTATATATAAAGTGAATAATGATTAAGTGTAAAAATGTAATTTCAGACTAACCAAAATCTATCAAGAATGATAACAAAACGTTAAATAGTTCTAGAAATATCTTAAGTTGATGTTATTACCGTTAGCTTATTTTGTTATTATTTCACCTTTTTTTTTGTGAGTTATTGTGATAACTACTTTATTATTACTCTATTTTACTATTACAATAATTTAATTTAATTCTTAATATATTTTTTTTTTCATTATGCTTAAAAAATTGCATACTTTTTATATAAAAATCAATCATGAAATAATATTTTTCATCTTTATATTGTCTCTAATTAATATACTTAAAAATAAATAAGTGTTATAAAATCAATAATATATATTAGATTGAAATTAAAGAAAAAGATGATAAAAACTAACTTTACGAATAAAAATGAATTCGATGATATATTTATATTAAAGACATCTAAGAATAAAAATGTAATTTTGTTCTAACAAAAATCTATCAAGAACAAATAATTCTAGAAACATCTTTCTGCATATGAAGTTAATGATGATCAACGATAAAAATATAATTCCATGCAAGTACAAATCTACAGCGAATGATAATAAGAAAATTAAATAATTCTATAAACATCTTTAGTTATTATTATTAGTATTACCTCATTTTTGTTATTTCTTCATTTTTTATGAGTTATTGTGATATCTATTTAGTATATGAAAGTATATAAATAATGATTACGCTTAACTCTTAATAATTATATATAAAGTATAATATTAGGTGGAATCAATAAAAATTAAAATTAAAACAAGAAAATTTGTATGTATATTAAATTTTGTGTATTGAAATATTTTTTAATTTTGTGATCTTATATATGCAATATAAAAAAAATTAAAACTCAGAAGTTATTTTATTTTGAAATAAAGTAAAAAAATAAATTCATATAAATCGAAAAGGAGAGATTCATATATTAAAAATGAAATATATATGTCTTATTATTAAAATGATCTTTCATATATATATATATATATATATATATATATATATATATTTATATATATATATATATATGTATATATGTATATATGTATATATGTATATATATATATATATATATATATAGATAGATA